>JAJPGS010002173.1:1697500-2290000 GCA_028654335.1 Alnus rubra | reverse complement strand
GTAGTGTAGTTACTCTCTTTATTGTAGTCCAATTTATGGACTTTATCAGCGTTGTTACTTATCTACCCATATTTTGGTGGTTGTTGCAGGTTTCAAGTGGGAATGCAGTTGGGCTTGTCCTGATCTATTTTCCTTTTACTTTTATAATCGCCTTGAGCGGCCCCTTAAAAGGACCGGATCATTTGTTTGTCCCATTTCCTACTTTTTGTTCATATCTCTACGTTGTTTTAGTTTGGTTTGGGTCTAATGTTGGAGAGTCCATCCCTTTTTCATTATTTGGATTAACCACTTTCTCTTCCGTTCGGATTAAAAGTGGGACAGATCCTCTCTCGTAACTCTTTCCCTTATTCAATTAGAACACAAAAAAAAAAAAAAAAAGGATACTCTACCCTATGAAAACTTTAGAAAATCTTGATCTACCCTCATATGAGTTGTACCAACGAGAAAAATATTTATGTTTTATTATATGGATCCGTCTTCGGGTAGTGAAAAACTACAACACATTTGCTGTTAAAATATGAATGGCTTAGATTTAACTCAGACTTTTTAAACTAAAACTGTGTCGTTTGAGGTTCACAACAAATCGTCTTATTTTTTTTTTAGGTGAATGGACGCCGTTTGGATAAGAGAATTTTCAATGACAACACGGGAAACATCACTTAGAGTGGTGAACATGATCGTCCATTACCAGAATGAACCCACGTACCTTCCACAAATCCCAGTGTCTCTGATGAACAAAAACATAGGCACCTCCACCACGTCCATGTCCTTCAAGAACCGCATACGGCTCTCGTTCTCATCGCTGTTCATGTGCACGCGCGCAAACACCACGGAGTCCGCCACCTGCTTTGACAGCTTAGTCACAGTCGGATAAACCTTAACGCATGGCCCACAATGCTTCAACCTCACATCAAGCACAATCAGCTTATATATGAATTATGATCAACCTTTTTTTATCTTCAATCACCTTCTCCACATCCTTCCTCCAATGTAGGCTATGTAGCTAGTTGTACCACAGAAGAGTGATTATCTCCGTAGTATAATACATCTTCCACAATCACGTTTGAGCATATCCCCTGGCCTCCTCTTCATGAATTTTCTCCATGCTCTTGTAAAAGCTAAAGTGTGTGACTTTGTCGATTTTCTCTTGCTTGCAAAGCTCCTTTGTCTTTTCTGATTCATCGCCCAGCAAGCCCTCTGTTGGATGCGTTGTTGCTTGTCTGAGGACTGACGTAAAAATCTCATCACACATACATCTTTGATGAAAATCTGCTTTGAAACTTTTAATTTTGTTGCATACTTTACTACCCTGATCTGCATCTTCTGCTTCATGGGTTTTCGTTTCTCTCAATTTTGCTCACTTCTATATGTGCATCTAAACTTGTGCTTCTCCTGTGGTGAATTTCAGTTTTATAAGGTTACGAAAAATCAAGGCGTCGTCACCATTCTTGGGTCAGACAGCAAAGAACCAAAGATGCTTCTCTTCAAAGAATTTTATCTACAGACATGTCATCCAAGAAATGGCTGGCTCAAAACGGCTTCTCTCCCATGAAAAAGATCGCATCTTTTGAAAAAATTTCTGTCTCCTTAGCATATTCTTCATTGTCCTCTTCAGAAGGAGAAGACTATTCGTCAAAAAAAAAAAGGGAGAAGAAGACTACGAAGAAAGGAAGGAGCATGTAGAAGGGCGAGGACAGTTCGATACTTCGATATGTGGAGCTCTATTTTCTATCCAAATGGCGTCAAGTCACAAAAGAAAATAGGCGATTTGCTGTGAAACTCAAACGACACAGTTTTAATAAAAAAAAAGTCTAAATTAAATCTGGGCCATTCATATTTTAACAGCAAATGTGCTGTAATTTTTCAGGATCCGGATCCTCTCCAGTTCATTAGAACTGGAGAGGAGCCGGTACATGGTCAAGATTTATTTAAAAAAAATTAAAGGTGTAAAAGTTGCCACGTCAAAAGAAAAAAAAATAAAAAAATCCTTTGTTCTTTTTCGCAAGGTCTCTCCTCCTCTCTCTCTCCCACCGGCGCCGTCTCTCTCTCTCTCTCTCTCTCCGGCCGGATCCAAAGAACTCTCTTCCCTCTGGCCGTTTTTTTTTTCTTTCTTCTTTGAAAACGAGTGCTGAAGAACACGAAGCCGAACGGTTTAGATCTGTAAATTATCACGTAATAATCGGAGAAAAAAGTGGTGAAAACACAATTTTTGAAACTCGAATTCTTCTCAGATTTGTGTTTGTCTGGATTAGACTCAGTGTGTTTGTAATTTGAATTTTGTTTGTCCTCTGCTGTATTCTCGGAAACCTAGCTATTGTTGAATTTTCGGTGAATTCTCGAAAATGTTAGCGGCGAGAGTTGAGAGTGCCAGTGAAGATCTGGGACTGCTGGGTCTTGAATTGGAGGTGGAAATGCGAAACCAGCAATTGGAGGAAGTGAGACAGCTTACTTGGAATTTTGAATGCTTGGTTTTTGGTTACATAGGCTTGGCTGCTTTAGAGGCTTGAAGGTGAAAAACCCAGCTGAGAAAATGTGAGTCCCCTGCTTTCTTGACTTGAGATGGAGCGAAGATGAAGTTGCTGTTGAGGAAGTTCCGGAGGCATAGGGGAAACTTCAGGTGGCAGTGTGGAAGAGACATTTATGGAAAGCTTTCCAGTGGCTTGGCATGCTTTCAGAGACCCATTGCTGATGGCAAAGGAGAAGAAGCCCGGCCGTGAAGAAGAAAATAATTTTTTTTTTGCTTTTGACGTGGCAATTTTTACACCTTTTATTTTTTTAAAACAGATCGTGACCATCTACCGGCTCATCTCCAGTTCATTAGAACTGGAGAGGATCCTATTCCAATTTTTCACTACAACAGTGAAGCCGGATCTTTATTATATATATTCTTGCTTATCATGGAATATTGCCCATTGGATAAAACATAGCATTACTTTGACTGTTTATTTCTTTAGTCTTTTATGGGAAAAACAATTTCTATATCTACTTGAAAAGCTGAGATAATTAATCTCATATAGTTTATACCGGCCTCTCTCTTTTCTAGTTCGCTTGAATGTGCGGCTCTTAGTGGGCATATGTTACTATGATCACGGACTCATATCACGTCTAAGTAGAATAGGTATAATTGATCTCTCCCGCCTGTCTTTTCGTGGGCCTAAGTTTAAGTCAAGGGAAGGCTTGTTCCTTGGACCAGTATGTTCACTAGAGAAGAACTTTATATTTTGGGCCAGAAATAAATGGTTAGATGTAAAGTGTAAACATGAAACAATCAAGTTGGACTTAAGAATAATTGTTGTCTGCCAAAGCCCATGATTGGAAACATAAGTTAAAGGTTGGGGAACCTTCCTGAATCCTAACAAATTTGGTAAATCTCTCTCTCTCTCTCTCTCTCTCTCTCTCTCTCTATATATATATATAAAAATATATAGATAAGATACTATAGACGAAATTACAACAGACTAACAGGAAAACAGAAAAAGAATAGATCAATAAAACAAAAAGCACTTTCCTTAATAAGATCCAAGGCAGCCTTTCCACAGTTTACAAGGTTTTCATGGAGGAAAGTTGCTAGTAAAATTGGCCTATGGAGTAACGTTTTGGGTGAAGAAGATGACACTCAAGAGCAGAGCTAGCATTTGAAATTTGGGGGCAAAATTTTTGTTAAAAAAAATTGGGAGGCAAAACTAAAAATAAAAAATAAAAAATTTAGGGATATAATTTTAATTTTTAAATTTTTTTTAAGAAAAACATGACTACTTGGGGGCAAAGCTCCAATGTATCTCCACCGCTAATGGCACTCTTATCATGCATTCTTGGTTTCTTAAAAAGCGGAGGAGACTAAGATAAACAAAAAGGGAGTCTCCTCCAAGAATTTAGTGATAAATAAAACCATAGACAATATAGTAACTTATGTCTCCAGAATAAATAAAAATCTTTTTTTTTTTGAATAATAACAATGATAATAAATGCTTTCCTTTAGGGCACTACATGTAGTTATGGTTTTCAGATCTGCATGTCTGTGGAGTCTAGCCTCCAAAACACATTTTTATTTTTTATTTTTTTTTGGGGTTTTTTCATGGTTTGAAAAAAATAAATCAAAACGTTTTTCACATTTTTGCTTTTAAGATTTACTTTTCAATTATCCAACCGAGTTTTCAAGTGCACCCTCTTACAATAACGGGTTTGTTTGGTAAAACTTTTTAAATGATCGTCTTTGTTTTTCTGCTGTGATGTGACATAAAAATAAAAGTAAATTTTAAATGGTTTGTTAGCTTTTTATGTGTTCAGTTTTTGGTTAATACTTTTATTTTTTTTTGCTAAAAAGCAAAATGCTCGCCTAAAAAGTGTTGACAAAGAAGTAGTTGACAAACAATATTTTTTTATTTTTTCTTATTGGAAACTACTTTTCAATAAAAAAACCAAAAATACTTTTCAAAAATTTTTCTTTTAACAACAAATATATATATATATATAATTAACATAATTAATTTAATAGTAAATATCCCGGGACCATGCATGCATGAAGACAATGAACTATGAAGCAACAATGATATGGAATCTTTGTTAAAAAGGCTGAAAACAATCGAAATATTGACATTTGACAAACAAAAAAGTGTTTGAGATACTTTGAAAAACATTACTTAATTCATTTACCCTATGGTAATTAAGTGACGTGTTTTTTGAAATGATGCATATCACTCAATGATCATTACTGCTCGATCACTTGTATACATATTTTGTTTTTCAGATGCATGTAGATTGTAGACCTCACACGGGGCGGAGAGTAGCCCCAAAATTTAAAAAATAATTTTAAAATTTATATGGTTCGTTTGAGTGTTTGATTTGTTTGTATTATATTTTATTATTTTGTATTATATTCAAAATTACGAATATCAGTGAAACTTGTTTTTTTGAAATTATGTTTGGATGGTTTAAAAAATTTGAGACAAAATTAAAAAAAAGTTGGATAAAATCTTAATAAAATTTGAATTCTAAAATACAATTCAAACATGTTTTTGAAAAATAATAAAAGAACAATTGTTATCCAAACATGCAATATTTTTTTATAATTAAGATGAATTCCTCAAAATTAATTTTTTTTTTTTTCGCCCTTGACCCTATATATAAACACTTTTCAAATTGAACTTTTTTGAAAGTGCTTTTCAAAACACAACCGAAAACACTTTTCAAAAGCTTCTTTTAACAACAAATTACATAAATAATTAACTTAAATATAAATATCAGTACGGAAACCATGCATGAAGACGATAAACCATGAAGCAACAATGACGTGGACTCATTGTAAAAAAGGCTGAAACAAACGGAATATTGAGAGACAAAAGTGTTATGGGGGTACATTAGAAAGCACTAATCTGACATAAAAAAGGATTACGCTACCTAATTAATGGACCATCTCGGTTCATTTACCCTGTGGTAATTAAGTGACGTGTAGAAATGATGCATGTCACTCAATGGTTAATTAGTGGCCATTATTAGAATAATTAACCACCTATAGATGCATGTATATATAGTCGCTCACGTGGATAAGCATAAGCTTTGGCAAAAAAAGACAATTAACATAGCACACTTTTTTTGTTTCTTTAGGTTTAATGCATGCATGCTTAATTGTGTTTACATAATAATATATAATTAACAGATAAATTACATAATTGGGAGATCAAGATTTTGTGCTAAGAATAATCACCTAATTCTTCCCATGACGTTGCTAATTTGATTATTTTTTACGCTTTTAAAACGTTCTAGAAGGACTTAATTTAGAGCCGACAGTGTGAGATCATAATAATCCGACAGTGTAATCTGCATATTTTGGACTTTTTTATGCCACGATCGACATTTTAACTGATCCGATCAAAATATGTTCACTACCAATCAACTCATTGCATAGTTTTTAACTCAAATAGATTACTAGTGCTAATCATAGCATCGCATCATGATTAACCCAATTGTCTGTCCACTTTTAATTTCCTTGTCTCTGATCATCGAGAAGTGAATTTGGCCTGCCATATATATCTCTTTCTGTACCTCTTGCTTCAAACCCATTTGTGCGCATATATATATATATATATATACTAATCCATTGTTAATTATTAGCAAATATGACACTAATCCATTCACCGGAGACTTAATTAGTTCAGCGTTATGATCAAGTTAATGCAGACAAAATATCAGATTCATCTTGTTTTCCAATAAATCAAATCTCCCTTTAAGAAATCACCCTAAAATTAAAGGTACCATCACAATTTTGTCGATGCTCCAAATATATTCATGCAAAAGGTGCATGAATATAAATCTTTTGCCTAGACGGTGAAAAAAACAGAAAGTGAAAGAATAGAAATCTTATGCTTTTTGACACGCACTCTCAAAGCCATCTTGGGTAACTTTTCAAACTAGTTATATTACTGTTTATTCATAAAATTTAAGCGGTTGAAAAATAACGATTTTATAACATAATATTTTTTTAAAAAAAAAAAGAAAAAAAAAAAGAGTAGTTTCAACGCAATCCATCACACTCTTAGATGGAGAAGCTGGTGGGATTGGAAAGATGGAGATCGAATATTGGGCTAATTATAACAAGCTTGATTATCCCTCTAATTTGACAGAAATATGAGCATTAACCCACGCCATGTTGCTTTCATCAGTTCATGGGTATGATGAAAGATACATTGAAAATTCTTTCTCCCGAAGAAGTTTTGAATTATCACAAAGAAGAATATATATATATATATATAGCACATAGTTTTTGGGTGCTAATTAATTAGCTAGGTACATTCCCCTTTAAAAAAAAGAAAAAAAAGAAAAAGAAAAAAAAGATACATTACCGAAATCTTAGCCAATTTCGGTCTCGTCATTTGAGGCAACTATCTCTTTCAAATATTCATATCTACTTGTATTCAAGCCCCTGAGGCCTCGATCAAAAACAAAAGACAAATAGTAGAAATGCCGACAGTTTACTGATAGCTGTCTTGCGTCTTGGTTACGGTAGATATATAATTATATACACATCGCTTTTGAGAATTCAGTGAACGGTGCAGTGCATGGGTGTGGGGTTCAAAGGCTTGTCTTTCCGACAGTGGTGGACCAAAAGGAAAGAATTGCCGAGGCTAATTACCAAAATATCTAATTTAATTTAATTTCTGGTCCCCGATGAAGCTTTTGCATGCCTTTTGATTGATTTGATTGCTTGATATATAGCTGATTATAACAACATTATGAGATTCTCTGCAACTCTTTCAACACAGCCTATTCATTTTTAAACAGTTTGATCGATTAAAAGAGACCCAATAGTACCAAAAACACTAATTAAAAACTTTAAAGATAGCCAAACCATTTTTAAGGTAGTCACTAGTCGGGCATCTTGAGGGAGAGAGAGAGAGAGGGCCGCCGACCCTTATTTTTATGAATAATATTCAATGTCACTCAAATATATAATTTTTCATCACTTTATCTATGTGGTAAAATGGTCTCCTACTATTTTTTGAGTTTTTTTATTTTTTAAAAATAAATTAAGGTGAGAAACCACCTTGCCACATAGACAAGGTGATAAAAAATTGTATATTTAGGTGGTAGTGAATCATTACTCTATTTTTATTGAGTAATGTTTGCTCTCATTTTTAGTGTTTTTTTAGTCTTTTTATGATGTCACATATATATATATATTATAATAAAAATAGGAGATAAAAATCAAGCTCTTTTTTTTTTATTTTTTTTATATATTAAAAATAGAGTGTTATATCAATATAGAAAGATTTTAAAAGAACATTAGAAAGAGTTTTACTATTTCACTATTTTTATTAGAATGATCTGACAACTTTCTTATCTTTAATAGAGTGATTGGTCACTCTCAAAAAGTTATTGGAGTAGTTCACTTATCCTATAAGGAGTGCAGGTACCCCCACTTACCCTAAGCTAGTTGCTAGGAGGGTCTACTACCCTTTAAAGATTGAAAAGTGTTACATTTATTAATTTTTTTTTTTAAAAGTATATTTTCAAATGATGTGTTATTTATAAATGAGATTTATTATTTTGACAAATTTATTATTATCTTATAAGATTGTGAAACATTATTTGAGAACCGTTTTGAAGAAAATAATAAGTAAATAAAAAGTAAAGTATTTTCCTTAAAATTTTGTCTTGAGTGGTTACCACCATTTTAAAGGGGGATGAGCGAGTAGCCGGATCCTCCCAACAACCTCTTTGGAATGACCAACCATCTTAAGTAGGGCTGGCAAAACGGGTACCCGACACGACCCGTTAAGACCCGCGACCCGTTTAGACTAGACCCAGACACGACACGACACGGCTATTTCACGGGTCACCCGACACGACCCGTGAAACCCGTTTAGCATATCGGGTCGACACAACCCGTTTATCATAACGGGTCGACACGACCCGTTTAGCTCATCCTGACTCTAAAACTATATGCAGTATGCACGAATCAGTCTAAAGACCTCAAATTCCAACACAAGTTAAGGCTTAAGCATTAGCAAAATCAGTGTAGCACCCATTTTAGTTCAGTCAGATCCATGGTTGGGTGAAAAGTAAGAGCGTTGATACTTCTACAAGAAGCTGAAGGCTTCAGCTTACCACGGCAAAACACAATACTCATAACATTATATTTCTTAAATACTTTCACCTGCTTGTAAAACCCAATCATAACTTTCTCCCCCTAACAAGCAAAGCAACACCCAATTCCACACACAAACACGACCAAACAGAGGAATTCACACTTTCACAGAGAGATTCAGAGTTTTGTGTGTGTATAAAAAGAATGCCTACCTTGCAGAAATTCAAGGTCCTAGTGACGCAGGGCGCCCTGGTGGCCGCAAGTCCGACGCGGAGTCCGACGGCGAGCCCGGTCATCCAGCTCCGCCTGCCGCAAGACTCTCCGCATGCTCCTCAACCGCATCGACCGCCGAGGCCGGTTCTCCTGCCGGGACGAATCGTCGGAGGTCCGCGGCATGGACACCGATCCCAATCGCACGCCTGACGCCTCCAGAGAAGGCGAAGAGAAGAAGAAAGAAAATGGAAGAAGAAGAAGAAGAAGAAGAAGGGGGGCGGCGTTGAAGACTTGAACGAAAAAGAAAAGAAGAAGTTAGGGTTTTTGTCTTTTGTGTTTTTACTTTTTACTGTTTAGCTAATAATAATAATAAATTAAAAAAAAAAAAAAAAAACCATAATCGTGTCTAACGGGTCACCCGCGGGTGACCCGTGACACGACCCGTCAAGCCAATATAAACGGGTCATAAACGGGTCGACCCGTTTATGACCCAAACCCGTTTAAGGTAAACCCAAACCCGCTAATTTCGTGTCGTGTTCGTGTCGGATTATCGGGTCGTGTCAAAATTGCCAGCCCTAATCTTAAGGAATAAGAACCTCTTTAAACATATTTGAATTTTATTTTATTTTATTGAAAATGAATGGATTGAATCAAATGAATTGTCGGCCACCTCATATTTACATTTAAGGTCCTTTATTTATTTATTTTGAACGAATATGCATATGATGCTTCACAGCTGAGGGGTGACGAATTATGCACATCTTTATTGGTCATGACTCATAAATCTGTCATATATATATATATATATATATATATATATATATATGTCACTACAAAAAAAATTGTTTTTAGTCACTTGCATTTCGCCACGTGTACGGTCACTGTACACGTGACGAACAGTTGGCCACGTGGAAGTGGCCACGTGAAAACACGTGGTGAATCCGGATGACACTAAATGCACATTTCGCCACGTATATTTTAATACACGTGTTCAAGTGGCCACGTGTATTAAAATACACGTGGCTGACAATTAGCCACGTGTACTATAGTACACATGGCTAACAGTTGGCCGCGTGTACTGTAGCACACGTGGCCAAATGCTTCAGTTTTTTTTTAAAAAAAAAAGAGAAGAAGGCTTCTCTAATTTTTTTTTCTTTTTTTCATTTCACCGGTATTTTCTTTCGCCGGAACAACCTTTTTTTTTCTTCCCCTTGCCGGAAAACTTCTTCGAGGCCAGCAACAACAAAACACCATATTAATCCAACAAAACAGCACCGAAACAGCAAAAAATACCAACATAACAGCAAAATATCAACAAAACAGCAAAACCTCCGAAAATTTTCATTCTGGCCAAAAAACCACCAACAAAACAACAAATTATTTTTTCCCCTTCCGGAAACATCTTCGAGGCCGGTAACAACAAAACAACAGATTAATCCAACAAAATTAACAGCACCGAAACAGCAAAAAATACCAACATAACAGCAAAATATCAACAAAACAGCAAAATCTCCTGAAATTTTCATTTTGGCCCAAAATACCAACAAAACAGCAAAAAATCACCAACAAATTCACCCAGTCGCCGGAAATTAGATTCAGAACTACAAAAACCAAGTTTCTTCTTCCGGCCAGTCCTCCGATCCCTACATCACCGAAACATCAAGGGATAAGAGAGAGAGAGAGAGAGAGAGAGAGAGAGAGAGAGAGAGAGAGAGAGAGAGAGAGAGTGAGTGAGAGAGAGAGAGAGAGAACTCACTGGATCCGGCGAGTTCCTACGTCACCGATCCGGCGAGTTCCAGTTGAGGCCGGAACGTGCGGTGGTCGGATTCGCTGCCCGGTGGTACTGTGACAGAGAGAGAGAGAGAGAGAGAGAGAGAAACTGAGGAGTATATTACAAACCGTACTGGAGAGAGAGAGAGAGAACTGTACCGTCCATTTTAGTATTAATAATTTTATTTTTTTTTGTTTGAAATGTGTGGCCAGGTGCCGCGCGGGAATTGTCCCGCGCGGAGCACCTGGACCAGTGGCGACGTGGATCAAAGCCACGTCGCCATTTATAAAAAAAATAAAAAAAAATACTAAATATTCGGTATGTGCCGTCCATCCATTACCGTCGAAGGGAGAAAAAAAGAAAGAAAAAATAAAGGATAAGAAAAGTCAAAGAAGGCGGCGGTTGCAAAAGAAAAAAATAAAAGTGAGAAAATTGGAATTGGCCACATTTATTGTATACACACGGCCAATTATTACACGCGGCCAATTTGCCACGTTTATTTTTTACGCACGGCCAATTGGCCGCGTGGATTTATTACACGTGGCTACTTGTTTTTCGTAAACAGTTTGCCACGTTGTCATTAAGACACGTGGCTAGTTAGCCACGTGTCTACAGTAACAGTTACTGTAGACACGCGACTAATTACAGCTTTTTTTGTAGTGTGTTTATTATACGTTTAGTTTCAAATCTTACTGAATGTCGTTTGGTTATGTACCTAATTAATTTTTTATTTTTTTAACTACTATTATTGCATGTTGTCTCTCATGCATTGATCATCTGGATAGAAAGGATCAAATTTATGACATTAATTGAAAAAAGGGGGGATGATAATTGATATGGGAGAAAGGGCGAAGATCGAGACTCCATTTTTATAATTGGATACAAGCATATAAACTGCACGTACGTATTATATATGCAACAACAAATTAAATCATTTTATTTGGCCATTAATTAATTAACATGTGTAAGAAAATACAACCACTAACTACACGTCTTGTCTTTACGTTTTTTTTTTTTTTTTTTTTTATCAAAATAACTGGAGCTATCATGCATTAATCTGAAGAGGCTCGAATGCAAATATAATGAATAGAGGCACATCGACATCCTACACACTAAGCCAAAAAAATTTAACTTCGGAGCAACCTACAAATAAATAAATATTACAAGGACAAATGTTTGAGCCACTCTTTAACAATAAAGCACCCCTAACAAGGAAAAGATGGATGATCTAGCTAACAAGCCATAAAAAGTCCAGTAAAATTTGTAAATTTAACAAATAGACTTTCAAAAACTACTATAAAAAATAGAAAAAAAAACAACTATAGAAAGCACCCAACACAAGACGAAGTTGAAAGAGATACTGCGCGTGTCTTGTAGGAACCGGCGAAAAAGAAAAATGCTAGGAGTACAAAATTTTTTACAAATAGATGAGTACCAAGATAATGTGGAGCTTATTCATTGGAGATGATCAAAACAATTAATAAAAAGAAATGCTACGAGTATCAATGAATAAGCTTCACATCATCTTGGTACTTATTTTTTGGTAAAAAATTTGGTACCTCTAGTATTTCTCGGTGAAAAAACATAGATCTGGCCTCAAAAGTAGATGTAGAAGAAGAAAGCTCAGTCAAACTTTCGCCGGCAACAAGAACGGAGAGGTCGCTTCCTTATGAGACGTCTCATGTTAGCCTTCATGCCTGAAGAAACTAAAAATACGAAGAAAAAAAAAACACAAAGTTTCGTAACCCTAGAATGACTAAGAGATTCAAAGCTCCATAACCGTAAAAGGACTAGAAAAACAAAAATTTTATTGGATCTAAGCCAAGAAGAAATAAAAAACCTGTATAACCCTAGAAGAAGTAGAAGGGAAGCACCGGGGAGGGAGGCGCCGATAAGAAAAAGAAAGAAAATAATGACAGACCCCACCGTGACTTTGTACATTGTAAGTAATCATATCTACTTGGAAGGAAAAGACGTACGCGTACATGAAAGACCGAGTCGACCGACAGTCTATGACCAAACTTTCTCAAGAACAATTATGAAGCCAGTAGAAAAAGAAGCAGCAAATTATGAACCATATGTGTATATGAAATATGAGAAGCGATTGTAACACTTCAAGTGTACAACATCTTCACTCTCTCAAGTTGTTGATGGAACTTCACTCCCTCAACTTCACTCTCCTTCATGTGCTTTGAGGGAGTGAAGTTGTTGTGTAGCTGAAGTATCATTTCGGATGAAATATAGCCCATACCAGACATTATTCCTTATTCTACTACAGTGGCCGTACGTTAGGTAAAATGTCTTGACAAATTTTGTTTGAGCTAGCTTCCACATGGTGCTTAATTGGGAGTGGTCGATCTAATTAGTCAAACAAACTTCACTCCGGCCAACTCCAAGGTTTATCTGTTCGAGCAAGCTAGCTTCCAATTTTGGCCAAGGCTTCAATATTTAAACACGTACTCTAAAAGTGGCCTGGCTTAGTGCTTAATTGAAACATCTTCTTTTTTTCTTTTCTTTTCTTTTCTCTTCTCTTCTTTTAGCACAAAGTAGCTTGCAAACCAATCACTACCTAGCTAGGATGTGCCAAACAGATTAATTTGGGGCCTCCGCACGAGAGGAGCAGCCATTTTGGTCGGTTGTGAAACATGTCACAAAAGCAGCGCATAAGCTTAATTATATATATGCGGCATGCCAACGTTTCTCACGTGAGATTGCTTGTATATTAAATATTCCCACATGGAGTAACAGCATTAGTTTGCCTTTCGCACGACAAGTTTTTCGGCTGGAGAAAAGGCACTATTAATGCTGTTCACATGGAGTGTAAGCCAGCAGTGTGACCCTATCAAGTGGGAAGGCCTTTTAGAACAAGAATGCGACAGGCTATAGGATATTAGGATAGAGCCTAATAATATTGCACGTGATTATTTTTTATTTTTTATTTTATCCTTGATTTTGCACGTGTTGACCTTGAATGAAAAAAATATCCTTCTTCCAAAATGGAAATTGTTTGAGTGTTTATAGCCAGAGTCAGTTTTCAAAGTAACTGCATGTTTACTGTAATTTCCCTCCCTTTAATGGGGTCATAATTAAGGTTAAAGAATTATTAATCATGGGCATTTTTAATCCTCTTTTGACATTATGTGAAACAAAATTTTGACCCGCGCATAATCAAATTTTCTGTTTTATGAAAAGCTTCGTCTATAATTTTTGATCAAGTATCTATTTAGAGTATTTATCTTTTAATTTTTTTTTCAATTTTAACTATTGGTTAGAATTTTTCATTAAATTTAGCTTCATTTTTTTTTTCTTTTTCTTTTTCCACACTAAATATACTGAATTTTATGACTTAGCCTTTTTAAATTTGTGTTGGACGTTGGAATACATTACGTGATTTCCAAAGAGTGGAGGATGATAAATACCAACATAAAGCAGATCAGATAAAGCATAAAGGAGTGGCAGCAGATCAGATAAAGGAGTGGCAGCAGGCAGCAGGCAGCTGGCTAGAAATGATTTCGATCGATCCAAGTGGTCATGAGTTGATTATGACAAATTAAGAACCTTTCAATCACTTGCCAGAATATCTTCAGGTGCCGGGAATTAGGTCAAATATCAGTTTTTTTTTTAAAAAAAATAAAAAATAAAAAAGTTCCACTTTATCAAGCTTTTTAAGGGTTTTCTTCTTAATTTGTTTTTTCTTCCCCCACATGATCTTCCTTTTGGTAATTTTCTGGAAGAGAATTAGTTGGGCCGCAACTGGAGGCAAAATCTTTGGAGAGCGGTTAGATCTTCAGATCAAAATCGGCGTGAGAGAGACAATTCATTAGGATGGGTAGGTATGAGTATAAGATTCGACAGCTTTTCTAAAGCACACCTTTTGCTATTGCATGGACTGTTTCGTTAAATTAGGTGAAGATCGAATATCCTCCAAAATGGCTTTCGATCAGGACCAAAAGATCAACCCATGAACAGTCAGCGCCGACCACCACCGGAGGCAGAGGGCATCGGCGAGAGACGTTTAAAGGCTCATACGAATTTACAAACAAATCTGCCTACATATTCAAACTAACAAAACTTATCTTTAGGCATCAATATCCTCTCAATTTAATATTAATATGTAACAAAATAAGTAATGGGTTTGGTTTTTTTTTTTTCGTTCTCTCTCTTCATGCTGGCACACGATTGTCTGTAACCGTGTTGTCGTTTTCACAAAACCAAAGAAAAAAAAGGAGCGTTTGTTGTCGTTTTCACAAAAACAAAGAAAAAAAAGGGGCGTTCGTTCGACCAAATTGATCAGGCCATTGGCCAAAACTCAAAGGGCAAATGGTTTTCATCTTCATCTAATCTGTCTTTCTTTTTATTTACAAATCTTTTGGACTAATTCTTGAGATAATAGATAGAACTCAGTAAGCCTAATCTAGGAAACCTCAACGATGTTTTGTCTTGTTTCAATTTGGATTAACTTGGACTCTGCAATCCTAAAACACAATTTGTCCGGTTGAAAACTTTTCTAACCAAAATTGTTAATGTTTTTCAAAGGTAGTTTTTTTTTTTTTTTTTTTTTTTTTTATAAAAAAAAAAGAAAAAAGAAGAAGAGAGGACTTCACTTATAATTTTTGAACTTTCACCCCCTTTTGAAAGAATGTACTTAAACTTTAATACGTCTCAATTTATGGTATCTATTTTTCAGAAAGTTTCAATTTCAGCTCTCCGTTAGAATTTTCTGTTAAATACTGTCAAAATTTCTAAAATACCCATATTATTTTCAAAAAAAAAAAAAAAGAATTGTTAAGATTTAGCTATTGGTTAGAATTTAACGGAATTTACAAAAATATCCATACATGAATCTTTGAAAAAATAAATATAGGGTTATTTTAAAAATTTTGACAGGATTTAACTAAAAATTCTAACAATGACTGAGATTGAAACTTTCTGAAAAAAGAATATCTTAAATTGAGACGTTTTAAATTAAGTTTAGGTATATTTTTTCAAAATAGATGAAAGTTCAAGAGTTATAAATAAAACCCTCCCAATTTTTAATTTAAATAAGTATTATGATGTTACGTAAAAATAAATAATAATAATTTTTTTTTTATGTGCTTTGAGAAACGTTTTGTATTTTGGAATTGTTTTTTAAAAGGTCCGACCATTTTAGTTCTCCACGCCAGTGGAATTCCTTCTGCACCACATAATGTCTAGAGAGATGGATCATTGTGGGGAGTCCATAAAAGACAAAACTAATTTGGTATATGACGTGTAATGTCACTTTAGATGAAATTTTTCGATTTATTGCTTTTGATCTTCCAAAGGAGCAAGATTCTTGCCGAAATTCATAGGTGGATCTGATTAATTAAGCTGGTGGCTTGTCATGTCCTATATGCATGTGGACCAACAGGCAACAGTGTAAACGTGCCGACCCAAACTGGACCTTTTCGAGCTCAACAATGGTTGCAAACAAAGTTTCCAACTCTTAAGTATCGATCATCATTTCAGTCAACAATCGGCCGCACCTCAACTTCATGTTACGAAGAAAATATTCTACTCTATATATTGCTCCGACCATCATTTTTCAGTTGAAGAAATTTAATGTCTTTTTATATATATATATATATTTACTCCTCAAACTATTAGATAATTTATAATATTTTCTAAATTTTCAATTAAAACAATATTTTTAAATTATTAAAAAATTGCAATAAACGACCGACCAGGCCATCCAATGAGAGCCTCGATTGGGGAAGATTAACAGGAGAAGAATAAAAAAGTATATAACCCCTCTGGCAAAAAAATGCTAAAAAATATCTTTATAAAAAAATTTACAAAAATAAAAACAAAAAAACAAAAAAAAAAAACGTTGGTGACCAACCCATCGCCATCATGGCTAATTGTCTTTTTGAGAATTTGAAGTGGTATTTTTGTCTTTTTTCGAGACAAGAGTGATAAATTACAATTTTTTCTAATAATTTGAGAAAGACGTTACTTCAATTAAAAGTTTAAGAATAAATTACAAATTGAAAGTTTGAGAGGTATATGTCGTTTTCCTTTCTTTATTTTTATTATTTTTTTTTTTTCTATACACCTACCATGACTTAAGGAAACGAAATCAATTGCATCCCATTTAAAAAGAATCGAAATTGTCAATTTTACAGTGGTTGGCATAATAGTTAAGTATTAAAGTCAGCATGTAAACGTAATATATATATATATATATATATATATATATATATATATATATTAGAATTCAAACAGTTCACTACTGTTTATTAATATTATTCCACCAAGAACCAAGATTAAATTTCCCCAAAAAGTGGAAAATAATATTGTTTTTAAAAAAAAAAAAAAAAAAAAATCATCAAGGAGCCAGTTCAATCATTTTTTTTCAAGGCCTTGAATAATCAAACGGATATTCTCATAAGGTAATTTTAATGTGGCCCATTTTATTTTTTTTACAATCAATTTTGTTATTGTTTTTTTTTTTTTTGACATGTCCACATAAAAGAGGGGGAAAAGGGATTCGAACTAGTGACCTCCACTTCACGAGGCGTGGTCCCCAGCCGATTGATCTACTTCTTAAGAATTTGTTACTATACCTGTTGCTCTAGCTAATTTGTCTACCGTTTTCAAGTGTGAATTTTACGGCATGTATGACCATGCCTAAAGGTATATTCGGTTGAAGTAAATTATTCTTTTTATTAATCAAAAACCTCTTTTCAAACTGTATAAGCTTTTTCCAAACTTTCTTTTTTGAATGTAAATGACGGCATCTATACATATTAGATCTTATAGATATCATATAATTCTTATTGGGCTGGAGAAGTTGGAGCCATTGAAAATAACAAATAAAGGTCACATCTGTTATGTTTGCCATAATTTGCAGGAAAGATGCCTGATCAAACCTCAATCACTTTACTTACCAAAATTAAAAAAAAAAAAAAAAAAACAGGTTGAATCAACTTTTAGTAGAACGGCCGCAAAGGGAATCTTCACCATCTTGCCAGTCTTTTTACAGTGAACATCCCATCAGTATGTCAAGCGAGCCCAGTTTTTCTCCGTCGAAGTACAAACCAAATTATCCCCTCTCTCACTTTCACCTCCTTTTTAACCATGGATTCATTGGATTGTAATTTAATTAATTGGTAGAAATTTCAACGCTTTTTTTTTTGTTTTTTTGAGGAAAAGATATTGCTTTTCATTGAGATATTGCTTTTTGAGGAAGAGATATTGCTTCCCATTTAGATAAAACTTTTTGAGGAAAAATTTCAACGCTTGAATCTTACCAATGGCATAAATTGTGATATAAATGAACTTCAAAATACGATTAATATAAATTTATTTTTATTATTTTTTTATAGTATTGTTAAATAAGATTATCTTTCTAATAAGATAAATATTGTTACAATCATTGTGATAGTAAGTCCTTGATATTGACATATGTGTGTATTGACTTGAAATTGGATTGTTTAAGATTTTAGATAAGGTTATAAGATATAATATAAATAGTCCATTTTATGATAAAAATATTATACATGATTTAGTACAAATACAAGGTTAATAAAGTTTATAAATAAAAAATAATTTATCTAATTATATAAAATGATAAAATTTTAATAATAATTAAATAACTAATTATTGGATGAATTTATGAAAAAATTAAATAAATGAATAAATGAATTTATAAGTTTTTTTTTTTAACGAAATAACTGAATATTTCATTGATCAAAGATCGCGAGCATAAAATTCTTACATTACAAAGCATAAAGCTTTGCAAAATCATAGCTATATGCTATGAGGTTACATAGTAATAGATACAAACAAAATTCTTACAATAAATTGATATCTATGACTTTCATCTTCCGCTAACTCATGTATAAAAATAGTTAAAAAACATATATGCTCCGAGTAGACTAGATCTAAGACAATGGTAGCCAAATATCCTAAAAATTCATTTAAACTGATCGTGAGATATAACCCTTCACACCGAACTATCCAAGTCGTGAGAGATAACTCTTCACACCTGACTAACCTTCATCCTATAGATCGCCCATGATGGTAGATCTAAAGAGAATAAAACTCTTATTCAAAGCAAAAATACAACTAACAAACAACAGCAACAGTGAGGGAGGAGATGAACGTCACAGCACAACATGGAAGTAGATGGATTGATGCATAGCGGAAATGCCAAAATTTCTAACGTGGTTGGAGAACACTAACAGAATGGTAGAAGTAGGGAGTAAAAAGAGAAAGGAAGATGAGAAGGGAACATATCTTCTCATTCCTTCTCTCAAAATTGTTTTCTGAAGAGTGAAATTTAGGGCCGACTTCTCTCCAATAATATTGTTCATTTGGATGGGTCTAGGGCTGAGCAGAACCCGCAGGACCCGCCTCACCCCAATTTTTGCGGTTTTTAGGTGTTTTTATGCGGTTACGGGTTGGGGTTTAAAAAAACCCCGGGGACCCGCCCCGCGGACCCTTCTAAAAACCTAAAAACCCTACTCGGCTACCCCTTCTTCATTTCTATTTTCTTAGCCTCCGCCCTTCGTCTTCTTCGTTTCTTTTTTGCAGTTGCTAGGAAACCTTTTCGCCGCCTACCCTTCGTCTTCTTCCTTTTCACCTTCACCCCCTCACCCCCTTCCACCCTTCGTCTTCTTCCTTCCATTTATGAGGAAGACTAGAAGACCCCCTCTTCTTTTTCTATTTCTGAGGAAGATTGGCGAGTGGCAACCATGGTTCTTCGGCTCAAGATTCAGCTTTCAGAGTACTTCAAACCTCACATCCTAACCACTTCATCTACCAAAATCTTAAGGTACGCTTGTGTAATGTTTTATTGGCAAAATTTATGACTCCTGTAAACAAATATATATGCTATTATCTCGTTCTTGGTCTTTGATTTTGTGTTGAATAAATTCGTGATTTTGTTTATCGTTCTTGGTCTTTGATTCTATGTTGAATGAATTCGTGATTTTGTTTCTTATTTCTTCTCTTCATCCTCTTCGCCCAAATTAGTGATTTTGTTTCTTGTTCTTCGTTTTGGTCTTTAATTTAATCTCACTGGGTGGATGTTATTTTCGTTTTTTATTACTTTCTTGGCTTGTTTTTGCTGTAGAACCATACCTGCGGGGATCCCTGCATACCCGCGGATCCCCGCCCCGTTCATCCCCACCCCATCCCCAACCGCGCCGCACGGTTGCAAGGAGATTTTGGCGGGGCGGGGCCAAAAAAAGGCCATCCCTCACCCCCCCGCCCCATGCTCAACCCTAGATGGGTCTATTCACTTTGCCTCAGCCACATTAGGTCCCTCTTCCGACCCCATTGAAGGAGATACATTGGCTACACTCGTTGATGTAAAATCAGCCCAAATACTACGCAGTCAGCAACTTCTCTTTGAGGGAGACTACAACTTTCCGACTGATTTATATCTATTGTTAGATCTTCTCCTAAATAGTTTCAAAGATCCTCCTTAGTAGTATTTTAAACGAATTGATTTTAAATATTCAATACCCGACCCAACCCTACTCGATTACAGCATATTAAGTGTGTATATACAAAATCGTAATCAAATGTTTTTATGACCCATTTGCAGTTGACGCAAACGAGTCATGCGCATTATTTGTTACCACGCAATGCGAGTCTGCTTGTATGCATTTGGGTCATCATTCCAGTCAAGAATTCCAACATTTTTCTTTGCTCAATAATCGTAATTATAACTTTAATTTCAAAAATGGCATTCCCTGCTCAAGAAAAAGACCGGAAATAAATGAAACATTAATTGAAAAATATCTTCTTCTTTTTGTATCAGGTTATCGAAGATAATTTATAATTATTTATTTGAATTTAAAAAAATTTAAGCAAATAATTGTAAGAAATTATTATTAAGACTCATCTAACCGAATAAATAAATAAACAACTCTATTTTTATTTAATCTAAATAAATTTTAAATTCTCTTAAATTTAAATAAATAATTAAAAACAAGCTTAATCTATAAAAAAAAAAAAGAAAAAAAAAAGTGCTGTCCATGTCACCTGACAACGTCAAATAAGTAGTGGCAACTGGCACGCTTGGTCATAGTCAAAGACCGAGAACAGTCGCGCCCATTACCGGTCTAAAACATCACAGGCAATTAGGTGGTCCCTAGGGATGTTGGTTTGATGACTTAGAAACCATAGGGTTTAGTGGTGCGAGACTTTTATCCAATTCCACCCTTTTTTTTCATTTCTTTGATTGGTCCAAAATTGCCAACATTTATTACTCAGTGGAAATTACAAATTATCTTCCTTGACTTTGGAAAATCGGTAGGGACAAACAAATGTACGGATTCTATCTCAACCTAAAATTACAAGAATATATTTTATTGAGATAATAAAGGTTCTTTATAATTTATGTTGGAGTTCATCAAAACTTGGCTCAACGATGATATAATGATAATCTTTACCGATTAGTATTTTGTTTTTCACAAAATAAAACACGAACAAATAATAGAAAATAGAAAATTTGGTGTAGAAGAAAAGAATATCTCGCTCTAACAAAAATATATCACTCAAGAAAATAGTTAAAAAAAAATAAAAAATACTAGAATAATTATCATTGACTCATTCCCGATTTACAGGACATCCTTTTATATAATACTACCGCTTGTTTGTAAGAAACAAAATAGAATATTAATTAAAGACACCGAATTGACTATTAATACGGAATATTATAGACTCCAAAATAGACTAGAAGGAAAAATTATGGTAAAAAAAAAGAAAAAGAAGAGAGAGGACAAATTATGAAGGCAATAAACAAGAAATTTGGACTTTAACACCGGGTTACAAGGATGATGTCTTTAAAACTTATTTTGTTCCTATTCTGAAGTGTTAAAATGGTTTTTCTCGACAAACTCGTTCGCAGAATACAATTAAACTTATAGTTAGTGAATTAAATTAAAACACCCTTATAATGTCTTCGTTTTTAAATAAAAAATAAAAAATAAAAAACAAAAAAAAAAAACTACCCGTCTTTCTCTCTAGTGCCGCACAGAGGAAAAAAATTTCCCTCTTCCTTAGGGCTCTTCCCACCCTCTTCTTTCCCCTCTTGATGTTGTCTTCGGTTTCCTTTTGGCTATATCTTTTTCTATCACAATCTACCTCTTATGTAGCTTTATCCATTGCCTTGGGAGATTTATCTTTTATCCTCCCAAAAACGCAACTTCAGCCCCTTCACTGTCGTCATTTTGCCTCCGCAGAGTTGCCGCAACGCCCCCTTTGTCTGAATCTGACTTATATCTCAATTCTGACTTTTTTTTTTTTTCCTTTTTTTTTTGTTTCTTTCTTTTTTAGTCTGATATGTCAATTATATATTTAAAAATAATAAAATTATAAAAATAAAAATAAAAGTTAAAAATATTATATTTTCCAGGTGGAGGCCGGTCTCCCTCCCACACAAGAGGCGTAAAAGCTGTAAAAAATGATTTTTGCACAACTTTTATACAATTCAAGACACATTGGTGAGACCTATCAATGTGTCTTGGGTTGTGTAAGAGTTGTGCAATAAACACATCTCAAAACCTGATTCATCCTACAAAGAGGAGGGGTCAGAGATTGATCTTTAAAAAAAAAAAAAAAAAAACTTGGCCCTTAAGCCATAGGTTAATCTCTATAGAAAAGTTTTTTGCACAACTTTAACAATTTTTAATATCAATCATTGAATGTTTAGAGCCTACATTTAGGAAAACAAATTCAATAATTGATCATAAAAAAAAATTAATTAAAGTTATACAAAAAAATTATATAAAATTTGTGCAAAAATTATTACTCTAACCTCTGTGGCTCTATCCTTGTTAAAGTGTCCCACATTGCTAAGATTTCCTTGACCTGGGCACTTTATAAGCCATGGTGTCCCCTCCTCTCTCAAGGCGTCTTTTGAGAGTGAGTAAGGCCCATGGACTTTTACATGGTATCAGAGCCACAGGTTTCTTACGATGATGGGTCTTTTCCTCCCGTTGTTGTCCACGTGTTTGGCCATTAGTTGCCACACGTGAGGGGGCGTGTTAAAGTGTCCCACATTGCTAAGATTTCCTTGACCTGGGCACTTTATAAGCCATAGTGTCCCCTCCTCTCTCAAGGCGTCTTTTGAGAGTGAGTAAGGCCCATGAACTTTTACAATCCTCTATCCCACGCAGAGGAGGGGACCACTCTCCAAACAAATGTTGGGAGGGAGCCGTGGAGGCTACAAAGGAGAGTTGTTTTTGTTAAATAATAAAAAATTAAAGAATGATTTTTTAACAAAAATAAAAAATAAAAAAACAAAAATAGTGATTTTTAAACTAATTAAAAGCTGCTTCTTCTTCTTCTTCTTCTAACACCAGTACAAATGAGTACCGCCATTTCACTAAAAAGAAAAATATAAAAATAATACTTTCCTCAAATTATTTTTTTTTGATAAGTAAGTATACTTTCCTCAAATTATCCGTCGATTGATAATGTTCTTCCTCAACTTTTAATTAAAGCAATACTTCTTTAAGCTATCAAAAAAAAAATTATAATCTACTCCTTTTTATGCCAAAAATGACCAAAAATAAAAAATAAAAACCATATAAAAAGTTTAGAAAAAAATATAAAATTAAAAAAAATTCAGAAGAGCATAATTTTAATTTTTTTTTTAAAAGAAGGTGACCCACCCCAATTTTGCCTTTTGCCGCCTCCATTTCCGGTGCTCCAAATTCCAATCCAAACCTACCAATATATAATTAATTAATTATATTGATAATTACGTATTAACGTATGGCAGGTCTTGACTTCTACAAACCTTCACCCCCTTCTAGAAAAGTTGTACAAATTATAAAGCTGCGTAAGTTACCCGTAGAGAAAACTTTCTTATTTCAAGCAACTAAAAACATATATTATTATTATTATCCACTATATATATATATATATATATATATATATATATATATATATAAACATATATTATTATTATACTTTTCTCGTCTGAATGCGAAAATAAACAACTTATAAAAAAAAAAAAAAAAAAGGAATACAAAAATAAACATGTCATTGTCAGGAGAAAATTTCGAAAGAATTTTCAGCCCTAATTGCTTGCCACCAAACAACTTTCAGTTTCATACGTGCTTAGAATTTATTTTATTTTTATTGCATCGTTTTTAAAAGAAATAACAAATCATATCAAATAAACAATCAATAAATCAGAGAAGAAAAGTATACCGATTCCAGGATTTGAGAAATGATTCCTTTATTTATTTTGTCATTTTTTTCAAAATTACTATTAGATTTATGAGCCCATATTATCTCATAAATCAACCACACAAATTTAATAGTAATTTTAAATAGCGGGAGTTGAGATGCACTATACATTCTCATAATGTCTTTCTCCCATCCGGCCTTCTACTTTTAAAAATTACCATTAGATCTTTGAACTAATATTGGAGACCCATATAAATTTCACTAATTGAATAGTAATTTTCAAAGGTGAGAGAATAAGAGAAGGACAATGTGAATAAATAAATCATTTCTCAACAAAGCTATTATTATTATTATTCTTATTTTTAAATGTATGCAGTAAGATTAATGCATGTGAATCTGTAAAACGTATTTGACAAATATGTTTACTTTTGTTGCATAACTGGTAGCCGCCACTACGAAACAATGCCATTGAATTTCTAACTTAGCTTATGGGTACGTAAGAAGAATAATCTCACTGATTTATTTATTTATTTTTTTAAAAAAAAAATTTTAAGCCCACCATCCTCATTTTAGTCAAACAATTACTGGGTATTATCAACAGCCACGTCTTTTAAAATCGAAAAAAGTATACATACTCTTCGAACTACATTTCCATTTTCAATGTTATTTAATTTTAAATTACCGATTGTGCTGATGTGTCCTTCAAATTATCAAAAAAATCAATGTCCCACATAATAACAAAAATAACTTTTATAAAAATAAATAAAAAAATCTAAAAAATTTCAAAAAAGTTTATAAGTTATGAAAAGTATTTGGGGTTGTTAGGTTTAGTAGGAAACTCAAAAACTAGAACCATTAAAAGCATAAAGGACTATATAGAGTAGGCTCAATGGGGGTAAGGAAAATTTGCTCTCTCAAGATGGGAATGAAACTCTTCTAAAAGCAGTTATTCAAGCCATTCATACGTACAATATGAACGTATTTCAAATGCCAAAGACTATTTGCAGGGAAATTAATTCCCTAATGCTTAGGTTGGTGGGCCTATAAAGAAAATCACTCCAAGACTGCATAGATGAGTTGGTCCAAAATGGGACGGTTTAGAGCTTAGGGTGGATCGGGGTTTCGAGATCTATAATGTTTTAATAAGGCTTTGTTGGCAAACAAGGGTGTAGATCACTACATAATCCTGATACTCTGATAGCACAAATCTTTAAAGAGAAATATATATTAGGGTAATTTTTTGAAGTTTTAAGATGGGGTTACCATATTTCTTATGTTTGAAGAAGCATATGGAAAGATAAATGGTTTCTAACTCCTACAACTTATGTCATCCAGTTACCGGTAATGATTCTTGATGGGGAAGCAACCATAAATGAGTTAATTAATGAAGACACTAAATGTTGGAATGTTTCCCCCGTACAAGAGATTTTTAATGAGGAAGAAGTCATGAGTCTATCTATGCACTTTGGCATTAAGTCCCAACCTACAACAATACCAATTAGTACAGGTTGGTACGTCAAATGGAAAATTTTCGATCAATAGTGTTTATCATATTGAGAATGAAAGAAACATGATGAGGAAAGGAGAAAGTTCAAACACTCAAATACATAGTAATATGTGGTAGAGGATATGGAGGATAAACATCCCGGGGGTGGTTAATTAAGGTGGTTTTATGGAAGGCTTGCAATAATTTGTTATCGACCAAAGAAAATCTGTTTAAAAGAAAAGAATATTGCAGAATATGCTTTGTCCTATTTGCGGGTTGGAGGTGGAGACCATTAGCCATATTTTGCGGCGATGCCCACCTTCCAAAGATATTTGGACGAAATGTAGTAAAAAAGATTAAAAAATGCTCTAGTGAAGAAGATGTTTTTTTATGTAGTTTACAAGGACTTATGGAGAGATTAGATGATGAGGATTTTGAAATTATGGCTACCATAGCAATAAAAAATATGCTTTTAGGAAATACAATAGTATTTGGAGGTGAGCTTTCCCGCCCTTTATTATTGGTTAGAAGTTAGTGGAATATTTCCACAAAGCCCTACTTAGCACGATGAATCATAATGAACAGAACCGAACAAGAGAGACCCCAAAATGGAAAGGACTGCCTATCGGTGTGATTAAGATAAATTGGGATGCAGCGTTAAACAAATTTTTTTTTTTTTAAAAAAAAGGTGAAAAAAAAGAAAAAAAGATGGGTGTGGGTGCGATTGCTCGTGACCATGAAGGGAATGTGTTAGCATATATGTGTTTTTCAACAGCTTACATATATGATCGAAAACAGCTGAAGCTTTTACAGCTTGGAAAGTTGTGAAATTTAGCAAAAGACTTTTAGGCTTCGAATGTTATAGCGGAAGGAGATGCATTGGAAATAGTGCAGACTTTGAAAAATGAATGAAGTTGTTGGAGTGAATATGAACAGCTTATTGGCGACACGAAGATTGTGCTAAATAGTCTCCATGAATAGTGTTACATGTCATATTCTTGTCTTCCAAAATTATTGTGGCTTTTAAAATCATCATTGAATTTCTGATAAATTACTATTAGGTTTTGATACAATAGTGATTTCTTCTATCAAGTTTAGGGAGATATAGGAGTATCATTTAACATTACTCTAGTCTTTGCTAACTATGCAGCTCATCGTCTAGCAAAGCCGGTCACTAATCAATCTTTGGCACAAGTTTGAATGTAAGAAGATTATTGTGTATTTATTCGAGGTATTCTAATTACTGAACAATATGCTACATTATGATTTTAATAAAATACAAAAAAAATTTACTTAAAAAAAAAAACCATAGTTGATGAAGCAGTAATGTAATTTAGCAGCGCGCCCAGATACTTGGCTAGTTGGCCTTTAAAAGCAAACTATTTTACTAAACAGCAATTTTTACCTTCTAAACTCCAATTAAGGGTACAAATTAAAGAATAAAAATTTATGGGAATAATATAATATGAGATTTATAGTAAAACAAAAAGAATCAAGAAAAACAAAATCCAAGGGGGAATCTTTGCCTTCCCACGTGGGTCCCCATAAATCCTGCCTGTAATCTCGACCCATCCTGTGACCTCCGCTTTTCGTGATCCAGCGATAAAGCCAGAAATGGTAATCCGGGCCGTGGTAATTCCCCCTAAACCCAAGCCCACGACCGTCATTTCGTAACACACACTCTCGACCCGTCGGCGTTTCCGTAATTCCTGCGCAAAACCATGGGCAACAATGGAACTTGCCGTAGCGCTAATGCTGTCATGCAAATCAGTGGAAAATTAAATTAATTAATAAAATAAAAATAAAAATAAGGGAGAAAGGTGGACGGCATTGGGCAAGTGAAAGTAACGCCTATATATATAATAGCGACTCTACGAAGAATCTTCATTCAGCTTCCAAATCCTCCATAGCTAGCAATTTAAAGGGGGCATCACTCTTTCTTAGTTTCTGTGTATACTTGATACTCAGAGAGAAAGAGAGGTTGCACTGAAGTCGATGACCCGTTAACGCTTTCTTTCAAGTTTTCAACCGTATTTCGTTGAGATCGAGACCGCTCTTTCCTTTTCTTTGTCACTGTTGTTATCTCCTCACCAAACAACATCCTCTCTGTGCGAGTCAGAGTACGGTTTCAGGTACAGTTTCCATTACTGGCTCCGAATTTGCTAATGAACTGTCAGATGTATGGAAAGGAACGAATTTTGAGTTTGACAGCTTTGTTTTTGTTTTTCGTGTTGACTTTCCCGCGAGCTAAACGGAGCTCAAACCGGTGTTCTTTGTTCCGGATAAGTCATGGCCCTCTGGAATTTTCAGTTGTCTAAGTCTGTTTCTCTTTGCTACTCACAATCTGTGAACTGGGTTCGTTGCTATTCAATTTCGAAGGCGTGTTCTTTCTCCAAGAGGCCTCTGTCTTCTATTTGCGAAGACCTTTTCCTTTTTCTTTTCTTTTTTTTTTTTTTTTTTTGACAACTTTCTAACTTCGTTTCCAACGTGGGTTTTCTTTTCTTTTCTGTCTTTATCTTGTTGCCTTTTCTCTGAAATTTCACTCGAATTTCCAAGTTTTGGAATTTATATAAGCTTAGAAGTTTAGCTTTGAAACAATAATAAGACCAGTCTATACATCTTTCTGTTTTATGCATCTCAGTTGTGTTTGATTCAATCAACGCACTTGTTGCTTTTAATTGGGTTTCAATCTTTGGTTCTCTCTTTCTTTCCAAAAATCTGTTTCCGGGAAAGAAAGTTCTGGGTAGTTGACTAAGTTGACTACTGTCAAGGAAAAAAAAAGACGAAGCCTTCCAAGTTTCGTTATGGTTTTGAGCTTTGGGGAAACTTGTTCTCAGGGACTGGTTCTCGGGTTTGGTAAAACTTCCTTTCTTTCTATGTTGCCTTTCAATTTTGAGTCGACAACTCACATAGTTAATCACTTTTTTCCAACCTACTATTTATTGACTTTTAGCTTTTGTTAAAGGATTGCAAATTCATTTAGAATGTTCATTTCAACTCTGGTTTGGTTGCTGAGAACCCGAGGGAAAGAAACCACGAGAAAAGAAAATTGTGAGTCTTAGGTTCTAAAATTTTAGATGATACGATTGTTTTTTTTTTTTTTTTTTTAAAAAATTCCACTTTCTGTGCTTTGCAAAAATTTAATGACCCAACTCTACCACCATGCCAGGTGGGGGGAGTAGTAAGCTTTATCGACTGGAGGTGTTGCTTTTCAGAAGAGCCATATCTATAAAATTGTTTTCTTTGGCTTTTTCTAACATTTCATATGCAGGCAAAAGGAGGGGTTTTCAATCTGCTTGGATTCCTCACCAATATTTGTTACACGCTTGAGCATGTGCCGGGGCATATTCGATGAATTTTGTTCTTATTTATGCAGTTCAAGTGAATGCCTTTGATTTATTAACTAGTCTTTTTTTGGGTGTAGTCAAAGCTTTGTGAGAATGTTAGAGAAGATGGAAGAATTTAACCAGGAGAAGGTGATAGAGGAATTTGAAGCAACAACGAAGGATGCTGAGAGGGTTCAGACAGAGACCCTCAAGAAGATTCTGGAAGAAAATGGATCAGCGGAGTACTTGCAGAATCTTGGTCTCAATGGAAGAACCGATCCTGAGAGCTTCAAGAATTGTGTTCCCCTTGTCACTCATAAGGAATTGGAACAATACATTCAGAGAATTGCAGATGGCGACTCTTCTCCCATTCTCACTGGGAAACCAATCACAACCATCTCATTAAGGTCTTTGTAACCTTTTATGTTAGTTTTCTGATTTGACCTGAATTTTAAATTTATGCTAGAGAAGTTCTGAGAATAAATGTTTAATTTGTTGCAGTTCTGGCACTACTCAGGGAAGGCCAAAGTTCGTACCCTTCAATGACGAATTGATGGAATCCACCATGCAGATATATCGGACTTCTTTTGCTTTTAGAAACAAGTAATAAACTCTTATTCAGTGAAAGGGATTCTCTGTTTATATTTTGGTTCACAAAACCTTTTTGCCCGTTGATGAGCATAGACTATACCTTATCGGACTAATATATGATATCTGCGCTCCCTTTTAACCTTCATTTTATGCTTTTCATTGAATGACGAAGTTGAAAGAATCGTTATCTAGAAAGAGGAAAAAAGTTGGAAGAATCATTTGATAATAAACAAATTCATAATTTGATAGGTATCATTAATTTTCTGCTGATGTAAAAAACTTTACTATTCTGCAGAGAATTTCCTCTTGGGAATGGAAAGTCTTTACAGTTTATTTACAGCAGCAAGCAGTTCAAAACAAAAGGGGGTCTAGCAGCTGGAACTGCTACTACCAATCTCTTCCGTAATCCACAATTCAAAACGACAATGAAGGCAATTCAGTTCCAACCCTGCAGCCCTGATGAAGTAATTTTTGGTCCTGATTTCCACCAGTCCTTATACTGCCATCTCTTATGTGGGCTGATTTTTCGGGATGAAGTTGAATTTGTATTCTCCACTTTTGCCCATAGCATCATTCATGCATTCAGAACCTTTGAACATGTTTGGGAAGAACTGTGCACTGATATTAGGGATGGGGTCCTCAGCAGTCGAGTTACTGTCCCATCCGTCCGAGCAGCTATGTCAAAACTGCTCAAACCAAACCCTGAATTGGCCGAGTTGATTTATGAAAAGTGTTCGGGTTTGAGTAATTGGTATCGATTAGTGCCGGAACTTTTTCCTAATGCAAAATATATTTATGGGATTATGACCGGATCAATGGAGCCTTATTTGAAAAAATTGAGGCACTATGCAGGGGAGCTGCCTCTCTTAGGTGCTGATTATGGGTCCTCTGAAGGATGGATTGGAGCAAATGTTAATCCAAAATTGCCACCTGAGTTGGCCACTTTTTCCGTTCTTCCTAATATTGGATTTTTTGAATTCATCCCATTGAGGGAGAATATTGAGGATCAGGAGCCCAATTTCCTCTCTGTGGAGCCAAGGCCAGTGGGTTTAACTGAAGTCAAGATTGGTGAAGAATATGAGATCATTCTCACCACTTTCGCAGGTACGAAGTTCTTCTCATAGGGATAAATTCCTTTTTGAAAATGGTAATTGAGAGATATGGATTGCTTTCCTCCATCTGCACAATGTAGAGCATTGGTTAAAAAGTAGAAAATTAATGAAAATCACAATAGCCTGTTTCAATCCCATATCTTCTGTTATTTAGAATTTTATTGTTGGTCTCATAGAATTTTATTATTTGCTCATGCACTGAGCCACTGATTTAATTGACCTATTGCCTTTTCTTCCTACCATACATTTAATAACCCAAACTTGGCTTAATGCTCACCATGTGACTGTAGGTGTCAAGGAGAACATCTTCTATCCCTATTCAGTATTCCTCCTCCCCATACTGTATTTTTTATTTGTTTATTTTCGTTGTTTATCTGCAGTGTCAGGAAACAGATTCTTAATCCACTAGTTGACAATACCAAACCAGCTGGCTAAGACATGCATCTATAATTGTTTGAATTAATCATATTGGATTATGAAAGACATATTCAATGAATTGAATCTTCCAAGGATACCTCAACCATAGCCTTCTGTAGGTTGTGTTGGCATATTTATCATCCACATGTAGAGCACAGCAATAGGAAACTGATTAAACCCTTGTGTACTCTACTTTATATATCAATGTTTTTAAACATCAATTTTTATTAAATATGAAACAGTGTCATTTCCTTTGTAAATACAGAGACATTTTTGTTTCCCTGTCCAGTATGCATGCCACTAGTTTATTAGATAATCTATGGTACTGCATTTATTTACTCGACTTGTTTTTATTTTACATGACTATTTCTTTAATGCATTGTTGCTCTCAATGCTTTCTTCTTTCATAACTAGTTCTAAACCCAATATTTTCCTACACTGTTTTGCTATTCATCTCTGTAGTACAAGTTGGTTCTCAATGTGTAATTGATTCATTCAATGACTCGTAAACTCACACATGGCTCACTTAAACATATTGATTTAAAAATGGCTATTTATGTTTGTATCAATTAGTAGTTGAACTATTGCATATTGTACTTGCTGAAGAAAGTGGGAAACATGGAAAAGTATTTATGGTTATATGATGTGTGTTATGAAAAAGAAAAAATCAATGCATTGATTTTCCATTTGTTTGCTAATGTAGAATGGAAATAAAAACATATTTACAAAATGGTACTGTACTTAAAGGATGTTTGGTCATCTTCTCATATGTTAGCAACAACCTCTGTACTTCTATGATATTGACACGGGGGAAATTTTTGGATGAAGTTTTGCTGAAACCCTTATTTAAGACAAACATGGAGCAGGTAAATGTTTTGGTGATGTTTTTTGGCCCAATCTGTTGACTTAGCATTTGGTAAGGTTTTGAATTGGACCATATGGTAACAAAAAAAATGTCTTTGGTTATGTAATAGTTTATAATTAGATACCTAATCACATTAATATAACCTGTACTTGTCAAAGGAAGGTTTTGTATCTTAGTTATTTAGCCACTAAATCCTGGATTTGCAAGTAATCATAATGTACATGTAGTCAACTTTGGACCTCGACTTTTTCTACCTTTTCTTTTGGTTTTTAGTTGTGATGCTTTAGCATATTCTTTTTATGTTTAGTCACATAAATTTGTGCATTTTATTAAAATCCAGAGATTTGCACTCTCTGAGCTGTATTATCTATATATCCCTGATTTCGCCGTTTAAAATTCTCTCCCCCGTTCTCTTTCCTACCCCTCCCTCCCCTTTTTGTTTGGTGATAAATTTTCCAACTACCAAGTTAACGCTATTAAAAATATAGATAGCTTTCTAGTGTTCAGTTTCTCTGATACTTTTTGAAATGCTGTTTTGACTCTTTTTGATGAAAAAACTGACATGGATAAGTAGGAGAGACATATGAACATGGGTGCTAAAGTGAGTTTGTTTCCTTCTCCTAGATTAGTTTTATCTTGTGTTACTGTCATCGGGCATGCATGCTTGGTCTTAATGAAAATATATGTCCTAAACATGTTTGTTCAAATTTATGCTTACATCTTAGTTATTTTGAATGAAATTGCAGGTCTGTACCGGTATAGGTTAGGAGATGTAGTAAAGGTGATGGGCTTCCATAACTCCACCCCGGAACTTAAATTTGTCTGCCGGAGGAACCTTCTGCTTACCGTCAACATTGACAAGACGACTGAGAAGGATCTACAGATTGCTGTGGAAGAAGCAGGCAAGGAATTGGGTGAAGACAAACTAGAAGTTGTTGATTTCACTAGCCATGTTGACTCATCCACAGATCCTGCTCACTATGTTGTGTTTTGGGAAATAAGTGGTGAGGCAAGCGAGGAGGTTCTTCAGGAATGCTGCAACTGCTTGGATAGGTCTTTTCTGGATGCAGGCTATGTTAGCTCACGCAAGGTGAGCACCATAGGGGCGCTCGAGCTCCGAGTTGTTCGGAGAGGAACTTTCCAGAAGCTTCTAGATCATTGTCTAGCATCAGGAGGCGCTGTTAGCCAGTTTAAAACGCCACGATGCATAGGGCCGGCCAACAAATTGGTGCTGCAAATCTTGTGTGACAACGTTGTTAAGAGCTACTTCAGTGCTGCTTTCTAGTGAAAAATCATATATATATATATATATATATATATATGTTGGAATTGCAATTTCATCTTTTCCTATATGTGTTAAATTCAAGATACTCATCTTGGTGGCCGGCAATGATATTTTTTATATATACACATCACACATATAATTATATAGTGCAAAAAGTTAGTTAGGTATAGGCTATATATAATTGGTTGGGGCGGGATCTACAACAACTATTGGCTCAAATTATTGTTTAAATAAATTTTGAGTTGTTTGGTCGCCTATTCGAACATATAAATTTCATACGAAATCTCTAACGTTAGAATAAGATAATTGACGTGGATGCTTATCCGGCCGGTCGCCCGGCATCACACACAATCTCTCTTTCTCTCTCTCAAAGATCGGGATTGACAATTATAAATGAATTAATCTCGCGTGACGTTTGGTTGTGGGGAAAGAAAAATAAAAATCAGGAAAATAAAGTATTGAGGTTAGTGCCCAACTGCTCATTTGTTGAAGATGGACCACGTGGATTTATTTGCATGATGTGGATCGACCACCTCGGAAGAGACAAAACAAAATTATGCGTAAAAAGAAATTGGTATCTGACATACATCCCACTCATCTCATATGCTCTCTCATAAGTCATATCATATGAAAACCAAAACAAAATGTTAATCTAAATGCGTGTTTCTATCGTTCTCACCCCATACCATCACTTGTTCCCTATATGCATCCATGATCCATTACGATTAATTTACGGGTCATTTTCATCTATTTTGTTTAAACAAATCTAGCTAATCTTATCAACTTGGGCGATCACACACGTTAGACAAGGGATTAAAAATTGCGTTGACGACAACAACCAACACGTTAACACAAACAAAAACTATGGTATCTTCTGTGAAATATGGAGATAAAAAAAAAACAATTTTATGCTTCAAATTTTGTTTTAGTATATATTATAATAATATGTTATTTAAAAGTCTTATTTCACTTCTTAGAGGGTGGTGAGATTCAAATTTTATGGCAGAAAAGTTCTATGTAATAGCGAGATCTTGGGAGTACTGTCCATAAAAGGGGTACGGGGAGGTTGATCTTGAGCAGTGAACGGAGTAAACAATCTATTATATTGTGAGAACCGATCGAACTAAAAGTATGATAAACACAATTTAAAATATCAATAAATGTTACTCAACTTCAACCCTCACATAAATTAATATCAATAAAAATGTGAGGGCCATTAGTCAATAATATGTTCAGTATTTCCCCAAGAAATTAATCATTACAATATGTGTATATACACTGCTTTTAATACATTTCCAGTGTGCCTTTACTCAATAAAAAAATGGTTCGTTGTATCAATCCATATTAGTTTTGTTGGTATTCATTATTCAACGGCGATGTCGGCATGTCCAGAGAGATATAAAAATTATTGCGGGAAAAAAAAATGATTAATGCTCCATCGCGCATGCGAGAGTTCGTGGTTTGAACCTAATTTTTTTAAATAATTTTTTTTTTTAGTTATTGTCTTTATAATCTCATTTAGTGTGGGGAGTCAGTTGAGTCCACAACCGCCAAATGTGACAGGTAATTGAGATTTGAGAGAGCCTATGAAATAAAAAAAAAAAAAAGACAACTTTTTCAACCAAACCGGGTATTTAGTGGGATCCTTTATTCCTTTAATTGGAAGGGAAAAGTGGAAAACTCTAGAAATGAGTAATGAGTACTAAAGAACAGAACTTTTGGAGTGGAATGCTATTGTGCTTTGAGAAGTAAATTGTATTGCAATGAGCAAAAGTCAAAAGTAATTACAAGGAAAATATTCTTATGACTAATGAGTACTTTCCAAGGAAAATATTCTTATTGAGCATCAAATTTACATGAATCTTTGTGGAGAAATGCTATTTACTATTCTCTTACACTTTTTTTACTTTTTTTTTATTTGAAAATCAACTATTAAATTTGTAAGATTTATGCTTTCACTTACATGGGTTCTATAGATCTAATGGTAAATTTATATTTATATTTTTTTTAAAAAAATAATAATAGGAGAAATATAAAAGAATTTACTGCTTATCCTTATTGAGAAAAAGAAGATGAAGGGCAAATGCTTTCAAAAATTTGGTAACACTCCAATTTTACATGGAGGAGATGAATTGTAGTGCATCGCATAAATTAAATACCAGTATTTACAAAATTAAAATGAATGAGGATTAACCTATTACTCTTACCTTTTTAACAATATATATATATATATATATATATATATATATATATATATATATATTCTTTTTTTTTTAAAAAAAAAAATTAATATTATTCTGTTTCCCCAAACGTTCGTCCACCTTCCTTGGAACATTCAAAGAAACTGTAGCACAAACGTTTGAGTAACCCTTCCTGAACGTTTCAATGGTTGTCCTAGTTGACGCAACCCTTATCCTTATCCTCTTTGGGAACGTTTGATGCTCTTAGACGAACGATCGACATGTCATTTCCACGAACATTCAAATGTGTTTGAAAGATAAAATTTTACTCACCAAATTTTATCCACTCCTCTTTTCTTATAAAATAGAGCCCCCATATGTTCTTCTTACACCACTCCTCCCCATGCAACCTACCCACCCCGTTTCTTTAGAGAGAATAAGGAATTTTGATGTTACTTCACCTCATTGACGTAAACTTGTTTTCATATTACCATTATCATGTCCTTATGATTTTACTAATTCTTAGCATGCCATGATGGGTTTAGAAAATTGCTCCTTTTAAAGACATTGATTTTTCAAGGAAGTTACGAAATTACTTTTAGATTTCATGATCCATAATATTGATATGTGTTAACATGTTGTTATTAGGTTGTTTAGAAATCATAGTTTAGGTTTATTCTGTTTTGGGTAGACGATATAAGTTTTTTGTGCATTTTGGTACTATTCGAACGTTCCACAGCCTATGGACGAACGGTCGATACTCGTATAGTAAGCCTATGGCCGTCCGACTGCATGTATCGGTTTACCATGTTATATGATGCAATTAATATAGTCAATTTATTCAAAAATAAGTAATACTTGTCTCGAAATAGATGTAAGGATATTATAGAATTTTTTCATGGTTATGACATATCATTAAGGAAAATAAAGTATGTTCAGTCCATCGACTATTGCATGTTAAAGTGAGATCAGTTTTGTAAATATTCACTTACCTCGTCTTCTCATCCACAAGTTCGGACATTTTAGATTCTCGCTACTACGAAACAAACCCTAACTTAATAAATAACTACTCAAAAATCTAACTTAAGCAGGTAACACCTTAAACCACAATTAAAACCCTAAATTAGTGATTTTGAGCACATTTGAACGTTCGGCCATTAGCACCGATCGTTTGATTCACGAGGCTTAACCTTATGATTATTAATATTACTTTTATGTTATGATGGGCTTTGGATCCAATGTTTTTTTTTTTTTTTTTTTTTTTGTGACTGGCTCACCATTTACGTATAGGGGTCACAGTTACAACTTTGCTAGTAGCATGAGCCATGCACCCGAGGTTGGACTCAGTCGGGTTGCTAATATATGATGGTATGCGTACATATCCGAGACACCAGTGTTGTATTACAGATCCCTCGGGATAGGATTAACTCTGCCGGGAATGAGTTAATATCTTGGGTAGACCATACAGAAGATAACTATGACTAAATTATATATGTATAGCATATTTCCCCGCACTAAAATATTAGTGTTGTCGCCAAAATTATGCCACAACAACTCTTCAAAATAAACTACATTTTGTTAGGCATAATAACGGAGGCAATATGCATCAATTTGTGAAAACCCACGTTTATGGTTTTAAAATTATTAATGTCACTTAAGGCTTATTACATAATTAGTTTAGTATTGATTTATTTACTAAGTCATAGACTTTTATGCAGTTATTTCCCTTTTCTCGGTGTTTAGAGTTTAGCGGGTTGCTAGTATTTAAGAACAAAAAATTCGATAGGATGAAGACGCCAAGCGAATGGCTCGTAGTAGCAGGTTTGGTTGTTTTAAATTTGTTGTAGAGATGATATTGAAGAACTCTGAGTTTTTAATTGAAGATACATTTATGGATGATTAAAATAAGTAATCTAATATCATGATATTTCGTTTTCCGCATTATTTTACTCTAATAAGCTGCTATGGTAATTCTACCAAACAGTTACCAGTTAATTGATCTAGAGGAACCACCAGCAACTCTTCAAGTTAAGCAAATACAATTACCTAATTTTGGGGGCATTACATGAATAGTCTATATAAAATAGATGAATTATAAAGACATTCATAAATGCTAAGTGTTACATTGATTTCTTTTATTAGGTGAGACTAAGTTTTATAAGTAATTATGTGAAACTCAAAATTAATTAATAATTTTGGAGTGATAGCGCATATATAACTAGCGCTTTTTTTGTATTGTTTATCATATCAACCTAGTATTTATGAGGGGGGGATAACAATGAGTGAATTATAAAGGCATAGCAAATTAACGTTAAAAGTGAAAAAAATAAATGACAAGTTAAATTTACATATTTTGAAACAATAATTAATTTTTGTTATATTTATTATGTTACATATATATATATTCTTTAATATAAGTTTTTCTTTTTTAAATTCTATGTGAATCAAAATCCTAATTCCGCCACTATATGACCTAAACATCCATAATTATAACGCTAATCTTTCATATTTTAACTGCACCCATATGGAATCTTGTTTATTTCTCTGAAATGCCTAAACCTAGGGACAAGAGGCGTGGTGGTGTCAACTTCTACTCGTATTAATTCGCATATATTTGTTATAAACTATCCCAATAGTCGATGAGTCTTCCACTTCAATTCTATAGTTTGCCTACACTCTACTTAAATGTTGAAATTATTATCAGCAAAATTTAACTTTACCTTTTAGTTTTACTTTGCTAACTATGCAAGTGAAAACTAAGCCAAAACTAACACGGGTTACATTCATAAAGACAATAATGAGTACATGAACCTTAAATTTGATGTTTCGTGGTCTTAAGCAATCCGTTCTAAATTTGATGATTATTTTAAAAGTTATGTTATTTTTGGGATAAATAGAGGATAAGAGTCTTGCATATATAACATTACTCATATTATATAAATATATTTTTGGACCTCTTGAAAATTCAGATTATGTTTTAGGCGGGGTCATTATGAATGTGTACTAGCTATATACTAATAGTGGAGATGCTCTCCAACGGTTCACGCCCAGAAGGAAAGTTACAATTTGAGTAAATATGGTCATATTATTGAGGTAGCTAATGGGGCTGTCACGGTCTTACGAAGAAAGCACTCATTCTTAGTGAGGAACGAGTTTTTTTTTGAGAAATTCCTTCACTGTTTTAATGGTCTTTTTTCACGTAAAACGCTTAATTTTATATAAAAGGAGATCTCTTTTTTTTAAAAAGAAAAAAAAAAAAAAAAGTAGTTTATTGTTGAAAGCCAATATTTAAGCAAGTGGGTCTGTCATATTCACCACCAAACACCGGGACAATTATTTTGATTTCTGCAATATGAGGCCGGGCACCTTCATGTTCCAAGGACAACATCATCCCCATCAAGGATTTGTTTATCCTAAATAATTAATTTGTTTAACATATATATGAAATGAAATGGCTTGTAACCAAAAACAATCTCTTGCACACAAAAGAAACGTACGTTTCTGTGTCTCTGTGTCTTTCTTTAGGGAACTCCCTTTAAACCAAAATCTGATCATACACAAAAAGAAGTTTCAAACAAATTAACCCAGATGGAAAAAACATCGGAAGGAAAAGAAAACGAAGAAGAAGAAGAAGGAGGAGATCGGGATTTGGCTATATGGGATTGTGGCAGCCCTCTATATGACTCGCATGAATTGGTTTCACTTAGTCATATCATCGATCGGCATCTGATGGCAGTGCCACATGTCGGCGGATCAAAGCGTCTCATCCCCCGATTCCATCGCGCAAACAACGTTGTCACCCCGATGGTATCGAACCCCTCCAGAGGAAATTCCAAAGGGTCTGCCATGGTGGTCAGCGTGAAGGAATTTGATGCCAGGAAGAAGAGGAAGGTGACAATAGGAGGATGGAAGGAAACGAAAACATGGCTTTCTGCCGTTCGTAAAAGGATTAATGGTTTGTGGAGGAAATAGATTGAAACCGGCCATGCGCACATATCATACATATGAATGGAAAAGGTAATTACTGATACGTCACAGCATATGGAAATCATGATTTAATGTATATTTCATATATCTTTTCTTTTTCTTCGTTTGTATCGAAGTAAATAATGTGTAACTGTGTTTTCTTTTCAGAGAACACTCTTTTTTAAATAAATTTATTGAACATAAAATGCTTTGTTTTCGTTTTTGTTAATTTTTTTTCCTTTTTAACCTTCTCCCTGATTATTTAATTTGATCAAATCCATATGAGTGACTCAATTTGCATCCTATGTAAAATAATATGCATCCTATGATCATATCCTATGTATCATATACCAGTTCTAACTCACTTTTAGAATATATATATATATATATATATATATATACACTTTTTTTTTTAAACAATGATTGATCAAGGGTTGGTTAGGACTACTGCCACGTTAGCATTATGTTATTGGATAAAAATATAGTTTATAGCATTACTTGTATCATCGTATGTATTTGATTCTTCAGCATGAGTAATGTTATATATATACTACATTTCTATCTCGTAACTATCCCATAATACTCATAGCAGACTCGACTAATCCTTATTTATTTATTAACAATGATTGGTTTAGGACTACCACATTCGCATTGTGAGACAGTTATAAAATAAAAATGTTGTTTTTAGCATTACTCCCCTCAACCTAGTCGATCTTAATATTTTTAAAAGTTGTTAATCTTTATGTTTTAAACGTTCACCGTTAATTAGTAATTCAATTATTAAATTCAAATTAAGTTTTTAAGATATAACACAAGGAAATTTGAGCTTAGCTTAGAGGTGATGATGATTATTAGAATATTAATATAAATAATTAAATTTTTCTTTTTTATTAACCAAAAAATTAGAAATAATTGATAATAAAATATTCAGAATTCTATAACTTTTTAACATAGAACGTATTTCAAATGATATGATATCCTTGAATAGTTGAATGTAAAACTCATGGAGTGATGTGTTGACCTATTCAATAATTAATAGTCTCAAAGTAGTTATTAAAAAGGAAAAAATAATATTTAGTCCTTAAGTTTTTATCTTATTTTAATTTAGTTCTTGAATTTCTAATCCTAAAAATATGGTCCTTAGGTTTTTTATAAATTTTAAATAAGCCTTTGGTCACTTTTTTCTTCAAGATTAATAATTTGTCATATTTCATGTGTGTCTCAATTGATACATTAGCGTCTATATCAGTATCTAATATCAATGCTACACCATTAAACGCCAAATCATCCATAGAAAAATAAGAAGAAAAAAAAAAAAAAAAACCCAACTCTAAAAACAAAAATCATTTTCTTCGTCATCTTAATCTTCTAGATTTGTAACATTAGATGGAGAACTGTTAAATCTGATGCTGACATGGACATTGACATTGTATTGGGTGCTAATATAAATCCTAAAATATCAAATGAAACACATGTGACAAATGAAAAATCGTTAACTTTGACATTAAATTAATACAGTGATCAATTTGAAATTTGGACAAAACCTAAGGACCTTATTTTTTAAATTTAAAACCTAAGTACTAAATCCAAATTAGATGAAAACTTATGGACTAAATATGATTTTTCCCTATTAAAAATGTATAACTCTCTACTTTAATTACTATTTTTTTCTATACTCTATCTAACAGATTCTGTATTCTACTCTTTACTTTCTTTAAATATTATTTTGTATGGAAGAGAGCATGAAAGAAAGAGGGAGAGAGAGAAAACAATAAAAAAAATGTTTGTAATGTGAATAGTGAATAAGCTATCTGCTCTTTTGCCTATTTACTATTCACACTAGAAGGAAAAATTATATTCTGATTATTCTATGAAGACGAAAAATGGCTCATAATAGTCAATTTTGACTGTTATAAGTCATTTGCCTATTCTGTTGGAAATGTTCTCAGCTATGTCCATATCATTATTAACAAACTAATAAAACTGAGTGGATTTTTGAACTTAAAATGAAAGATATATTAAGTAGAACTAGGTTTTAAAGAAAACCACTCGCTAATGTTATTCGAAATGAATGATTATTTCAAAAGTTTAAACTAATGATTTTTTTTATTTTTATTTTTTCTAATTCTGAAAAGTAATGAATTTGATCATACAAATGTTCTTTTAAAAATATGAGTGTGTTATAATAATGTCATTATATACCATTTGTGCTGTGTCGTTATTAACTAGATCTCAATTACTTTAAAAAAGAAAAAGAAATCAATTATATAAAAAAGAATTAATTTTATGCATAAAAAAAAGCCAACATGTAGAAGGTGTTACATTGGGAAAATTATATAATGAATTATAAAGGATATTCATAATTTAAAAATCCAATTAAAACTTTGACCTACCAAATCAAGATCCAATGATTGATGTGACGAGTATCTCGCATTTCTCGCCCGACCCATTCTAGCGTCAAGGTCTATGATTCCTTACAGCTGTGGCCCAATGAAATGGTGCGAAACTTCAAGTTCGGGGAAGTGACGTGGAGATCCGACCCACTTAATCCCTGTATTTGGGTGAGCCCAATCGAACAAACTTCGCCCGGCCCAAGCTTAACACATCTTGATCTTGGAGACTTTAGACTTGCAGGTTCCAATTAGCCCATTCCTGTGAGCTGGGCTGAGCTAGTTCAGGTTCAAACCCAACTAAGTATGTAATGAGATTTTAGCAGCCAATTTTTTCTTTTTTCTTTCAATTCTAATTTTTTTTTTTTTTTTTTTTTTTTTTTTTTATAAAATTTTACATAAGAATTATCACTCAATTGTCAATGTACCCAATAAACTACCAATTGTGTTAATGTCCCCCCCTAAACTACCAAAAAATGTCAATGTCCCCCCTAAGACCAACAAAAAGACAAAAATGACCTTAATTTTTTTTGAATAAGACAAAAATGTCCTTGTAAATTCAAAAAATTAAAACTAAAACCCAAAATCTTACAAAAAAAATAATAAAAAACTAAAAATTAAATTAAATAAAAAACGAAAAATAAAATAATAATAAAAAAAGAACAAATTTTTTATTCTTAAAAAAAAAAAGCAAACAAAAAATAACAGAAATTTATTTTTTTAAAAAAAATAAAAAAAAATGAAAAAAATGAAAAAAAGAAAAACCAGTTTTTATTAAATTAAAAAACAAAAAAGAACAATTTTTTTTAAAGAAAAAAAAAACGAAAAAACAAAAAATAACTATTTTTTTTAAAAAAAAAACAAATGAAAAAAAAACCAGTTTTTATTAAATTAAAAAAACGAAAAAGAACAATTTTTTTTTTAAAAGGAAAAAACGAAAAAAAAAAAACTGAAAATTATTTTTTTTATAAAAAAAAAATAAATAAAAACAGTTATAATTTTTTTTTTTTTTTGGAATAAAATTTTGTTATTTTTTTAATAATTTCTTTTTGTTTTTATTTTATTTTAATAATTTTATGAATGACATTTTTGTCATTAAGGGGACATTGACATTTTTTGGTAGTTTAAGGGGGGACATTGACACAATTGGTAGTTTGGGGGTACATTGACAATGATGTGGTAATTTGAGGGGATTATGTGTACTTTTTCCAAAAAAAAAACATAAGCCAATGCAAATGGGCTTAATTGGGAGTAATTACTATTAGGAAGGCAGATAGATCAATATAAATATTGCTTATTAAAAATAAGTTTTACCACTTTTTCTCTCCTCTTTATCTTTCTCTTTCATCTCTTTACCATGGATTGAGATCTCCTGTATGGTGGGTATGCAATTCTTTCAAATTTGGCTGTTCTTTGTTAATGGACGGTTGGGTTTTAAACATATTAAAAAAGTTAGTCACATTATTTAAAACAATAAATGTCTTTGGGGATGGTTATATAATATATACCACCCCTAAGCAGTGATCAAACCACACTCGAAATAGTTTATGGAGGTGGTCGGATTGGCTAAAAATAGTTTTTAGAAATAATTGGCCACCTTTAAAACAACTGATAAAAGTCGTCAGACTACTCCCAAGCGTGTTAAAGGTGGTTAGCCACCTCCAAAGCAATCAATGGGTGGTTAGACCATCTCTAAAATAATTTTAAAAGTAGTCGGCTATCTCTAAAAGCTGTAATCACATTATAATATTTTTTTATTTTTTAAAGAATGAATGACATGACAAACTTTTTTAATAAAGTATTTAAATCTCGACCGTTCATTAGTAAAGATTGTAGAGAATTGTAGGGATCTCAATTCTCCTTACCATGATCTCCCTCTCTTCCCTTAGGCCTCTCTCTCCTCTCTCCCTAATTATATGGTATATGGAGATGGAGTTCCAACCTCCATAGTCCATAACATTCAACTTGATTTTGACCCTAAACACGAAAGATACATCACGTTTGAATATACTAACTGGTTGACTACAGGATATTTGAAACGGATATGAGAAGTTGATTCTATGAACTGGCAATACTTGGATCCATTAAGAGTAAACATCATCCAACTTGGTTTTGACCTTAATCATGTTATTTTTATATCTTTTAATTTGTTCATATTTTTCGTGCACTTTCATCTGTATCATTAATTTTTTTTTTATCTAAATTCATAAATTAGAAATATAGATGAAAGGCATATATACACATCTCCTGTACAGACAGATATGAAAAATTCAACTGTACAAACATAATATAGATGAGTGTGACTATATTCAACAATAATTTAGGATTACAACATATATAATATATTTATAACAAAACCCTACTGTACAGACAGATATGAAAAATCTCAAAATACCATGTATGTTATGATGCTCCGCCAACATGTCACTATATTGGTATTTTCGTATTACTCTATATGTCTAATAGAATATGAACCACTTGTTTCAACACAAAGTCACTCTAACCACCTTTTTTTTTTTTTTTTTTTTTTCCAAATTGAATAAAAAGAACGAAGCAGTCTCAATCAAATTGGTTGTGGAGTAGTTAAAATGGGTCTTCTAGATTTCTTTCTAATTTTAAATTGCATTAGAAAAAAACATTTTGACCAACAGAAGTGCAAACCAATCAATAAAGTTGAATAAAGTTGTCTTCGTAATCCATCATATATGGCCCTTTTTATTTTGGCCCAATTCAACGCGTACTCAATGGAAACTAGTTCCATTTCCATCATATCATCTTAATCTTAATAAGGCTGTTTATAACCGTAATATAAAGATATTGACTTCAAGCGCAGAGTATATTTTTTAGGGTTAAATATTCTTATTGCCTTTGAGTTTTGAAAATTTTAATTTTTAGTTCTTGAGTTTCAATTTGCATCATAGACGATACCTCAATTTTAGAAAAATACCGAATTAGTACCTCAGTTAAATTTTCTGTCAAAAAACTAACGGCTTACCACGTGTCAACCTTCGTAGCATTATATATATAAAAAAAAAATTAAAAAATAAAAATATAAAAATAAAAAATATATATATTAAAAAATTGAAAAAATAACAAAAACAAGGGGGTGGTCGGTCTGGGGTGGTTCGGCCACCCCGAAGGGTAAAACCGATCTTGCCATATATATATATATATATATATATATATATTTTTTTTTCTTTCCGGGGGTGGCCGAACCACCCCCATGGTGGCCAAGAGCCACCCCTTTTATTTTTTAATTTTTTAATTAATTTTAAAGATTTTTAATTTTTAATTTTTAATATACTGCCCGAGGTTGACACGTGGCGTACCGTTAGTTTTTGGACGGAAAACTTAACCGAGATACTTATTCGGTATTTTTTCAAAATTGAGGTACCATTTATGATGCAATTTGAAACTTAAGAATTAAAAAATAAAGTTGTGAAAATTCAGAAACTAAAAATATGTTTAACCCTATTTTTTTAGTTGTAATTGTGTTCGAGATTGTATTTAATGAACCATTCCTCTTCTATTTTAGTTAGGTATGGCCAAAGTAGTACTTGCCGGTTGGAATCATACAAGAGGGGTATAGACGGTAAAAATTATTGGTGCTCTCTTAAGTCCGACTGAGTCATAAATTGATACAGTCCCATCAAGAGTATACAAAGGAATCCAAGGTGTTAATACAAATAGGATCGTGAATTTTCATTTTGAAAGTCGAACTCCCAGCTAATATATGCCAAATTACTTGAAAAAATTTCTTAAGATCACTAAACACGACTCATTGTTAAATTCACTTGAGTGATGAAAATTGCAGATATGCTTATGTTAATATTTGAGGAGCCTATGCAGATCAATATTCTTGAAGTCAAACGATTATTTTACTCAAATGATCAGTGCATCCCAAGTTCCCAACGTTTCCCATATATTTTAAGAGCATAATGGAGATGGGATCTTTCTCTCAACAGAAATTGGTAAGTGTGTTTATTGTAGTTGATGCAGTTCAACCAGAAACAAAACATGGCAGCAGAAGAGTGAGAGAGAGAGAGATTTATAAGGAGTAGGGTCCAGGAGGGACGGCACCCGAGAGATAGGTGGTGGGGCAGCGACTCATGGAGGTAGTCAGAAACCCAGACTCGTCAGCCGAAGATTTTTACGCGGCTGCGTCTTTCCCTTTTCACATCTTTTCATAACGGCCAAAACCATGCTTTTTCGCAGTAGTCACAAACAAGAAACACCAAGGAAAATGAAAGGAAGAAGAAAAAGTGAGAGAGTCGGTCAGAGAGAGAGAGAGAGAGAGAGAGAAAGAGAGAGCGAATAAAGTTAAAGAGAAACAAGAGAAATTGGCCATTCACTTTTCCACTTTTCCGCTCTTCACACCAAGAGTAAAGCTGGAGGGCAACGACAAGGTTTTTTTCTTTTCTTTTCTTTTTTTTTTGGAAAAAAAAAAAAAAAACTTGTTTCCATGGCAATATCATTGGCCAAAAACATTGGAAAACGATCCGTGAAGTTGTGACCTCTCTCTGTCTGTCTGTCTGTCTCTCTCTCTCTCTCCACGAAGCGCTCTCACTTTGATCGAACAACCTCCTCGAATGTAGTTTCAGAACATTTCACGAATTCTAGGCGTTAACCCCCGTACTTTTCCAGAAAAAATTGTCTCCACGAAAATCCTCGCTATTCGTTTCCCCTCTGTTTGGTTCCTGAGAAAAATGGGAGGTTAACCATTCAAAGAACCAAACAAGTGGTACGGAAATTAGATTAGCTGTGATTCTCAGCTAGTAAAACATTTTGCTGAGCTCACATTCTGTTGTCCTTTTCTTTTCGTTTCCTCAGCGGTCAATCGTTGACTATAAACAGTGGTTCCATCTATTCTATTTTAAGATTTTTCTAGTTGTTCACCCTTCACTTGTTCTTGTTTGGTACGTCGTCGTATTCTGTTTCGCTTTCTTTGGTTGTCTACTATGGCGGACTCCGCTAAGATACGGTTGGTTCTGTGCCCAAAGTGTGAAAATCTTCTACCGGAGCTCGCTGATTACCCTGTTTATCAGTGCGGTGGTTGCGGTACGGTTCTTGGAGGTATTTTTTTCCCTTTAAATGGTAATGTAAAGCTGTTTGTTTAATTTTAGAGACAGAGAGAATGAGAATGATGTTTCGAATTTTATATGATTATTTTCCATAAAATTTTTGGAACTCTTCAAGAGTAGTCGAAATATTTTTCTTAGGTTTCACAACCAAAATGTTACTTTCTTTTATATTACCTACCCTTTCTCAGTAATCAAAAGATGCATCACTGTTTCTTTTTCTAGTAATGCTATTGATAATTTAAGAGTGATTTTTCGTTCTTGTAATTCACTGAGAAAATATCTTTCTAATTGGTGAGAAAAACATTAGAAAAGAGATCAAAATCTGAACCTTTAATTTCCATTGTAACCAAGAGCAGGAAAATCAAGCAACACACCCATTGGTGTAGGGATTGAGTTTTTTTTTTTTTTTTTAAAAAAAAAAATTGGATGCCAAAAGAAATCTAAGCATGAGGTTTAACATTGCAACTAGTGACCATTTCCGTCGTTTTCTCTTTAACAAAATAGAGCATCACTCGATTTTGTTACCCCCCTAGAAAGTAAATTTCTAACCGAAATTTGAGTATAGTATTCTTGTTAATTTAATTTGCAGCAAAAAAAGAGAATCGCGAAGGAGATGGCTTGTCCGAGAAGTCAGATGAAGAAAGGTTAGGCGGACTACCTGCTAAATCAGAGAATTCCTCGGATAGAGGAATGGTTGATTTGAGTGAGGCTTCCGATACTGATGTTAAGCCAGATGGTGGCTCTTTGAGATGTGGTCAAAGGGATTCAAAGAAGGATGATGTTGCGTATGCTGAGCAATATGGGAATGAATCTAAGGTTGCAACTGATAATTGGGTAGCTGAGACTGGTCTTGATATGAACACAAAAAGAGATGAATTGGGTGAAGCAATGGGAAGGGAACAAGGAGAACTGAATACTGAAATTGGATCTATGGGAGGATTCCAAAGATCGGGACGAATGTCTGATTGGAAAATGGGAGAGAGACGTGAGATGGAGGGGTTTCGAAGAAACCCGAGAAGTGATGTCGAAGGTGTGAGGCTTTCGACTTCAAACTATCTTGATGAGGAGGGCCCATCAAATTACAAGTTGGATTCTTCTTATAGTTATGGGGAGTCATCTAGGAACCCTGTTGACCCAGAAGGTGCTAATAGGGTTAAGTATCTTGAACAAGATCGAGCTGAGCTTTTGAGGAAGCTGGATGAGCTAAAGGATCAACTTAGTCAGTCTTGTGATGTGGCTGATAAATCAAAAGAGAGGGTTCCTCTTGATGGCAGGATGGCTCCTCCAGATTCGTATGGTGGCCCTGACAATTGGTTTCAAAATGGTTCTTCGGTGTCAAATAGGGCTCCAATGCAGTTCTCTGGGCCTGATAAACATGTTGCAGGCCACCCTTGTTCCAATCATTGGCCTGATCTATTTCCTTATCCCAACAGGCATGAAATGGCCATGCATAGCTTCTTTCCTCCAGTGCATAATCCAAATCATAATCCTGGATATGGAGATCCTTTTGGACCTGAAATGCTTAGGAGAGCTCCACACCAGTTACCTGGGCAATATCCACCACAGCCATTGCATCCATACTTTTCTGGACAATATATTGACACTAATCCCAACTCATTTGAGGCATACCCACCTAACTCAATATTTCACCAGCCTTCTTGCTCTTGTCTCCATTGTTATGACAAACTTCAGCGAGTTTCAGCACCAGTTCCACCCCCTTTCTGCAATAGAAGGTTTCCTGATGTCCCAAACAATCCTGTTATGTACCATCATAAGAAACCTGGGGCATTTGGTCCACTTGGTCATAATTCTAGGCCTATCATTCCTCCTCCATCAAGCATTAGTGATCCACAACGCCATGCAAGATGGCCGAGTGACCTTAATTCTGATATGGGTGGTTTTGTTCGCTGTCATCCTCGTAGGGTGGTGTTAGCCAGTGGTGCCCACTATTGCCGTCCCATAGCTCATGGTGCCCCCTTTGTAACATGTTATAATTGCTTTGAGCTACTGCAACTGCCCAAGAAAGTACTGCTTATCATGAAGAATCAACAAAAAATACGGTGTGGGGCATGCTCTGCAGTAATCAACTTTGCTGTCATCAACAAGAAACTAGTTCTTTCAGTTCATGCACAAACAAAGGATATTCCCATAGATGTTGATGGTAGCTCTAATGAGGTGGTGAAAGACAGTTCTTCGCATTTCCACGGCCACATGAACCTGAATAGTGCTAATTTCTCTTCTGATGATTATGATGTTTCTGGTTACGATTTTCATTCAATAGATAGAGAACCTGTTTCATTGTCTACGGGCCCGGGTTTGAACTCAAACAACGCTCAGAAGATTGGAAGCTTTCTTTCTTCATCCCCCAGCACCTCTGAGGATGAAAATGGTCTAGAAGTCATAACTGCTTCAAAAGAAGTCAACACCTCCAGTCAGCAACCAACCAAAGCTGTTCTGTCAACACCACCTCCTGGTTCACCTCTTCAAGAACATTTTGATTATACTTCTAATAATCATGCAGTGGACCGTTTTGGGAAGGGAAACCGAAGTAGTCGTTCAGATCAAGAGAAGGTGAAACCTAACAAGGCTGCCTCACGCCAAAATTCTTTGAAAGAGGCATCACTTGCTACTGAGATGGAGGTATCATTCAATGACTACTCCAATACCGTGGTCTCTCAAGATTCTGGGGATGCAAGCAGAGAAGATGATCAGCCAAGAAACAACAAAGGGGGTGAATCATTTTTTGCGAACATTATCAAGAAAAGCTTTAGGGATTTTTCTAGATCTAATCAAACAGATGAACGTAGCAGAAGTAATGTATCAGTAAATGGGCATCTCATACCAGAACGTGTGGTTAAGAAGGCTGAAAAGCTGGCCGGACCAATTCAACCTGGAAAATATTGGTAAATATACGTTCACAATTCTATTTTGCATCAATCCTCCAGGCACGCATGCTTCAAATTAACATTACAATTTGCTAGTAGTGCTATATCAAAGTTGCGTGATTAGACATGCATGCTTGAATTCACAAACCTATGCAGAAGGAAATAGTAACAGAGATGTATAATTATTTACGGTAAAGACCAATAATGGTTTTGCTGAAAATGAGTTCAATAGCTTTATTTTGGCAGAATTTTGAAATTTGTTGTTGTAAAGAATTTGTTTTTAACATCAAACCATATTGGACCCACTCAGAATATTTCGTGCATTGGGTTCTGCTAACTGGTTTCTCATTTGGATGTATGCTCGTTTGTAGGGGTGAAAACATGGGCGGATAATAACTTCCTGCATCCGCTATCTGCACTTAACCGCTATCCACAATTGTGGATGCGGTGAGCAAAAACCACTATACACATGCGGATGCGAATAGCGGTTTTAGGGTATGCGGATGCGGTGCATTCCCTTTATATATAATAGATATTTAATTAAATTCACTAAAACAATGTTTTGAATTTGGTAAGTTTAGGACTTTTAGGTTATGTTAGGTTTTTTTCACTATCATTTTAAAGTCATACTTGACTACATTTACTTTTTTTCTTTTCTTTAGTAATCCAAAGTTCGATTACTCTATGAGACAATGACTATTTATGATTGATAATCGTGAATTGTGTAACAAGTGAAATCTTAATTTATTTAAGCTTGTATTTAATAATAACCGCATTATTTAATCTTGCATATAGATTTAGATAGTAATTCAAAACGACCATTACCTCATATGCGGATAGTGGATAATAACTGTAATAACTGCACAGATGCGGATAGTAATTGCATGAGACTGATACCTAAAAGTGATAACCGCATTATGCAGATGCATATATTGCTAATAACCGTATTTGTATTTTCACCCCTTACTCGTTTGATATAAATCCATCTGGCTTATAGACGTTCTTTTTAGTTCTCTTAGGTGGAAATCAGGATATTCTGCATTAAAAACTTATGTTCTAAACTAATTTTCTCCTATGCAACTGTGCTTCTGATATAATTGTGTGCTCGTCTCTCATCCTTTGATTGTATTAATGGATTTGGTTTTCTTCAATTTGTTTAACCAGGTATGACTTCCGAGCTGGATTCTGGGGCTTAATTGGTGGGCCTTGTCTGGGCATAATACCTGTAAGATCAACTAATTCTGACAAAACCATTATGGCATCACTCATGTTATTCTATTTTCTTCCTAGTTGTGTTGCTCATGATGACTGGCATTTCTCTTGCAGCCATTCATTGAAGAGTTCAATTATCCCATGCCAGAGAATTGTGCTGGAGGAAATACTAGTATTTTTGTAAATGGGAGAGAGCTTCATCAAAAAGATATAGATTTGCTTGCTAATAGAGGTCTTCCCGCTGCTAGAGATAGATCTTACATCATTGAGATTTCTGGGAGAGTCCTGGACGAGGACAGTGGTGAGGAGCTAGATAGCCTTGGCAAACTTGCCCCAACGTAAGTGCCATTTTTTTTTTTTTTTTTATGTTTTTGTTTCGTTTTCTTATATCTTCCTCAATTCTATTTACCTGTTAATTACTTGCTATAATTTCTAAGTGAGATATTCATCATCCAAGCATTTTTCTTATTGCTAGATCCAATTTCCTGGTCCTTTTGGGAAGGAAAAAGAATTTGAAGTTCTTCCTAAATCAATAACTTTGCATGTTCGTCTGCTGTTGCATGTCAGTTCTTATTCCATAGATCATGTTTAGTACTGGAGAGTCCATGTTGCATTCATTTGTTTCATATACTAGACAATAGCTAGAGAGTGTCCTAGGTTGGAGAGAGAGGCAAGTAACAAAATAATGGGCAAATCATTATTGGTTAATCAGGGATAAGCATTACATGATGACCTCAAGTGCTCTGGAGATGGCTTGTGTAATATGATGGGGAGTTGGTGGACTAGGTCAGTAAAGATGGGTTGTGCATTGAAATGGGTACTAGAGACAAATTTATCACTGTTCTATAATCTCCTATATTCTTGCAAGTATTTTGCCTCGTTTGAAAAAAAAATTAACCAAAGCTGAAATTTTTGGACATACATATTCTAGAAGATACTTTCAACACTTTATACTCTTGGATAGCGCCATATCGTAGTTTGAGTGTCTTTACTTTTGTAGACTTCTTAAATTTATTTTCTGTTCAACCCGCTTAAGGGCTCTCTTGTATACTTCCCGTGTATAAGGGTTGCGCCCCGTAGCGCTTTTCTATAAATAAATTGCTATTACCTATCAAAAAAAAAAACATCCATGCCAATGAATCAATGTTGTATATGCATTTACCACATATGCTGCATCATCTGCTACATTCAATTGATAATCTACTGCACTACTCCGCAATCAGGTAGCACCCACATGTCTAGAAAACCAATTCCACTTCCCCTTTTTGATGTTCCTCAGCCATGTCCTGGGATGAATTGTGGGAGTATATATTTATTCACACAAAACACTGTTATATGTTTCTATTATATGGGGAAAAAAAAAAAAAAAACCTTTTCTGTTTCTTCTGTCTTTGAAATGAGTCTTTTCTCAGAATGACCTCTTCTCTCAATTTCTATGTCTTGATAAATCCACTTGATTGTGTTTCCGGTTATTATGATGTTTTCATTCATCTAATATCTGACTCAGCCAGTATAAATGGACAACATCTCAAAGCTCATCTGACTTGACATTTTGAACAGAGTTGAGAAGGCAAAGCATGGATTTGGTATGAAAGCTCCAAGAGGAACTCATAATCAATAGAAATCACAAAGTTCTTTCGTCTGTTCTGACATGTTGGAAATATTAAGACATCCTGTCCGAGAGCTGGAAAAACCATCTTAACAAATTCATTTAGAGGATCTACGCAAAGTTCTCTCACCATGACATAATATCAGATGTTGGATGGTGGGTATGCCTCTTGACTTCCGAAAGCTATATATCTATTACTAAACATGGGATGGTTGTCACGCCTGATTCATCTGAAGGGATTGTCTTGTTGCACACCCAAAGTAAATGTGTGCTAATGTTTTGTTTTTTTTTTTTATATGTAAATCAAGTAATTTTTTTGCTTGACCTGATTCCAGTTCTTACTGGACATGGAATGATGTTCTTCGTAGTTATTGAGGTTGAAATTGATTTTGAACTAATATAATAGTATGGTTCATGCCTTCATGGCAGTCATCCTCCTAGTTATTTAAAAGCTTAGTTCTAGCAGCTTTTATTTTTAATCTTCGATCTTCCTGCTTGCTCATTTACTGGGTGGGGAAAGCGCTTGAATTTGATTTTTTTTTGGTTTATTGGCGTCAAAGTTGAGAAACTATGTCTGAGCCAGAAGAATGTCATTTGCATCAAGACCCAATTGAGACTATGCTTCCAGTTTAATTTCACCCCCTACGCCTCTACTTTTAGACCTTCTCGCTTATTTCCTGGCCTTTGACTAGTTTATTGTTATTTTCCACTTTCTGTATGTGTCCTTTTTTAAAGGGGCTAGAATATCAATGGCCTTAAAGCTTCACTAGGAAATTCATTTTAGGTGGCCCAGGAACCCTAACTTTCAGACAGAAGTGCTTGAGCCTCCCTATTCCCAAATATTAGGTTACATTTTTTTCTTTTTCTTTTTTAGTAATGCTATACACGTTTCCATTTCTTCACGGATCAGAATTCTCTTAAATTATTTGTAAATTCGGACAAGTAATTGCGATAGGTCACTTATGAGACTCGTCTGACCGGATAAAAATTGGGTTGCCAAACCACTTATTTGGACAGATGAGTTCTATAAATAGTCTTTTACAATTACTGTCCCAAATTCTCTCAAATTGAAATGTTGTCTCTATGCGCCTTGCACAAGATTGGAAGGTGAAGATGGTCCCTTCCTTATATGAGCCTATGAGGGGCTGTATTATCATTGGATTCAGCATGGAGCGGTTGATAGGTTAGTGTGGAGTCTCTCTAAGAGGGGGCATTTTGAAGTGAAGTCTTTCTATAAAGCTTTAGGTAGTCAAGTGGTTGTCTCTTTTCCTTTGAAGAGTATTTGGTGTGTTAAGACCCCGTCTTGGATGTCGTTTTTTGTGTGGTCAGTGGCATTAGGAAAGGTCTTGATGCATGGCAATCTATGTAGGCTTCATATAGTGGTGGTTGAGTGGTGCTATATGTGTAAGAAGAGTGTGAAATCTATTGAACACTTCTTACTTCACTGCGATGTTGCAAGGGATATTTAAAGTTTTTTTTTTTTTTTTTTTTCTTTTTCTATAGTTTGTTTGGGATGGAGTGGGTCATGCCACGACAGGTGCTGGATTTGTTGAGTAGTTGGGGTAATTCACTGGGTCGTGGTCAAGTTCAGCAAATTTGGAAGCAGGTTCCTTTACGTGTCATGTAGGGTTTTTGACGCGAGAGGAATGCTCGGCATTTTGAAGATGTAGAAATGTCGTTGTTAGAGTTGTGTCGAAATGTGCTTAATACATTATTTGTATGGATTTTGGCTCATTATAGCCCGAGTCGTGTTACGTTTGCAAAGTTTTTAAGTTCCTGCTATTTTGTTTTTTCTTTTTAAAGGCACTTTTGTATGCTTCATATGTACTAGGGTTACACTCATTTGCACTTTTTAATGATACGACATTATTTATAAAAAAAAATTCTCTTAAATTCAGAAAAATAATTTGATAGGATTCTAATCCGTTCTTTACACCCATTTTAACACTCTGATTCCTTAAAAAAAGAAAAAAAAAAAAAAACGGTTCTGAACAAAATAAGAATGTAGCTAATTTAATTTCTCAAACTCTGACAAGTCACAAGTATTAAGGGCGGACTTTCTAAGGAGATTGAACCGACCAATGATTAGCGTGTCTGGTACAAAAGCTCAAAGACATGCGCTTCGGATGGAGGGCCCTAAAGTTTTATGGACAAGGGTAGGTCCACAATCAATTCAGGGCCCATACTTTCCGAGCCTAGTGCCCTCCAGACTGGCACAAGGCCCACTATAAAGTGAGAAACAGAGCATGGGTTTGGTTCCTTGCTTCTTCTACCTTGTTTTTTAGTTTATTCGCGTCGTTTATATAATATTTCACTTGCTATATTTATTTATTTATTTATATATATATATATTTATTTATTCGTCTGTTTTTCATCATTTCTATGGAATGGGGCCGTTCAAGATGTTGAACTGTTCGATTGTTGAAGAAAAACACGTTTGTGGGCTCAGCTTTTAAAATTTATTTTTGTAGAAAATATCTTTTTGCTATTGTTGATTTTTTTTTCTTTCTTTCTTTTTTCCCTAAGCCTTTTTGCTATTGTTTCTGTGTGATAAATAAATGGAGCACATTTCTTCCAGAAAAAAGATAGTCGGTTGCCTTTCAGATTGAGGCCACAGGCCACTAGACATTTCTCACTGAATAATATATAGATCCCTTTTTTTTCTTTTTCTTTTTTTTGTGGTCAAATAATAGAACCATTTGATAAAATTTAATAAATGTGATTGAGACGGAAAGCTCTTCACTTCAATTTTCAAAGCTTTTGCTTTCCCAATAAAAAGATGGGGACCGGAGAAATGGCTGAAATGCCCCTCTATAATTGGACGTAGACGTAGTATTATATAAACCGTTATATTTAAATTCTAATTATAAAATAGATAAAATTAAAAGGATTTACTTAAAAAAAAAAAAAGATTAAGAGGATTCTTATCCGTATATGTAGATAGTATAGATATTAGATACTTGACTTCCTACCTATTAAAAAAGAAAAAGAAAAAGAAAAAAGATGTTAATAGAGGAAAGAAAATCTAATACAATTTATTTTACCTGCATTGACCAATCCACGTCAGAGCAATTAATATTCCTGATGTCAGTTTAAGTGTCTTAATCAATTAATAAAGATGCTTAAGCAGTAAGCAGTAAGCAGTAAGCAGTAAGCAGTAAGCAGTCAGATTATTTCCCCTCCAAATAAATTATTATTATGTCGGTGTGTGAGGTTGGTTTTTCATTTTGACTGATATGAACCCAATGCCAAACGTTGTACCTTTTTTTTTTTTTTTTTTTTTTTTTTTTATTTTTATAAGCACATCATAAACTATTACAATGAAAATTTAAAAGAACAAAAACAGAAGGGCTCAGACAATCTAAATTTAAAACTAAGAACAAAAGTAGGAAATTAGATTGATTAAAGGACAATGATGTGATTAAATTGCACAAGTCCCACTCCAGAATGGAACATGCAAAAAAAACATAAAGCACAACAACGTAGATAGGACTCATTTTTCTAATACGTAGGTTCATATACCTTATTGATAAGTAAGGCACATCACATAATATATTTAATATTATGTGAAATCATCAGTTATTTAAAAAATTTAAAACCAAACAAAAGAGAGAAGTTTTAAATAGAACAAAATGAGCTCACATCACACACACAAAATTGTTGATTGTTTCTACTTATTCGGATGTGGATTCGTTGTTCCACCTGTAAAATTGTTTAATTTTAGAATTATAACAGCGAGTAAAAAATAAAATACCTCGTAAGTACTTAGACTTCGACCCATTGGATTGGGGAAGACTCGGACACTTTTGTTGATGACATATCGAATTTGTAAAAGTGATTTGTGGGGAACGTTTCTTTTGAATAAAAAAATAACGGTTGGGGGACGGAAAACCATCCCCCATGAATCACTGCTCTCGAATTTGAGTCTAGTTGGTAGTGTTGCCCCTTTTGTTGATATGTATAGTTTTGAGAATGATATGCAGTATAACTGGATTAGTAGCTGTGTATATTGGACAAAGATTGTCTAATTAATGTTGATGAATGTAATTATGCTCAAGTGTAGTACTATAATATTACCATTCTCTCGTTGTTATTATCTGTTTGAAATTGTGTTAAGAAGTTTATAAATTATTTTTATTACATAAAAAATTACGAAAAACTTAAAACTTTATATATATATATATATATATATACTTTTTTGCTTTAAAAAAGGAAATTGTGTTTTGAGAGAAGTTTAAAACTAAAGTTTTTTTTTTTTTTTTTTTTTTAATTTAATTTCTCAACGCAATTCTAACCACCATAATTTTAAATGTTTATTTTAAAATTAACTAGTTGTGAAGATGTGTATTTTATTTTATTTTTTGTTTTGTTTTAATTTGGTAGGTGTACTTCAGTACTTTAAACTTTAAAGCAGTCAGGACCTAAAGTTGGAGCCAGCTGGAGGAGAACAACAGGATATCTGGACATGTTCAGCAGATCCAATTCTTTTCCCTTTCCAACATGCAACCAAAAATCCAAAATAATCAGATCAAAAAATGTTTAGATCTGGACCCAATGACATATATTCTCTTTCTCCTCTGCGGATCACGTACCCCATACACCCGACCCAATATCAATTTCTAATTCTCACAAAGTATTTTATAAAATAATTTTGGATCAAAAGTATTTGAGGTTTTAATAATATTAAAATTACTCAAAATTACGACATTTTTAAACGGACAAAAATTAATTACAAATTAATAATAAAAAAATTAATCATGTAAAACATAACATGTGAGTAATATATATATATTTTTTTAATTAATACTGTTAAAAATAAATTAAAGAAACATGTAAAAAATATATGCTATTAAAAAAAAATTATATTTTTCACATGCTTATAGAACACATGCAACTTTATCGGCTGATTTGTTAAGATTAATTATAAATTAATTTGTAGCTAATTTATGTCCTATAAAATTCTCCAAAGGAGTGGTGTTTGTTGCAAACTAAAATTTTTAAGTAGTGTTAGAAGTTTCTCTTGTATTATTTTTATGTCATTTTAAAAATGAGATAATTTTTAAAATTATTATTAAATTTGTGATTAATCACTATTAAATTTTAATTAAATAATAATTTTTAAAATAAAATTATTTTTAAAAGTACACACAAATAATACACCGAGTATCTTCAATTACTCGAAATCTTCACTTTAAGAAACGTCTTTCGAAACTCGTTTTCGTCAAACGGTCTCTTGAGGCGACATATTTCCGTGACAATAATAATAAAAACGTACAGACAACACGTCCCTGTCGCTGTAATAAACGTCTCTTTAATCTTTTATTATATCCACACGGCCACTGCAGCTGCCGCAAGCAAACGTACTGTTCTACAGACTTCTGCTTTAGCCTTTAACATCCACCTTAATAATTAATTATAGCATTTTCATGCTAAAACATCATTTGTTGTGTTGCGAGAAAATAAAAACATGTTAATTTAATCCATTTTCCTCTCCTCTTAACCGCTCAGAGATTTTCTTTGGCCTTTTCTAACACCAAATGGCGAAGGAAATGAGGTGGGATCCGAAACTGTTATCACTTCACAAACGCACTCATGTCTTTGTGAAGTTTGCTGTCTCATTTCTCTTATTGGGTCTCGCTTTCCGCCTTTTCTCCTCTGATTCAACCGGAGTTTCTTCAGTGGTCGAGACAACCCCTCTTGCAGAGCAAAAGGCAGAGTCCCCTGCGGTTTCTCTTCCCATTCAGGCGCCTGTTTCTTCCGTTGTTCCTGAAAATGAGAACCATACATCTGAGAATGGTGAGAAAATTTTCTAGCTTTTTATTGTTTGTTTATTTGAAGCCATGCATGAATCGGAAAACGCAATTTTATTTTGGAAAAATTGGTGTTCTTTTATCTGTTTTCATATTGCCTTTGATAAAAAATGGTTGGCTGATTTTTTGTTCCAAATATATATATAATTTTTTTTTTGGCTATATAGGAATACTTGAATATGGGAGATTTCAAATCAGAAGATAATTAGAGAAAAAAAAATAATAATTATTTGTTTTTCCATCATTCTGTGAGGCAAATTTGATGTTTTTCCCATTGTAGTCTAGCTAGATCATTCAACTCAACTACTCAGTGGCTGTTCAGTTGTTGGGCACTAAGAAACTTTTCTAGTTTAAAGCTTGAAAGCTATATCGGAGAATATATACAGTTTTCGTTTTCTATAATTCGTGGATTCTTTTTTAGCTTAATTTTTTGTGTTGTGTTCCTTTGTTCTGCTGACCACCAGTACCTACCATGATCTTCCATCATATACGTTGTTGTATTGATCTTGTTTTACACAATATAGTTGCAGCGAAATGTGACATTTTTACGGGAGATTGGATAGCTGACGAATCAGGTCCAGCTTACACCAATGAGAGCTGCCATGTGATTGAAGATCATCAAAATTGTCTGGGGAACGGGCGGCCCGAGTTAGATTTCCTTTACTGGAGGTGGAATCCGCGGGACTGTGAATTACCCAGGTTCAATCCTGAGGGATTTCTACATCTTATGAGGAACAAGTCATGGGCCTTTATTGGTGATTCCATTTCGCGTAACCATGTGCAGTCATTGCTTTGCATCCTCTCTCAGGTACACTAAACAAATTAAAGTTAAGTATGATTAGCCAATTTTTGGAAAGGATTTGGTTTCGAATGAAATTTTGTGTAATTTTTTCTTCAAATCAGGTTTTACATTTGTCTCGATTGTTCATGTATATGCCTTTTTCTCTTGCCTGTGATCATCAACATGTGCTTTATTCTATGTCTTACAAGGTTATGAGTACAAGCCAAGCATCCTTGACGGAGTGATCAATTATTAAAACTGTAGCCACTTTTTCGTTGCTAATTAAATAGGTGACCCTATGGACTGAATAGAAATGGTGGGGCATCAGTTGTTCATGTGCCAGCCCATAACTAAGATTTGCCTCTTTCTACAGCAATTATAGCCCCCCTTACTCCCTTAGCATTTATACATCGACTTTTCTATCATGTTCATTGTGGGGGTGAGGCCATCACACTCCCATAAGGTTCTGGCTAAGATACGGGTACAAAAGCATGCTTGCTTGTGCCCCATTTCTTATCAATGATGATTTCATCTGTGGAGAACAGCTGCTCACTTCTATGGTTAGACTGCTGCCCTGAAGAAGTTGTAGTGTCTTATCTAAGCAGGTTTACCTACCATATGGCTTCTCTTGAAGTAATAGATACATTACTGTTGTTGGCTTTTCTATGTTTGCGGTCTTGTCAACACCAATTATTGTAGCTTGTCTTGGGCTCCGTTTGTTTCGGCGTAAAATATTTTTTAGAAAAGGTTTTCCTTATTTCTGAGTATTTAACTTAGCGTAAATTATTGATCAATCTGAAAATGTTTTCAGTTGACAAAGGAAATAGCCTTCATGACACGTAAAATGGTTTATGCTTATTATATGCTTAAACCATTTTCCGCCACTATCCCACACTTTCGGGCAGGGGCTATTGTGATTTGTGAGAGGGCTATTGCCAAGAATAGATATCCAGGTTTCGAGCCCCTTCTTTTTCTAATTAGCTTTCTCCGTTGAATTTCTTGCAATTGAAGTGGTAATCATTTCACCAATCACAAATATGAGAAAAAGAAGGTTAGTTACAATATGTAGACAATGCAAATGGGTAAAGTTAATTATATTTTCAATGTTCTGTTTTGTTCTTCTCATATTCTCAAAATTTGAATTGTTTTGCCACATAAAATATGTTTTCCCAACTAGGAAGCAAATACCTAGTGGAACAGGTTTCTATAGCATTCTTATTCTAAATCTAGACCCCCGGTGGTACCCAATGACCTCAAATTTTAAAAGGTTTTAAGTATAGATATACTAGGACCTACTGCCACCTGACATACTTAATTTTATTTGCTGTTTGAAATTGTTTCTGTTGTTGTCTTGTTGATTCTAGAGCATTGTATACATCCTGTGTCGGTTTTCAACATTTTGTTCCTACAGATGATGTTATCAATCAAATTTTGGTGATTATGTCCCACAGGTGGAACGAGCTGTTGAGGTCTACCACGATGAGGAATACCGATCCAAACGATGGCGCTTTCCTGCTCACAACTTCACCCTTTCAGTAATTTGGACCCCTTTCCTCATAAAAGCAGCTATCTTTGAGGACATGAATGGAGTTTCTTCGTCGGAAGTCCAGCTTTATCTGGACGAACTTGATGAACAATGGACCAATCAATATAAGGATTTTGATTACGTGGTAATTGCTGGCGGAAAATGGTTTCTCAAGACAGCAATTTACCATGAGAACAACACCGTCACAGGCTGTCATTACTGCCCTGGAAAGAACTTAACGGAGCTAGGATTTGACTATGCATATCGCAAGGCGCTTCATCTGGTTCTCAACTTTGTCACACGGAATGACCATAAGGCGTTTGTTTTCTTGAGAACCACCACGCCTGACCACTTCGAGAACGGAGAATGGTTCAGCGGAGGGTACTGCAATAGAACTGTTCCATTCAAAGAGGGTGAGGTTGAAATGAGGGGTATAGACTCTATAATGCGTAACATTGAGTTGAAAGAATTTGAGGAAGCTGCGGCAGTAGGATCTGAAAATGGGGTGATCTTGAAGCTATTGGATACAACCGGCCTTTCAGTGTTGAGGCCTGACGGGCACCCTGGTCCGTACAGGCAATTCCAACCTTTTTCCAAGGAAAAGAGTGCCAAAGTTCAGAATGATTGTCTACATTGGTGCCTGCCTGGGCCAATAGACTCTTGGAATGACTTGGTGATGGAATTGCTGGTGAATGGTGAAAAATATAGATGATCAATTTTGTTGGCCTTGGGTTGTCAAGAACCCTGTCTCGTTGACTTTTGAAAATTCGAGGGAGATTGTCTTGCCTGCCGTCTGAAAATATCCTCTATTGTATCTTCCACGAACAGTTTTACCATAACTTAATCGTTACATTTGTATTACAGAAACCACCAAGTACAATACATATCATCAGAGTAAATCGATGTGAATATTTCTGATTCGTTGAATTTAGAGCGTGGAAGGCTGACAGTTGGTAGTATCAAGTCCTACAATCACATGGCTGCCTGCATGAGAAGCTCCACACTTTTTTATTTAAAAAAAAAAAAAAAAAATTCAGAAAAAACCTTTTATCATTGAGTTAACCAACTTCAGATACAGCACTTGATCAGTACTCACATTTTGCTTCCGAATAAACTATTATTTGAATAAGAATTCATGACCCAAACTGCAACTAGAAGTTAAGTCTGCTTAACAAAACACACTCAACAAAACAGACCCCGATACAGCCTTAAAATCACATCAATGCCAACTTCCACATCCTTTCCTTTACTTGGTTGCTGGGGGTGCATCTAGCTTCTTTTGTGCTGGTTTACGGAATAGATCCTGCAATTTGAAATATATGAAAATAAATGAATTTGATACTGATCACAATCTCCCAAATCAAATTCAGACACCATCCAACATAAATAGCGTCACAACAAATAAAATGAGCAGGTTGGTAAACTGTGCAAACAGTATTTCCGGTTAAGATGCAAAAGGAATACACTTCCAAGATTGTCAAAACGTTTGTAAGAGGTCATAGCAAATGATTCCTGACAGAAGGAAACAGAAAAGCACTTACCATTCGAATGTCGTATCTTTGTCTTAAATTCATCTTTCAGAGATCTCTCACGGTTGTTTGCTGTGAGAGCACTCACATTAGATCATGTAAAAGTCCCTCTAAATCTATAATAGATAACAAACTCACAAAAACACCCCCTCCATTGGATTATCTATCTTAAATCTAAAATAGAGTTTTGGTAGATTTGTGAATAGTGCAACTCTACATGTGGAGTTGCACTATTCACCAATCTATCTATTATTTTATTGTTTTCTACATACAAAAAAGTGAAAAAAGTAACATGACAAAAAGTAGAAAAAAGATAAAAAGAATAAAAAAAGAGTAAAAAAAGAATATAGAGTTAAAAATAGATAATCGGATGTATGATGTCTTTTAAAATCCATTAGCTAAACTAGTAAAAGTGGGTTTTCGTTAGCTATTATAGATGAAATTTTACACGATCCAATGTGAATGCTCTGAGAGATTACTTTTTGATATATTTTCTTTCTAATTCAAAAATAAAATCTGTGAAATTACCTCAGTTAGGTGTGATAGGCAAAATTAGAAGAGAAAAGAGAGGGAAAGAGAGGCAGAGATTTAAATCTTGGAGTTAAAGAAACAACCATAAAGCTGGGCCTGATATAACTAGATATATATATTTTTTTGTTGTTGGATAAGGTAGGTACTATGTACAAAGAGACGGGCATACCCCAGACAACCGAATTACAAGAGCAACTGGAGGAGTTATAATGACTCCTATCCAGCACTACAAAAGAAGAAACAACCATAACTACCTGACTTCATTATTCATGTTAAGGAAACTACAAAATGTTCATAGTTTTAATTTCTTCCAACTTTCTGAGGTTTTCCAACAACCAACAGAGCATATAAGGCTCTCGATTTGCTTCCATGGAAGCCAAAAGTTTGCAAAAGAAATGTGGTCAGCAAGCCAAACAAGATTGGTCACTAATTTGTCATTCTAATAGAAACGTTGGCAAGCTATACAATTAAGAAGATCTCAGCACAGAAAAAGGACATGATTAGCATGCCCAGCCTGTCTCCAACAAAAGTAACACCCTAAACATATGGAACAAAGGTCACTTTCTATTGTTTCCAAAGCGGTGCTACTATCAAGAAAATGCCTATTCTTTACAAAATCCAATTCTCTTAAGCACCAAAGGAAATTCAACAAACTTATCCAACGCATTTTTTTCATCCAATGTTTGTGAGGAAACCAAACTGGTATACACACAAGCAGGTGAACAAGTTGATCCTTTGATTTTAAAAAATGACATGGTATAGCTCATAATTCAACAGAACTACAATATCCATTGACAACGTAATGCGCGAATTTGAATACATAAGAGCTCACTGGAACCAATCCCTGGAGCTGCATCTATGTTGATAAATTAGATGTATTTTTTTTGGGGGGGGAAGGGGGGGGATATACAAAGAGCCCAACTCATCATTCTCATAATCATCAAAATTAACACCAAAAAGCGATTGAGCAAGAGATTCACAAGCATCACAGCAAGATGCAAATAGTCTGGTCATCGTCAGGATAAAATACTCTAGTACAACTCCGTAAAAGAGTGAAAATTTTACATTTCCAATGACCCAAACACTGAAAATCAAACATTCCAACCCTTATTTTTTTCCCTCAAACAAAAATTTCGGCACTCGTAGAAACAGTACTAAATTTTAAAACCCTAATTTCCCACTTAACACTTGTAATCCCGATCTAACCCAGAAACAGCAGACCCTCAGTCACACACCAATTTATAGAATCTAGCAAAAACTCAAAAATCTGAAAAACAAACAGAAACATAACATTTATACTAAAAAAAAAAAGGGAGAGAGCATTTACTTTCTCGACGAAGAGGATATCGGCGATGACCACAGCGGCGACTATGCCGCCGAATATTGCAGCTGGGCCAGTAAGGAGACTCCATTTCCTGTAGATCATCTTGTTCTTTTGCGATTTCTCTTATTCTGCGATTTGTGTGTGTACGGTTCGTTCTGGTATTCTTTCGTTTCTTAAAGAATCACGGAACCAATAATTAATTAATTAAACGACGTTAAAAGGCCGAAGGCCCAGGGAAAGTTTTGGGCTTTGCTTGCTGGATAGTGCGAAAACTCTTCGGCCCTTCTAAGAGTCATCTCCTTTTACAATCTCTTTTTTTTTTTCTTTTTTTTTTCTTTTTTTTTGGGGGGGGGGGGGGGGGGCTTGCTGGATAGTGAGAAACTTGCACGGCTGCTTCAGCTAGAGTTCCAATGTCAAAGTCGGCTAAAATTGTTTAGAAAAAGCTCAAAAGGATCTCAGAATTTCTATTTGGTGTTACTGTATGGGTTTTGAAAGGGGCTTACCCTTTTCTTATATCCGTATCGTTATTGCTTGCTTGCCCGAACTGATCAATACCTGTGTATTTCTTTAGTACTAGGTTTTTCATCAAACGAGTTACTTATAGTTATCTGAGAGTCGCTTATTGACATATTTCGTGAAGCTGCAGCTTTCCATTAGCCTTCTTTGTTTTGGCCGACTTCTGATGGTAGTTTAGTTGCCATCGATGATGTATTTTGGATTATGTTACTGTTTTTTGTGTTTGTTTGTTACTAGGTTTCCCTATTGTTTCTTTTCCTTGTTTATCCCTGTATTTGTGTTTTAGATACTTGTGGCTCAAAACACACCCCAAACCACCTTAATTGGTGACTTTCTGATTCTTGGCATCTGTGTCACGAATCTCTTGACCCGCATTTTCGAAAGCATTGTCATCTCGTACTTTTTTTTCTTAAGTTTAATTTTAATATGTTCAAATTTTGTTTGTTGTTTTTTCTTTCAGCAATTTTTTTTTTTTTTGATGTATCTTAAAAATAAAAAAAAAATAAAAAATGATTTATTGGCTTCTCAATTTGGAAAGTGGGGAAATATTTAATGCTTCCTCCACCTATTCAAGGAAAAGGACTTGAATCCTCTCCAGTTGGGTTCAACTAGAGAGGAGCCAGTTGATTATACATAGAGGTATTTTGGTAATTTCACATTGTGTAAAATTATTAAAATACTCTTACTCACAACTAACCGGCTCCTCTCCCGTTAAAGTACAACCGGAGAGAATCCTAATTCCAAGGAAAAAGGGGAGCCCATTAAATGCGACGTCACCTCGAATCTTAATTTTGACATTCATCTTTCCCAACTCATTTCTTATTAAAAGCCTCCTTTTATTTTAGCAATTGATTTTTGAAGAGAAACTTCAATTAAAAAGTGAGAAAAAGAGGGGGAGAAAAAGAAGAAAGACAATGAAAAAAATAAAGCTGATTCTAGTAGCTTTTCTGATTCTTCCACTCGAGCGCTAACTCAGAAAGAGATTTTGTAGAAGAACCGTCTTTACTTATGGCCTTGACGGCAGCTTCCTTAAATCTTTTCATCTGGTCGCGAATCCTTATCCCTTCTTCCCCTTCCATGAGACACTTCACAACCTTCGCTATCTCCATCCGTCCCACTAGCCCATTTTCGTTACTTTCTGGCCTCAGCGCCACCTCTAGAACCTCAGTTAACAAGACTGCGTTCAACTTTTGCTCAGCGAATAGAGGCCAAGCTATCAAAGGCACGCCGTTCACAACGCTCTCGAGGATCGAATTCCAGCCGCAGTGAGTTACGAACCCACTCGTCGAGCCATGGCTAAGGACCTCAATTTGCGGTGCCCAGGATGGCACCACTACACCTTGCCCTTTTGTCCTCTCCAAAAACCCTTTCGGTAGGTAATTGAAAGGGTCTTCATTACTTTTGGCACTGAAAAATGAGGCGCTGGCGGAGCCTTCATCTGGGCTTCTCACAACCCACAAGAATTTTTGCCCACTCATTTCCAAGCCCAGAGCTAATTCATTTAACTGATCATATGAGAGAGTTCCGCCACTCCCAAACGAAACAAACAGAACAGATCCACGAGGTTGTTCATCCAACCACCGTAAACACTCTGACCCATCAGCCCCGCTACCCGAACCAATTTGTACAAGTGGTCCGATAGGGTATAGCGGCGGTTTTCCCTCTTGCAAGGCTTGTATAGACCCAGCTTCTAACTCCACGAAGCTATTCAACATGATTCCCGCTGCTAAAGTACTGGAACGTTTTGCGTGGTGAACAAACAGCTTGTACACATCATTCTTCCGGTCTTGTAAAGGTTCCGGAAAGTCTCTTCCGTGGATAGGGACACATCCCGGCAATCTAACCGGTTCAGGCATGTCTCTGTATTCGCAAGAAACGTTCTCGTCGAGGTTTGGCAGGTAAAGGAACAATGACAACGCCAGAGACATATTCCCGATAAATACGTAGGAAGGGATGTTGAATTCCTTTGCGACATCAATAGCATCGGTGCCAAATAAATCAACAACCAATCCCACTATCCTAGTAGTTGTGACAAACGACTTGAGCGCATCCCGTATGAAAGAAAGAGAACGAGCGACAGAGAGAAATATTTTCATTTCTTGCTTCACGCCATGGGCAGGCAAGTCATCGAAGCTAACTGGGGAAAGAGAGATGTGGGTTATCGTAGTGGGAAGGGATTGAAGTACTTCCAACTGAGCTTTAGGGGGAGGGCCCAAGCTGGGAAGGATGAAAGTGACGGTGAAGTCATGGTGGAGAACGAGGCGTTTGGCAAATTCAACGAGTGGGATGAGGTGACCCATCCCCGGACTCGGTATGATGGCTATTTGGGGTGTTTGTGTTTGTTCCATGCTTGCCAACGGTCACCTGCTTCAGAATTAGAATGCTCTTTCTCCGGTGGAAACTATATATGTTTTAAATACGAATATAACTGCGTCTTAATTTTCATCCCATAGCGATAGGAATAAATAATTTAAATAAACAAAAACATAACCAACTGTCGGTCCAAATTTTGGTAGATACAACCACCTGCGCGCGGGGTACGTAGTAGAGGTAAGGAAAAAAAATACTAATAATTAATGGACCATACCAACTCAACAAAGAGGCTTACTATACAGAGGACGGTCATCCGTCCTGTGAGCCTTTTTTAATATAAAAATATTTTTTTATTAAAAAGTTGGCTTTGATGTCCTATCAAAGCCAACTTTTTTAATAAAAATTTATTTTTTATTATATATGGGTGATGGGGACGGATGAGTGTCCCCCATCCAGTATTTCCCCTCAACAAAACTATATGTGAGATGGACAAATGAATTAAAAGAACCATTTCTTTGACAAAATAACATGGAAAACAGAAACGACAGGGAGAAGCTAGAAGGGAGTGATCAGTGTATCTTAGAATAATAGTTCATTTTTTATTTTTTATTTTTGGAAAAACCAAATTTAATATTTGGGTTTTTCATGCAATTTTAATTTAGTCTTTAAGTTTTCAAATTCGACAATTAAGTCCTTAGATTTTCATATAGTTTCAAATACGTCACTCTTTTAACTTACCTCCCAATTAATTAATAGCATGCCATGTTAAACCGATCGATTACTATCAAGTAAAATGTATTTTAAATAAAAAATATTATTTTTTTTAAACAAAAGAAATGGCTTGCCAACTTTGTCACATGACCATGTCACGTACAATTGGCAAAAATGGTGTGTTAAATGAAAGTTCGTATCATTAATTAATTATTTTGATGTGACATACTGTTTATTGATTAGTTGTTAAGTTATCGAAAAAACATATTAGAAATGAGATAAAAACTTTAAAAAATTAATGGTTAAAATTAAAAATACAATAATTAAATTGAAATAGCGTGAAAATTGAAAGAATAAATTTGATTTTTTATTTTTTTATTTTTTTTATTTTTTTTATTTTTTATTATCGGACAGGTTTTGAAATAGAGGAAGAATGTTAGGGTACTTCCAACTTTTAAAAGGAAAGCTTAAAAACTTACGTGGCATATACTTAAAGACGAAAATGCCCTTTACAAAGGATAACATATGGCGGAAGCAATGACATCGTACGGACGCCTTTTTAGAAGCACCTAGTGGGTTGACTTTTCTGAGGCTCGATTTTTTTTTTTTTTTTTTTTTGAGCAAACTTCCATGGAAAAAGAAGGTGCTCTCACACGCTTCCATTACCACTAATTAATGAAAATAATCATACTACCCTTAATCCATAGTATACTTTCTCCATTAAGAATGATCAGTATTTGCTAAGATGGATCAATATTATCCCTTTCTAAAAAAGGTATTATCCACTATATATAGATTAAATACTTCCAAGCAAGCTTTCTATAGACTACATTGGAAAACATATTTGCCTCGGTGTCTAAATCATGAATTTCTCGATCAAAAGAAAACTTCAGAATTACCACCTAGGGGAGTGGTCTAGCGGTATTCAAGTTCAATTATAGGGTAAGGTCTCAAGGTTGAATCCCGAAATAGAAAGCATTTGGCTTATCATCCCCTTGACTTGAATATTGTTAGTATTTTCAGTGAAGCTGAATAGTAAAGTTATGGCTTTATTGAACTTGAGGAGCGCTTGCAATTTTTCAACGTCTAGGTCTTTTTTGTGCAATTGGCTAGCGAGTAAGAGCTACCATGGTCATGTCCAGGTAGAGTAGTCACTTTAATCGCTACCCTTTACCTTTTTACTTTTCTTTTTTAAACAAAAAACAAAAGATAATTCAGAATCAAAGACTTGCTCACAATAACTTCAAGCTCCTAAAGCTTGGGCCGACGAACTTGCAACGGTTGGAAAGCCACTTGAGGACGAAGATTTAATTTCTTTCATCATCAATGGTCTTAATCCCACTTTCAACTCATTTATACATCTTTTTCTTTTGCTACTCATGAAAATTCATTAAATTGTGATGATTTTCAGGTTGAGTTGCTAAGTCACGAGATGTTTCATAATCAGCAGCACACTGCTGCATGCTCCTGATGCCTGTACTATACCTTTGCATTGTTTACTAACAAGCCAGGTGCTCGGAATTTCAACCCCAAAGTTCGTTTCTGATGTGGAGACCATAGTGTTAACAAGAACAGAATGCAGCACAATAGATATGTGGCAAGTCCAATCGATTACCAAGCTCTCGACTGCTTCCATCGCACTCCGACTGCTTCCATCGCATAGACTCTTCCTACTAAAGCAGGCATCCTCCTTTTCAGTTAGCAACCATGGTAGCACAAACAAATGCCACCTCTGAGGAATAACAGTGGTTTGCTGATAATGGAGCAAATGCATTGATCTGGAAAATCTCATCATCCAGCAACCATTTGAGAGCAATTAAACTGTTGCAGTAGGAAATGGATCAGGCCTTACTATTGATAATACTGGTTAGCTAAACACTTATTCATCCTTCTGATTCTAATTAACTTTTGGCTTAATAATGTTTTACACTAGTATGTCCAAAATGCCTATGCAAATCTTTTATATATTCAAAGATTTTGTGTTGACAATGACTGCTACTTCAAATTAACCTCTTCCCATTTCTTTTGCGAAGGACAACCGCGCTAAGGCAATCATCCTAGAAGGTAAGAGTGAGAATGGTCTCCAAGACTCTCCACGCCTTGCGGTTTCAAAGAAGCTCAATCAAAGCTAGACCTGCTTAATTTAGTTGCTTTGTTAAGAATAAGAACTTCTGCTTTGATTTGGCACTTTAGGCTAGGATTGCATGCCTTCCATTGATGTATGTAGCTTCACGAGTATTCAAAATCATCTTCCTGTTTCCAATTCAGATTCTAATCAAATTGTGCTTTGCATGTGATCGTGTCAATTGGGAAAGAGCAAACGCCTACCTTAATTTATTTGTTTATCTATCAACAAATAGTGATCACACATAATTGCAATCATTAATATTTGCTTATACCAATGGTAACATTCTTTGTTTTTCTCTCTTTATCTTTGTATTCCTGTCTAATGATCCACGACGTAATCCTTGACGTTAAGAATAAAAAATAAAGTTTTATTAAAGGCAACAATTATTAGAGTTAATTATTTATCATTCTTCTTTCAAGTAAATCTCTTATTGAATATTAAATGTCCTCAATAAATGATCCTTTATTACAACAAAGAATTAAAAGTTTTCGAAGAAGAATAGAATCAAAAATTTGTGCTAATATTTCAAAAGCTTTTGGGTATAATAAGAATCATGTTGTTCAATTACCTTATGAATCAAATTTTGATAAGAAAATAATACTAACAAAAATTAGGCCTATTCAAATGAATCAAGAATTATTAGATTATTGTAATAAAGAAATCCAAGATTTACTACAAAAATGTCTAAAACGAAAAAGTAAATTACCTTGGAATTATTCAGCTTTTTATGTTCAGAAAAATGTTGAATTAGAAACTTTAAAATGGATAAGGTATCCAATTCCTAATAAAAGAGATTTACTTTCAAGATTAAATGATGCTACTATATTTTCAAAATTTAATATGAAAAGTGGATTTTGGCAAATCCGAATAAATGAAAATGATAGATATAAAAATGCTTTTACAGTATCCTTCAAACATTATGAACGAAATGATATGTCATTTGAATTAAAAAATGCTCTCAGAAAATTTCGAAATGTTATGAATAATATTTTCACTCCTTTTACCAACTTTTCCATAAATGATGTTTTAATCTTCTCTAAACAAAATTGGAAACATTTACATGCTTTTGTCCGAATCATAAATAATAATGGATTGGTAATTTCACCAACTAAAATTAACTTATCTTTGAATAATATTCATTTTCTTGGTCATAATATTGTTCAAAAAATTATTATAAATAAATCATTGCAATTTCCTGATGAAATAAAAGACAAGAATCAGTTACAAAGATTTCTAGGAAGCTTAAATTATATTTCTGATTATTATAAGCATTTTAGAATCATTTGCAAATCTCATTATTAGAAATTAAAAAAGAATTCTCCTCATTGGTCAAATCAACATACAAAAATTATTAGACATGTCAAAATCCTTACATGCCTAGGTTTCCCTTCCTCTAATACTTTTAGAAATATTGTTGAAACCAATGTCTCAAAAATAGGTAAAGAATATTATGTCTATGTAGTTTGTTATCATTCTGGTATATGGTATACTCCACAATATTATAGTATTATCAAAAAAGAGATTTTAGCCATTGTATTATGCATTCATGAATTTCAAAATGATCTTTTAAATCAAGAATTTATTATTTGTGTTTCTAGATGTGCGAGGGTAGTAGATTTAGAAGGAGAGTATTCTTCATTAGTTTGACCAAGGGTGAGTATCAGCATATGAAGAATGCCAGAGAATTAGTAACAAAAGTGTTCCCACCAGGATGGGATTTTATGCCAGAAGAGAAAAGTAAATCTCAAAAATTTTATGAATTCATCCTAGTAGATTCTGGATCAGTCATCTTATCTCATACTTCTTGTAAATTTGACCCAGATCTAAAAAGAATTGCCTTTTCTAAATATACTATAAAAAATGTGCTTTCACCAGCCTAGTGGAATTATAACCCTTGGCAAGGCAGAAAATTTTCACAACCCTTTATCCCCAAACTTATAATTATTTTGATTATCAAAAAGCTTGGTATAATACCTTCTATCTTCAGAATAATCGTTACCAACATTCTTGGTTTTTCATCTTTGACAAAATTCATCCAGTTCAATCATTACCATTATGGTTTGAATATTGGTGGAAGCTCTTTGGAGCAGAAACTAGTATTTTACCACCTCCTCTTCACAACAAATTTTTAGATTATTCAAAGACTCATCCTTCTCCGTCTCCTTTCAATAATTTTCCCCCAGAACTTTATTTCTTCCTTCACTTTAGCATTCCTTGGATAATGTCTTGGGATTATAATTTCTTTTCCCCATAAAATAATGTGTATAATCCTCAGTCTCCCAATAATAATATCAGATACATGGTTCGCACTACTGCAGTCAAATGGTGGGATAAATATACTTATGATAATATTATTACAAAAATTAATAAATTATGCACGGAACAATTCCTAGCCTCGAATCAGTTTCTTGTGAAGAAGAACATTAATCAGGCCAAATTAGCCTCCTCCAGTTCAAAGCATGAGTTTAAAAAGCATTTGCTTGAAACTCTATCTCAATTATTAGATGATAAAGATGAAAATAAAGATGAACCAGTATTAGCAGGATATGCTCAAGACCCTTATGCAAATTCTCAAGATCCTTATGCAGATTATGTAGACTTAGAATTATGAAGACTTTATGAATCAGAAGACTTTAAGTAGAATCATTTATGAAGATGCATTATGATAGATGCATTATGACAACCTTATTATATGAAGACTTTTGAAGACGCATTAATGGAATGAAGACTTATAAATCAGACTTTATGAATTATCAGCTACCAGCCGACGCAAAAGACAAATACTGCAGCATTACTGTACAGAAGTCATGCGGAGCATTGAATTATTACAGAGCGTTGAATTATTACCTATTCAATAATTATTGGTGCTTCACTGTTTAGAAGACACGTGATACATCGAATTATTGCTGAATTACGTCAAATTATTGCTGCCAACAACCCAGAATTATTGCTGCGGAATATTGAATTATTACCTACCTTACTGTTCAAAAGATATGTAGAATATTTTCTACTGTTTATATTTGTAATTTTCCTTTTCTTTTCGCCTATAAAAGGCTTGTAAGTTATGTTTAGTAGGCAGAAGTTTTTTGAGAGGTGTTTTGAGAGAAGCCACTTAAGAGCCAATCTGTAATCGCCTATCAGCCTTTAGCCTTTGAATCCTTTTGTATCAGTACTATCAGTACTATTCCCTTCCCTTCCTTGTATCCTAAATCTTGCCTCGCATCAAGGCTTTGTATCATCCTCTTCGAATCAATATAATCAAGTATGTTTATTACTTCGTCTTTCTCTTCACTATATGATTCTCCTTTGTATTATGTTTTTGAATTATTTTGTTAAATTATTTTAAAGACAGTATAATAATGAAGATAATGAGTATTATGAAGATAAAGAAAGTAGATGATGGAATATAAATTAATCCCGGAAAACTACAACGAGGTTCAAAAACCCTAAGAGACTTTTCACCAAAGTCCTTTTTATACTCTATATCCTCTCCATTGGCAATTATCATCATTTTCTGAATCCATCTATCAAAATATTCAGTATATAAAGGATTATGGAAAATAAGATTTTGGATCTCGCCAGGAAGGTCAAGAACCATTTGTCGAGCTGTTCACATCTCCTTAGGACTAATTCTTTGGATTAGGTAGATCTCAGTGGGAGATCTGGCCCGATTAATAATTTTCGCCGCTGGCGGATTATTATAATCGGGCCAGATCTCCCACTGAGATCTACCTAATCCAAAGAATTAGTCTTAAGGAGATGGGAACAGCTCGACAAATGGTTCTTGACCTTCCTGGCGAGATCCAAAATCTTATTTTCCATAATCCTTTATATACTGAATATTTTGATAGATGGATTCAGAGAATGATGATAATTGCCAATGGAGAGGATATAAAGTATAAAAAGGACTTTGGTGAAAAGTCTCTTAGGGTTTTTGAACCTCGTTGTAGTTTTCCGGGATTAATTTATATTCCATCATCTACTCTCTTTATCTTCATAATACTCATTATCTTCATTATTATACTGTCTTTCTCTTAATACTATCACCTGGGTGAGTTTATGGTATCAGAGCCAAGGGTGAGTAGAGAGAGGGTTCAGAGTTTGCGATAATATTCCGAGTCGTAGGTGGTCAGTCCGAACTGCTAGCGTTGGTTTAGCGTAAGGCCGTTGGTTTAGCCCGTTTGCCAGGAGAGCGTTGAGGGTGGTCCAGGCAGTGGTCCAGTTAGTAGTTTGAAGCTGATTATTGAAAACTTAGAGTATTAAAACAAATGATGGATTCGTTCTTTAGGAGCTCTTCCTCTAGGTCTCATAGGCCTTCTTTATCTGATAGTAATAATGAGAACGTCATAAATAATGAATAAATTTGTATTATGGATCAAGAATTAAATCTTCAAGAATGGAAATTACCTTCTGTCCCTACAAAAAATATTTATAAACAATCAACCTTTTCAAATCTTTATTTTTTATCAGATTATACAATCAAAACTGTGGAAAGAACAGTTTCTTTGAATAAGGAATATGAAACTAATAAATTATTCTCAAAAGATAGTATTGATCAGGATAAGCAAAAATATTCTTTTATACACATAGGATTAGTCCAAGTAGCTGTTAAACCATTAACAAGGCAAGGATTGAATAATAGTGTATTATTATGTCTAAGAGATGGTAGACATCTAAGGTTTAAAGACTCTTTATTAGGATCAATAGAATCGTCTTTGTATGAAGGTCCCGTATATTTTAATTGTTATCCGAATTTTTCATTATCTTTATTTGACCCTACTCTTTTGCATGCCTTAGAATTAAATGTTAAAACTGATGGCTATAGTATGATGAAAAATGCTTTACCTTTGAATATTGTATATAGAATCTATTATAAACTTATGAAAACAACTTTAGAACCTCAGGCAAAAGATGGTACTATAAGATTAAATTTCAGCCTTATAGAAAATCAAAATCATACTCAAGAGCTTCTGGCTCAAGAGTTCCAACTTCGTATAATGAAATAATAGATAAACCTGTTTCTCCTCCTAGGTATAATTTAAGCCAATTAGAAACAAATTTACAAGGTATTAACAAAGGAAAATTTGTAGATACTCATTTCTATTCTGTAGCCTCTGCAGCCAGTGAAATGAATAATCCTCTTAGAAATTATAATCCAAACTCTCCTACTCAATCTCAAATGGAAGATCTACAAATCATGGTGATAATAAAAGATTATGAACTAAATAAAAATTATAAGATAAATAAGGAAAAATTAAGAAAAAACTTTATGTCTCCAGAATATGATGATAAGAGAGAATGGTTTTTTAATACATTTTCAAAATATTTACAAAATCAAATAAGAACTAAATGGTATAATCATATGAATGAATTAGGAACTGATATATACTTCTTTCCTTGGTTTGAACAGAATTATGCAAAAATTGATATTAACAAAGTTAATACAGTTAGTAGAGCTAAGAATAATTGGATAAAAGTACAGAATAATGAAGTTGTCCATGAAGAATATCTCCCTTATGAATCTATAGCTCTTTCACATAGAGGATCACAAATAATTGCTTCTCCTATTAAAAAAGTAAGTCTTAGTGATGATAATAAGAATATGAATAATATTATACAACAGAATAATTTTACAAACACATATATAAAAGTTCTAGGTGATAAATTAGAAAGAATTGAAAATCAGATAAACTCATTCACAATAAAAAATCAAGAAAAAGAAATTGAAAGACCTTTATTTATACCATATGAAACTCCTCCTAATTTGCAATTTTCTTTTAAAAAAGACAATACAGAATTATTAGAAGAAATTTCTAAAATAAAAAATCAAGAGAATAAAAATCATGTGTCTACAACAAATTATAATAATGAAATTTTGTAAAATTCACAAAAAGAATCTGAAACAGAAATAGATATAGAATTAGCCATTAATAAGTTACAATCTAAAAATCTAGATCTAAACAGAATAATTTTAGAAAATAGAAATGATAGTGGAAAAATACCTAGGAATAATTATAAGGAAAAATATGTAACACATACTTCTATAATTCATAGTTGGTATCTTAAACCTCCTGATATACAATTTGAAGAATTAAGAATAAAAACTAAATTAAGAAATGCTTACATAGCTAATGCTTTGCATAATTGGAATATAGATGATTTATCAGATTATAAAATTTTAGATATCTTACATGAAATAATAATAATAGCAAATACTTATAAATGTCCTAATAAATCAGATCATCAAATATAAAATATTATTTCAAATCAATCTATAAAAGATGTTTTAAGATATAAGAAAAATATTTATAAAAATTTAAAACATTTAAAATACCTTTCTGCAACAGATTTTAAGTGGTATAAAGATGTCTTTCTTCCAGAATTATTAATCAGAATGAATAAAAGAAACTCTTATTGGAAAGAAAGATTGATAGATTATTTTACCCATAAGGTTAAAGAAAAAATTAATAATTGTCACAATAATTATATGAGTCTTACATAAAGAAGAATTATTAATGCATTAAAACATATAGAATTAAATTTATGTATAATCTATGATTTAAGATTAACAAATCATTTTAAGGATAAGAAATATGATAAAAAAGAATTAGAATCTCTTTATCAAAATGGTTTTCTAAATTGTTTTATTTCTTTAATAGTATCATTCATTAAGTATAAGTTTCATAAAAAGAAGATAAGATCATACAAACCTTATAAGACAAAAAGTTCTAAAACTCTACATTACAAATTTGGTCAAATTAGTCATTATAATAATTGCAAAATAAAAAATAAAATTAAGAAACTTAAAGCTAAATCCCAACTCTTAGATATATTATTTGAATCTGAAAAATTATTACAAATTAATAATAACAATATTATATCTCAAAATGATGAATATTTTAATAGTGAAATAAGATTATGTTTTTATAATAATAAGAGTACGTGTAGAAAAGATATAAATACTATAACAAAAGAAGAAAGAATAATATTGGAATTAATAAATCAAATTGAAGATCCAGAAACAAAAATAAAATACTTATCTGAAATCGTTCAAAAAGAGAAAATTATTGCTAATTACATAAATTATAATCTTATTGATGTCTCTAAAAGATTTAAACAAGAGAAACATCCTACTACAGGTCCAGATTTAAAATTTGAAATAAATAACATAAAACAAGAGATAAAAGAATTAAAATATAATTTCAAGATCTCTAATGAACAATTAGTACAAGAAATTATAACATTACAATCAGAAGAACAGCATACAAAAAAGTTTATACAGGATGATAAAATCAAAAATCATGATAATACCAAACATGATTTAATAGATAAAGAATTATTCATTAATCTTATAGATAGAATAATCTTTCAAAAATGGTATGTTGAAGTTACTTTAATTATTAATGCTGAATTTCAAATTACAACCATAGCATTATTAGATTCAGGTGCAGATATGAATTGTATTCAAGAAGGAATTATACCTACAAAATATTATGAAAAAACAACTGAAAAATTACATCAAGCTAATGGAACAAGATTAAATATAGAATATAAAATACATAATGCTCATATATGTAATGATGGAATATGCTTTAAGACTACGTTTATTTTAGTAAAAGATATTACTTCTAGAATAATATTAGGAAATCCTTTTTTAGCTTTACTTGATCCTTTTATAAAAACAGAATAAGGAATTAGTACTGAAATTATGGGAAAGAAAATTCTATTTAAATTTATTTTACCACCAATGACTAAAGATATTAATATACTAAAAGATATTTCCATATTTCAAGATATTAATGTTATTTCTAAACAAATAAGAAGCAGAAAAGAAAAACAAATAATGTTCTTAAGACAAGATTTAAAACACAAAAGAATAGAAGAAGAATTGAATGATCTTTATTGAAACAAAAGATTAAAAATTTTCAAGAAAAAATAGAATCAGATATTTGTGCTAATATTCCGAATGCTTTTTGGCATAGAAAGAATCATGTTGTTCAATTACCTTATGAATCAGACTTTAATGAGAAAACAATACCAACAAAGGCCAGACCTATCCAAATGAATCAAGAATTATTAGAATATTGCAAAAAAGAAATCCAAGACTTATTACAAAAAGGTCTAATAAGGAAAAGTAAATCTCCTTGGAGTTGTTCAGCCTTTTATGTCCAGAAAAATGCCGAAGTAGAAAGAGGAGCCCCTAGATTAGTTATAAATTATAAACCTTTAAATGAAGCTTTAAAATGGATAAGATATCCAATTCCCAATAAAAAAGATTTACTTTCAAGATTATATGATGCTACTATATTTTCAAAATTTGATATGAAGAGTGGATTTTGGCAAATTCAAATAGATGAAAATGATAGATATAAAACTGCTTTTACAGTTCCTTTTGGACATTATGAATGGAATGTCATGCCTTTTGGATTAAAAAATGCTCCTAGTGAATTTCAAAATATTATGAATGATATTTTCACCCTTTTTCCAATTTCTTCATTGTATACATAGATGATGTCTTAATTTTCTCCAAATCAATAGAATAACATTGGAAACATTTACATACTTTTGTCCAAATCATAAAGAACAATGGATTAGTAGTTTCACCTACTAAAATTAGTTTATTTCAGAATAATATTCGTTTTCTTGGTCATAATATTGTTCAAAATACTATTACCCCCATAAATAGGTCATTACAATTTGCAGATAAATTTCCTGATGAAATAAAAGACAAAAATCAGTTACAAAGATTTCTAGGAAGCTTAAATTATATTTCTGATTATTATGAAAATCTTAGAATCATTTGTAAACCCTTTTATCAACGATTACAAAAAGATCTCCTCCTTGGTCTAATCAACACACAGAAGTTTTTTGAGAGGTGTTTTGAGAGAAGCCACTTAAGAGCCAATCTGTAATCGCCTATCAGCCTTTAGCCTTTGTATCTTTTGTATCAGTACTATCAGTACTATTCCCTTCCCTTCCTTGTATCCTAAATCTTGCCTCGCATCAAGGCTTTGTATCATCCTCTTCGAATCAATATAATCAAGTATGTTTATTACTTCGTCTTTCTCTTCACTATATGATTCTCCTTTGTATTATGTTTTTGAATTATTTTGTTAAATTATTTTAAATCATTATCTTTCATTATATTCCATCATCTACTTTCTTTATCTTCATAATACTCATTATCTTCATTATTATACTGTCTTTCTCTTAATACTATCACCTGGGTGAGTTTATGGTATCAGAGCCAAGGGTGAGTAGAGAGAGGGTTCAGAGTTTGCGATAATATTCCGAGTCGTAGGTGGTCAGTCCGAACTGCTAGCGGTTAGCGTAGGCGTTGGTTTAGCCCGTTTGCCAGGAGAGCGTTGAGGGCGGTCCAGACAGTGGTCCAGTTAGTAGTTTGAAGCTGATTATTGAAAACTTAGAGTATTAAAACAAATGATGGATTCGTTCTTTAGGAACTCTTCCTCTAGGTCTCATAGGCCTTCTTTATCTGATAGTAATAATGAGAACGTCATAAATATATTGTGTTATATATGATCACCTCAATCAAATGTATAAAGTAAAACCGGGCGATGTACGTGAGTCATGATTTTACCAAGACTTAATACAAAAGTACTTTGATGGAAGCTTATTTTTTATTTTTATTTTTGATGAATAAGCATTTTCATTCCAAACAACTACAAAATACAATCAAAGTTCTAAACAGACCAACAAACCACCAAGGTCCAAACTAGAGATCAGAACAAACAAGGGCATAAAAACAAACAAAAAAGTAACAATCAAATCAGAACAGAACCAGTTATGTTACACATTTGCCTTTTCTTGAAATCCGAGAACCGATCTCCCATAAAATCCCTCTAAAGAGTCTGTTCCTCCGTTTTTGGCTGATCTTGAAATCTAATCTCATCATTCCTTGCTTGCAAGATGGTACACAACAGAGCTGAAGATTAATCTGCACAAACAGCCAGCAGATTTTTTGTTCTCCAATTACTGCAGGCTTTGATGAAGTTTATTAAACGTAAAATCTAAGTGCTAAAGCTCGAACCCTCGTTACTAATCGACAAAACTGTTCAGAAACAGAGCTCTTTTCTCTTCCAAAGCTTAAAAACTATTGACTCTGTTAGGAAAAAAAAAAAAAAAAACTTACACGAATCAGAGCCATTAAGGTATATTCTCAAATGACGAATTAATAAAAGAAATCTTTGAAGGCCAGCTAGGTAGAACTTCTATTCTCCTTTCTTAACCTGAAAAGTTGGAAGATCTCTACCTGACACGTGTGTTGTATCTCATGGTGACGTTACGGGCCTTGATGAACCTCTAGTGACGCCCAAGAGATCAAATGGACTTTTCAATCATTATTCAAACTTTATAAAATAAAATTCTAGTTTTATATATTACCTTAACTTGATTATGACCCAATATCTAATATCCATATATCGTCTCTTTGTTATCTTTGGTCATCATTTGCGGCATCAAACGTTGACTATGACTGTTAATCTTTTTTTTTCTTTTTTTTTTTAATTTTCTTGCGTCATCTTTTCGTCATAAAACTGTCATTAATTAATCTTGTTCGGATTGTTTGATTAATTATGCTTCTTTTTCTCTTTTTCTTTTTTTCTTTTTCCTAATTGATTATGCATGGATTACTACGTCTGCAAAATTCCTAACTAAGAGTGCATAATTAATTTTGTGGGTATGTGTAGGTAAAGTGTAGAGTACTAATTAATTAATTAATTAATTATTATTATTGTTATTATTTTTCTGTTTCCCCAAATTTGGGCATTGAAGACAATGACGACTCATCTAATGAATTCATAATAATTGTCTCAATAGTTCGTACAAAATAGTTCACTGGATGTAGATGCCAACTTATGTATTTAGACTTACGTATTTTCACATGCATGTAATAAACTTATTTCTTTACAAACCAAAATCAGGCCTTCCACCATTTTTTTTTTCTTTTTTCTTTCTTTTAAGCCAAAGCATAGCAAGAGAACGATATATATATATAAAAAAAAAAAAAAAAAAAAAAAAAAAAAGAAAAGAAAAGAAGAAGAAGAAGTTGTGAGTACTACAATTTTTATTACAAATTTATTGCAAACTAATATAATAGTTGTGAGGCTTACCACATTAATCACTAAACAATACATTTTTCCCTAGCTAAACAAAAGATTTTGTGGTGCAATTAAGCAAGGCAACATCTTTTAAAGCCAATCATCCAGGCATTGAATGGGAACCAAAGAGGATTGGGTATGGATATGCATTTAAATAGTCACCCCCCAACTTTCTGAGCAATTATATTTAACTAGCTTTTGTAGCCACCCAATCTCCAAGAATCCAACTGCATCAATGGACAACAACGTTTTAGATGATATACATGTTGAGACTTGAGAGTCACGAAGCAAATGAGAAATGCTAGAGACATTCTAATATTTTTTTTCAAAATTTAGTTCTAACTTGATGTGTCACAATTGTATGAGATTGTGACACACTTTTCAAAATGATAGATCTCATAAGATTGTAACATATTAAGTTAGAACCAAATTCTGAAAAAATATATTTAAATGTCTAGCATTCCTCGAAGCAAATTGCCTAAAAAGCCAACCGGTCAAGAGTTTTAGTACATGCACCTTTAATCAAGGTTGAACAGATGAAAAGGTTCCTAGCCCATGCAGTGGAGCGAAAAGGACAGTGATATATACGTACGAACACTTGGCAAATGTATTTCGTTTCTACTTGCATGGTGGTATATATCAACAACGTTCAACCTGCACTGAAACATTAAAATAAGAATAATGCTAAAAAAAAATATTTTTTATCTCACAATATTAACGTGACACAACTATACGAGGCTAGCTTGGGCGAAACATATGATTGCTAAAAACATTCCCATGATCTCTAACAAATTACCCACAGGGCCACACCCACATCCCCATCCTTCTCCTTGATTTGCCTATCGTGATATCCTAATTAATTGACTTTTATCACTTCACAAGGCCAGGCGGAGCTATCCTGATCGAGTATACACTTCAGATCGATCTTCTGTATTTCGGGCTCGCAAGTCGCATCTATCTTTTGACGATTTGGTATCTTCATTAATTAATTAGTTCCTTAATTTACTCCTACATTTATATCCAAAATCCTCACTGTTGATTGCACGGTAAAGTTAACGGATCAAACTTTCTTAGTCATCGGTGTCATCTCCAAACGAAGAAGAAGAATTTATTGCAAATTCAAACTTTCAGAATCCTTGCATCTTGAGTTTAATTGAGAGGAGATGTTAAAGAATATATTTTCTATATTGAAAGGAAATATATTATATTGATATTATACGGTACTTTCCTTTATAAGGTTAATTGTAATTGGGTTTGATAGTTATCAAATCAATCAGATTTAATTATCATCTTTACCTATTTCAATTCTCCTATGAATAAGAGTATTATGTATTGTAAAATTATCAAGGAATAAAAGCATAATGTAGCCCTTTGAAATTATCAAAGAATAAAATATTTTCTTGTGTTCTTATTTTATTTATCCCGCTTTTCATTTTAGAAGATCTCTAGCATTCTAAATACTTGTCAACGCTTAGGGCGGCTTATGTCCAATTTAAAACTCTAGAAAATTTCCACGCAGGTAGAACTTTTCCTTGAACTTGTCCATTCACAAATCCTTCACTTATTATTATACTATGAATTTTTTTTTTTGATGAGCTGATTTCTTCATTGATTAATCAATAAAATCTTGCTCCGCAAGAATAACATGCCAAATAACACCCGGACACTCATCCAGCCAAGATACATCAAGAAGTTGAGAGAAAGCAAATTTATCCAACTTATGAGCTACCATATTGGCTACTCGATGCGCATGGAATGACAGAATAAGAAAGCATTTGAGAGAGGAAAGACCGTGTATCTTCTATCAAATAGCCAAAAGGATGCCAGCAGGGCCCTTCCTTCTTTAGTGCTTCCACCACGTTCAGGGCATCACCCTCAAGGTGCACATGGGAGAGGCCCAATTCACAACCAAACTTCCTGCATTCCAATCCCCCAGCGCTTCAGCCATGGACGGATCCACCACGAACGGAAAAACCTTTGCCTGTGTTGCATAGAAACCACCACCTTCATCCCTTATCACTATCCCTATCCCTATTCCCGCCTTTGCAAAACAGGGTCTAGAGCAGCATCTCAGTTGATTTTTAGGAACCCACTAGGAGGAGGAGACCACCTATCCCTCGGGACACATGTACTTTCTCTATTCATTTCAATAGGCCGCTATAACACAAGAGAAAACTCTTCCACCATTTTCCTTGCCGCAGCTACAATCCCTTGGTGTGCTGAAAAGACTCGACCAAAAACCACATCATTGTGCCTCAACCAAATCAAACTAGCAACATTAAGAGCCATTAGTAGCTCCTCTCCCTCAAGCTTTGCCCACCAGAACTGTGAAATTATTATACTATGAAATGTGCAACTTGTAAGGTTTAATTTGGTTGATTCTTTCGGATCATATACACTCATCATATTCTATAAATACTAAATCTATTATCCTTGTGAAAATGACACTAACGACGTGTGTAAGGAGTTTTAAAGCTGCTAAGGAAAAAGATCTCTTTATGACGTGTCTTTCATCAAAGCTACTGCATTCCCATGTCGGACTTTTTCCAATCGTCGGACATTGGAAATTTTTAGGGCAGCTGTTAGAGATAAATATTCCATATAATATAATAGTAGGGTAAGGTCACCCATAAAATTTTATATGGCAAGAGGGAGTGCTCCTATAAAAAAAGGACAAGGCATAGAGAAGAAGATGAGAAATGCTAGAGCATCTCCTTGTGTTCTCCTAAAATGGCATAGATGTAATTTTTTTTATTAAAAAATTACATTTGTGCCATCCAAAAGAACATAGATGTAATTTTTTAATTACATCTATGTCATTTCAGGAGAACACCAAGAGAACACTGAGAGATGTTCTAGCATTTCTCGAAGAAGATATTGTTTTCCTCTTGGCTAGGGACCACTCAGCCTCGATCTCCATCCCTAGGGGCTTCCTCTATCTCACTTTTTCTTCGGCTCCCCTTTGGTTTCTTCCTTTCTTTTTTTCTCATTTTCTCTACTTCTCTATGTAATTCAAAACACATACCTGATACATTTTTCCACTCCAAACATAAAACACGTTAACTTAGTCCTATGAGTGTATTTCAACTTCGGCCGGGGACCTTTTGACTAAAGGTGTACATGCGAATATCTGTACGGTTATTTGTAATACCCACAAATATCACTTTTTAGATATCCGTATCTGCATCCACATCATTTTTATAACTATTTGCATTCACACGATTATTATCTATCCGCGAATAGGTAATGGGCTTATTTCAAACGCTTTTAAAAATAATTTTGATCGATATTTAATCTGTTGGAATTGTTTTAAAATAATGCAACACCAAAAATATGTAGAACTGCACTTGCGGATATTGATTTTTGCTATCTGCATCTGCATGTGCGGATAATGGATAGCTAATAGGTGCGGATAATGAATGTGGGCAGTTAGTATCTGCTCGCATGTACACCCCTACTTCTGATCGTCCCCTAACTACAACAACAACGAGAGAGAGAGAGAGAGAGATATCATATCTTTATGATCTTTTGCCATCCAAGACACAACTCTTGACCACCTTGTCCATGTGGTAATGTAGCCCCTTAACTAACATTAAGGGTTTTTTACTTAAAAAAAAAAGTAAAAGTAAAATTTGCCACGTGGGTAAAGGTGGTCAAGAATTGTATCTTGAGGTGACAATGTACCATATCTCATTTATTAATATGCTAAATTCACAAAACATTGTGGTTTTCAGTTTCTTTTTTTTTAAAAAAAAAAAAAAAAATCGAAAAATTTGAGTATTTCATTGATCAAAGATTAAGAGTATAAAGATTTTACATTACAAGGCATAAAGCTTTGCAAAATCATAGCCACATGCTATGAGGTTACAAAGTCATAGATACAAACAAAATTTGTACAATAAACTGTTATCTATGACTTTCATCTTCCGCTAACCCATGTATAAAAGTAGTTAAAGAGTAGATCTAACTTCTAAGACAAGGCTAAATATCAAAGAAAAATTTATTTAAAGTGACGGTGAGAGATAATCCCTGAAAAAAAAAAAGAAAAAAAAAAAGAAAAGAAAAAGAAAGATGGTGTCACGTTATCGGTTCCCTCACCAAAAGCGTTAAATTTAATTATGTATAGAATTGTGTCATCTTTTTTATATATTAAATGATATAGTTTAAATTTTGTTATGATTGTCACGTTATTGGTTTCCATTAACTAATATCCTATTTCAAGAGTATGGAGATAAACTATTATCTTATAGTCTAAATTTTATTTTAAATAAAGTGACAACACATTCATATATTTTATTGAATCTATAAAATTTAATAAAAACAATTTTCTTTTCCTTTCTTCTTTCATTTCTAAGCATATTTAATAATATAATAAATTCACAAAACTCTCATACTCACTTTTTGAACTAGCTACCATAAAAAAGAGAGTAATGTAAGTGCCAAAAAAACAAAAAAAAAAAAAAAAAAAAAACAAAAAACAAAAAACAAAAGGAAAAAGACATACGGTCATGATTATCACGTTATTGGTTACCTCACGAAAAGCGTTTGATAAAAAAAAAAGAAAAAAAAGAAAAAGAAAAAGAAAGCATCCAAAGAGCAAGCGAGCGATAAGAGGCAAGCGCTGTTGATAACATAAGGCTTACGTTAGAAGTGACATCATCACGCCACATACGATTACAAGCATCACGCCCATGGCATGCTTATGGAAGTCTCCTTCTAGAAATTACCGTCCCGTCCATATTGTTTGTACCCCACACAAGAAGTAGACAAAATATAAAATAGCCATCCCATTCCCGTAGACAATTCCACAATTAAGTACAACGAACCTAATTAATGATTAATAATTAATCAAACAATTACCCTCCCACACAAACCCACAAACGTAAGGCTAAAAGCTAAAGCTCTATATAATGCGCCACATCTTGCTCATATTTATGCTCCACCCCTCCACCCCCATACAAAGAGAATTTTTAGCTAGCTAGCTACCATGGAACAACAAGCATCCCACTCCCACGTAGCCATTCTACCCAGTCCCGGAATGGGACACCTCATCCCACTCGTTGAGTTCGCCAAGCGACTCGTCCACCACCACACCTTTATCAAAATCACCTTCATCGTTCCCGTCGACGGCCCTCCCTCCAAGGCCCAGAAGTCCGTCCTCGACGCCCTCCCAAGTTCCATGAATTACATCTTTCTCCCGCCAGTCAACCTCGACGATCTCCCCGAAGGCACCAAGATTGAACCTATAATTTCTCTCACGGTGGCTCGCTCTCTTCCTTCTCTGCGTGACGCGTTTAAGTTGTTGGTTCAGACTACAAAGTTCAAGGCCTTGGTTGTTGATCTATTTGGCACCGACGCCTTCGATGTTGCCAGAGAATTTCATGTGTCGCCGTACATTTTCTTTCCCTCCACAGCCATGGCTTTGTCTTTGTTCCTTAATTTGCCAAAGCTCGACGAAATGGTTTCTTGCGAGTACAGAGACCATCCTGAGCCCCTGAAAATCCCTGGGTGTATTCCAATTCACGGTAAGGATCTGCTGGACCCGATTCAAGACCGGAAAAACGAGGCCTACAAGTGGGTGCTTCACCACGCAAAACGCTACCGCTTGGCGGAGGGAATCATGGTGAATAGCTTCATGGAGTTGGAACCAGGACCTATACAAACTCTGCAAGCACAAGTACCCGGTAAGCCACCCGTTTACCCTGTTGGGCCCCTCGTGAATATCGGTTCAAGCGGCAAGGTTGAAGGGTCGGAGTGTTTGAAGTGGTTGGATGAGCAGCCACATGGGTCTGTGTTATTTGTCTCGTTTGGGAGCGGTGGCAGCCTCTCTTATGATCAGATTAATGAGTTGGCTTTGGGATTGGAAATGAGTGAGCAGAGATTCTTGTGGGTTGTGAGGCCCCCAAACGATAAGGTTGCCAATGCCACCTTTTTTAGTCATGTCCAAACTCATAAAGACCCTTTTGATTTCTTACCAAAAGGGTTTTTGGAAAGGACCAAAGGGCGGGGTGAGGTGCTGCCATCGTGGGCGCCACAGGCCCAAATCCTGAGCCATGGCTCCACCGGAGGGTTCCTAACCCACTGCGGCTGGAATTCTATCCTCGAGAGCGTTGTCAACGGCATCCCACTAATTGCTTGGCCACTGTACGCGGAACAAAAAATGAACGCGGTTATGCTGACCGAGGACATAAAAGTGGCGGTAAGAGCAAAGGCTAACGAAAATGGCCTGGTCGGACGAGAGGAGATTGGCAGACTCACCAAGGCTCTTATGGAAGGTGAAGATGGGAAGAAGCTGCGGAGCCGCATGAAGGAGCTTAAGGACGCCGCCGCAAGGGTTCTGAGTGAAGACGGGTCCTCCACAAAGGCACTCTCTGAGTTGGCTCTCAGCTGGAAGAACAAAAACTAACCTGTTTCTGTATGGTCTAGACCGAGCACATGATTATTGTATAATAATACAGTCATGTACACGTGCTTTGCATACAACAATCACTTTCTATTTTATTTTATTTTTGCCTTTTGCTTATAATATGAAGTAGGTGGGAATTAAGATTGTGGCCACGGGATTGCATACAGAGTAGCATGTAGATGTAGTTGAGCCAAAAGGGAGGGGACCCAACTGCTTTGAAAATATCGTTACCTCATAATGTGGTGAGAGGGAAGTAGGTGGCTGGCATTGACGTTAGGATAAGTCCATTAAGACCGGTTCAAAAAAAAAAAAAAAAAAGTCCATGAGGACTATTACTGGATTTAATTCAAGAAAAAACACTGGGATTAACTAGAAAAGTAAGGGAAATTAATTAATAATGGAAGAGTGCCCTGGCCCTGGCCTGCTTATCTCAATTACATTTATAATTCCCAGAAGTGACTGCCTGATCTGCCGTGATACGCAGTCCAAGTTGACCGTAGTCTATAATCTAGAAGCATATAGGAATGGGTACAACAACCAAAACACGGAAAAAAATGGGTGAAGGATAATTGGATAAACATCAGTGAAGTGGGTATTTGTCAACAAAAAAACTCTGCGCTCCAACTGGCCCGCCAGGAATGGATGCATGTGTTTTTCAATGAAATTATTCAAGTAATTAAAAGGTGCTACAAACCCTTTTGTTTTTCCTCTTTAAATAAAAACAATTGGGTAATACGAATTAGGAGGACTTGGAAATTTAAATAATAATAATAACAAAAAAAGACCATTAAAAGATGAGGAATAGGAGGTCTCAATTCGGTCCCAAACAATTAAGCATAGGAATAGGGAATGTTTGTCCTACGAAAAAAGTGTTGCGAGGAGAGGCACTCGACTGTGACATCTAAAACTACCCAATTTGGAGCCGAGTGGCTTTACAATAGGAACGCCCAAACTCTCTCTCTCTCACTTCATTTTTTTTTTTTTTGGCGCCCAGCAAATCTCTCATTTGCATGGGAAGAATTAATGTGTTTAAATGAGTAATACAATGCGAATCGTTTGTGTGTCACACCACGTTGCATGCACATTTTACTTACCCCAGCGTGTTTTGCGTTGAAGGAACGCCATTTTTGACTCCCTAAAATTTGTAGGACATTCTTCCATTCAATAAATATTTAGTTAAAATTTAACTAATATATATAACTATTTATTTTTTCAAAGTACATATACTTGGCACTTTTTAACATTTTAGTTATCAACTTTTATTATTTTATTTAAAATATTATTTCTTTATCTATTATCACTATTTCCCAAATAGGAAAGTGGATAAGATTGGTTTTTTTTTTTTTAAAAAAAAAGAACAATAATAATAATTTGTACATTGTTGAGCTACCGTGCGCAATAAATTTGATAAACATTATAGAAACTAGTTAAATCCTTAGTCAAAATGGCTAGTCGGATGTTGAGTTTATATGTATATATTTTGCTATAGATTTTGTCTAACCTAATGTGAGTGCTTGTATAAGTTATAATATCATTCATTCTCCACTGCAATTACTCCAATACATGTGGAAGGATTTGACTAAGTGCTGTAAAAAAAATAAAAAATAAAAAAATACTGCACATTTCCTTTAGTTTTTTCAACACTCGAGATCTAATTCTACTCTCTCTGTTATGAAAAATTTGAAATTAAATTTAAACAGTTGAAAAAATTACAGAAGATGTGTCATATGGTTTTTTTTTTTTTTTTAAGCACTAAGCCAAATCTAGCGTAGAATTGGAGTTTTTTACACAAAAAATATTTGAGGTAATACAAAATTATTTACAAATTAATGTAGAAATTTATAATTGATGAAATAATTAAAAAACATTGATAAACTAATTAATTTATTTGCTTAATTATTCCGTCAATTATAAGTTGCCAAATCTAATTATAAATAATTTTATAATAAAAGTTGTAATAACCATAACACCCGTCTATAACTAAAATAGGGTAGACTTTATAATATGTTTAGTGAAATTTTCTTTATGTTATGTGAGGACTGGAATTTTATTATATCAATGAGGATGAAGAAAAAGAATATATATATATATATATAGAAATGTTTATATTAAAGATAAGAAAATAATTGCACCATTGGTCCCTAGAGTATGTTATAATTACGAATCACACTCTATAGTTTAAAAAGTTCAAGAAAGGTCTTTGTGGTAAACTGTAATTACAAATCGATCCCTAAAGTTAAATTCTGTTAAAAAATTTGACAAATTTTGTTAAATGTCACGTGAGCGCCACATCAAACCAAGAAGATGACGATACGTGTCTATCTGAATAAAAAAAATATAAATTTACTAAAAAATAAATAAATAAACTTTTTTTTTAAAAAAAAAAAAACAAAACAAAAAAGGGAAGGGGTGGCCTTCACCTTCTAGGGGTGGCACGTTGGCCACCCCCAACCTTTGGGGAAGCCGCGACCACCCCCAGAGGTGGCCGGGGGTGGCGTGCGGCCACCTCTAGTGGGCTGAGGGTGGCCAGGCCACCCCTTCCTTTTTTCTTTTTTCTTTTTTATTGAATTTGAATTTGAATTTTTTTTAAAAAAATAAGTTTATTTATTTATTTTTTAATAAATTTAAATTTTTTATTCACGTGGATACGTGTCGTCATCTTATTAGTTTGATGTGGCATTTAACAAAATTTGTCAAAATTTTTTACGGAATTTGACTCCAGAGATCGATTTGTAATTATAATTTACTACAAGAATTTTCCATAAACTTTTTAAATCATAGAGAATGATTTGTAATTATGACATCCCTTACAATTATCTCTAAATATAATGTCCTCCTTGGATGAGGGTCCTTGACCTTTTCCATGCACTCAAAGTTTGAATAATTTTATAGTAACGTGTAACAGCTCCACATGGACATGGGCCCTAGCTTACACGATCAGCATCGGTTGACAACTTTTCTCCACTACAAAGTGGTGAATAATTTCAACCCAATAAGGTTATAAAAAATAAAATAAAATAATATCCTCAAAGTAGAGCAATAAGCATAAGATAAGCATAACTATTTCCCAATAATTACGTGCTGATTTATGTATATATAATAATAGGATTTCGTAGAGGACTGTGTCATGTCCATAATTTATTGTCTCCTAAAAGCTGCCTATTTTGGCATTGCTTCAACTATGCTTGTGCAAATTGTGCAATGACCACTCTGTATAACTTGGGATTTGTAAGGATATAATATAGGGGTTATGTAAGGGATATTATATAGGGGTTAATACGAGTAGGTTTGTTTGTATAATTGAAGAATATTAGTTGGGATATGCTTTTTAGAATATGCTTTTTGTTATTTATTTAGAGTTGGTAAATGAGGAATCAAGGCTATAAGAATGGCATGAAAAGAAATATACATAAATGAATTATTGGAGAGTTTTGGCTTCTTGAAGTGTCATTCTTGGAGAGTTTAGGCATCTCGAAGTGCCTTTATCCATTAAATTCATAACAAGTGCCAAGTGGTATCAGAGCCGTTTGATTCTTCGCCCATCGCTTCCAAATCTCTCATTTCCTCGTAATTAAAATTCAGAATTTCTTCAGAATTTTAATAAATAATAATTGAGTTAGTTGTTCCATTGTGGGCATGGCTTTTTTTTGGGTGTTTCTGGTTTAGTTCCATGAGTATAGCGTGGATATTCGTAGGGGGTTTTTTCTAGTTGTTCTGTTTTCTGTTGTTTGGGCCGTAAGCCTTTTGTTGTACAGTTGATTCTTTTTGTCAATATAGTTTTATTCATTCTTTCAAAAAAAAAATATTAATATATAGAGTTTTGTATGCATGGCACCTAAAACTATCCACAATGCCCACGAGATAGTTCTAATTAATTATTAAGTTTTCTAACAAAGATTAATTGAGACTAACAAATTAAGTTTTCTAATTAATTATTAAGTTTTCTAACAATGAGGACTTTTCCTCCTATTTTTAAGTGGAGTTTTATTTTACTATGGCCTTTTTTAAAGGGACCCTTTTCCTCCCCGTGATCCTTTGTTAAAAAAGTAAAATAAAATAAAACTGGCCTTATTCTTGGGACAGTTATGTGTGGACAGTGGACACGATGTGACATCTCTATATTCAACAATGTGCACTACTTAAAGTTTTCCTTTTTCTTAAAGAATATAGAAAGGACAAGAAGCTTCAATTTTTTTTTATTTTTTTTATTTTTTTTATGACGAGAAACCCTTCAAGGCAGGACTACTTCGTGTACCCATCCCTATCAGGTAAGTCTCGAAACCATATAAAGCGCCTCCTCCAAATCGGATAATAATTCGGTTTTGCTGGCGAGCTAGCCCTGAAAAATTGTTTGCACTCAAGAGAATTCGAACCTTAAACCTCATGAAATTACTATAAAGACCAAGACCTTACCAATTTTTTTTTTATTTGTTTATTACAATAATTGTGACCGAGAAAATGAAAAACAAGTAGGGATATTCGTTCAAATTGTTAATTAGGAAGCCTCTTTTCATTTTTTTGGACATCCTATTTCACTATCAAGTTGTCTCTAGAAAGATTAGTCATCTTTTCCAGTGAAAAATAGACTCTTCTTTTAAAAACGATCATGGGAAATCCTCTATTATTGAGGTCATGTCATATTTGTGCTGATAAGATTAGCTGGGATTTGGCTCATTCTCAAAAAGTTCTTTGGATTTTCAATTAATTACACCCAATTAATAAATCCCTGCCGACGAAAAATATATCAAATGAATCATTTCATCCATGTTTAAAACGCTTATAAAATAGCTTATGTAGCTCAAAATTTTTCTAATAAATTAAATAGTAATGAAGACAAATCCTTGGTGGTTGTGGAGGGCAAGGGACGAACCTCCATGGCCCTCCACTACCATGGAGATATCTCTGAGGAGGGCCATGCTCGGATCACCATAGCTGTCAATGGGGTCCCTCGGTCATGGAGGGCTATGGGGTCAACCTTCATGGCTGAAGGAACTTATGGAAAAAAAAATAAAATTAGTTTTTAATCTATAAGGGTTGTAAAATAAAAAAAAAATAATAGTTAATTTGTATTATCACGTTATTTTAGTTGTATGACAGTCATGTACTAATATATTAAATAATATTTATCGTTTGCAAAATATGAGAAAATCATATATATATATTATATATATATATATATATATATATATATGCTCAAAACGGGTTTGTCAAAAATGTGGAATTGGATGAGAAGACTTAAGAAATTTTTTAAGCAAATTTTGTGTGAAATTTTGGGTCTCAACGATTTCATATTTTTAATGTGACCTAAACAACCAAAAAAAAAAAATTCTGGATGACAATTAAATACCGAAACATTAGTAATTTTTATTCTAAAAATAAAAAATACAACAAAATATATTTAAAAATAAATAAATAAATAAGATTTGAGTTTAGAGTTGGGCAGGCTGTGGAGTGTGGACTACCTCGGCTGTAAAACGCGACAAATGACGTAGCCATCAATGAGACAATGATGCTCCCAGCTGGGGTCATAAGCAATCTACCAAAAGTACAAGTGTTAGATTACGTGTCAAATGTTGATACCTCTCACTTTGAAACCATGTCTAAAAAAGTAGCAGATTCTTTCACCGTTTAAGAACAAAATTACATGGAAAGAAAACCTGTTTACTCGGGATGTATTGTCAAGTTTTTTTTTTTTTTTTTTAAAAAAAAAAAAAAAATTCATGGATTGAAAGAGGGTTACAGGAGAGATGAATCTTTTACACCTCTGATTCAGATTGAAGAAAAAAATAAGGGGTCTTATCAAAATGCTTTAAAAAAACAAAATAGGAAGCAATTCAATTAATTAAAGCACGTGCTGAAAAATTAGCACATTCAGACATTTTTAAAGCATTCAAACTTTAAAAGAAGGAGAAGAATTATTTAATGTTCAAAATACAAGGGGCAAAAGACCAAAAGAAAGAAGGATTATTCATAGCTAGAGATGAGAATAGCATCACCCTCCAAATGAAAACTACCAAAACCAGAAGAAGTTGTTGTCCGGGTCCCGGGATGCAAGAAGTGCTGCAAAGGCCTCACCTTGAATTGACACCTATATATAGAGCTTAGGTTTGGTTTGTTTGCCTACCAAATCGGACATGCACGTATCCTACATTTGACATACGAATTAATGACCTCGATTGCACTATCATTTGTTAAGCTGCCACTCATTTTAAAAATTTAAGTTGATAAAATAAAGTCAATTGAATCATTTAACACTCTCGCTCATGCGTGTCGTACTTAAACTCATTCTTAATAAGACGTAAAAATATTTAATAAAAATAAGAGCCGAATAATAGAAATAATGTTCCAAATCATTACCTTTAATTTTGACAGTCTTTTTCTTCCTTTGTACCCTTCACCTTTTTCTAACCTACTTAGTTTTCGCTTTCACCCCCCCCAAAATAAAATAAAATAATAATACAAAATTCTTAGTTTCAATCACATTTTCTAAGTTACACACTCATAAAAGGGAAAGGCGAGCGAACAACGGAGAATGGAATGAATTTAGAAGAGCCGTCAAGCAGAGAATAGTATCATCATTTCATCTAGAAGATAACTTACACACTAGCTTTCTTTTTGTCTTTCAAGCAAGTTATGATTATTTTAACCTTTTTCTTTTTTTTTCTTTTTTTTTTTTGCTTTTAGGTAGGTGACTCAAGTGTACGTTATGGCTTCACAACTTTTGGGGACAAAAACAATGAATAATTATTACCTTTTTTAACCTTATTTTTCCCTTTTCAGTTTCTTATATATACGTACATACGTGTGTTCGATCTCTTCCTCTTGCCAATTCCATTATTCACCACCAAAACACGTATTTTGACAACAATAGAAACACCGGTGACCGGAGGTGGTGATGGTTATGCTGGATGTTTTGATATGTTGTTGCTTTTTTAGTGTCGTAGCTTTTGCGGACTGATTTGTAGTTGGCTTTGGCTGTTTGTTGTTTTGCTACTCTAGCTAGTAGCTTGTTTCCAGTCTTCTAGAGCGTTTGTAGACTTTTTTGAGTTTGTGCTTTATAAAGCTTTTATTCATCAAAAAAACAAAAAAAACAAAAATTCCTTTGCCTGATAAACCCGCATCAGACACCACGCGTATTATTCTTTAGTTTTTATTTTATGGGGTAATTATATTTTCTTCCTATCAATTACTAGTCATTGTCAACATGCCACTATGAACTGACACATTGACTAAAAAAGAGTATGGAACTACCATTTTCATACCGTTATCCCCATTCCCTCAGTCAAATTCATGAAAAGACTCAAATACCTTAACTTAAAATCAAAATTGACATGAAATATCCTCAAAATTAAACAAATAAAAATAAATTAAAAAAAGAAAAAGAAAAAGAAAGAAATGAGGTGGCTGCCGCCGGCCGTCTCTCGCGAGCCACACCGAATGGTAATTTAATATTCTCTATTAAATTAATGTTTGAATGCGTTTCTATCTTTAAACAAAATTTAACGTCTAAAAATGGAATATTCCGTCCAATTTAATGAGATTTTCTAAAGATTTAACGTCAGTTCGTGATAGCATGTTGATAATGATCGGTAATTGATGGGGAAAATATATTTTTTTGAGAATCGAAAAGAATGATCAACGTTGGATTCTAAACTTAGACCTACCTAATCGTAGAAGTTGGTAATTTTTGTTGAAAATGATCCCCTTCGACAAATCAAGAGTTTATGGGCTTGTTTGAGAACGACTTTTGGACGCGCTTATTACTTTTTACTCCATTCTATTGTTTTCAAAAAGTAAAACACACTTGCACACTCATAAAACAAAGAAAACTAGAGAATAGAGAAGGGAATGGGGTCTTTGCCACTACAAATTGAAAAATAATGAGGAAGAGAGGGAGAGATAAGAATGCGGCCATAAAACTTTATGATAGCAACCCAATTTGCCAAATAGTGGGCACAGAAATTTGTATTGCAATTGACATTTCAAAGTTCCCAACAAGAAGAAGCCAAAATTGCGGATAGAATCTTGAAAATGGTGGAGGCAATGCTCCAATCTTGCATGATGGCAGGCAATTAAAGAGAATGAGCAACAATCATTGAGTCACATTTTGAATTGAAATGAGATCAACTCAAAGAGATCGCCAAACAAGCTGCCAAGAGAGCAGCCAATGCTTTGCCAAAAATGGGATCACATGGACAATTGATATTACAACAAGAAGAATTTTTACAAAAATCTGCTTTGTTAGAAATAATCCTACTGCAAGTCAACTTGGAGTAGTAGTCCCAATTCGGGTCCAAAAAAGACTTTTTGAAGAATCTGATCAACAGTTCAACTCTCAGTTGAATGGGGATAGAGTCGAGTTGGACTGAATGGGGATAGGACTCTCATACCAATTCAAACACTAGGCACTCCTAGTTCAAGTGAGAATAGTAAACCAAATTCAGGTTTGACTCCACATTTTTGCCAATAAATATTCTCATACCCTAAGTATACATGAGAGTCTTATTATTTTATGCATTGAGCATACTTTTCTCTCATAAACTAATTTAGGCATCGGAGCGAGTCCTCCGGAAGGGCCTTTTAATTTTAGTTATTTTGCAGTATTCTTGGGAAGTATGAAGAACATTGAAGAACATGCAGCTCACACCGTATTAAAAACTATACAAACAGTTTGACGACGTCTGTGTGAACAATTATTCGTTTCTCACACAAAAAAGAAGATCCGTTATGGTGATGAACACACGTTCCGAAAGCCAGATCAACCGAGATGCCAGAGTCTGAGTGGAGCCAATTATTCAGAACAATCCACAGCCTCCACCATTCCCTCCCCCAAATCGAAGCCTTAACATAGCAGAATGCAAAATTGCTGCACAGGAGGCCGAGATAGTCCCATCCCGAGGAGAACCGGGACGGGCATGAAAAAGAAGATCGTAACAGCAATACCAATGTTCGGAGGGAGAATCGTCGGGAGGACAACCATCAAGGAGATGGTTCCCGGGAAGACAATCACCGGGAACAAAGGAGCGGAAGGATCGACGGGAGAATGCAGGAGATTTGAGCAAAGTTATTGTTGAGTTGGAAAGAAGGTGCACGTACATGGAGATGGAAAGGAAGGACAAAAGTAGATCTGTAGTGGTGGACAAGCTCTTAATGGGTACAAACTCACCTTTCACCAGATGGGTAGCAGACTATCGGCTACCCGAGAAGTTTAAGATACCTCAAATCCTAAGTTATACCTCAAATCCTAAGTTATGCTGGAGAGCTCTTAATGCATTATATTGTCTTTCTTCCATTCATTTATGTTACATGAGCATCAATGGGCCCTCACCATCCGCATAAATTGACCAAATGGGAATAATAAAAAAGAAAAAAAGAAGATAATATAAGGGCCTGTTTGGTAATCCTTTTGGAGAGATTTTTTTTTTTTTTTTTGGATAGGAATAAGATGTGATTGATGTGATATAAAGTAAAAAAAAAAAATTGATTTTTTTTTTAATGAAAAAGTGAAAAAAAGTTTTGTTTTGTAGTATATTTTTTATTTGAATAGTAATAAAAAATAATTGATGTAATATAAAAAGTAAAAAAAGTTTGATTGTTTTGATATTGATTTTTTTTTTTTAAAAGAAGTGAAAAAAAAAAAGAAGAAGAAGAGGGACGAGGGTAGGGGTTTATCAATCAGGGCCAAGATCTTTAAAGGCCACAAAGAAACAATTGTGGCTGACAATTCCACTCTTGGCTATTAGTGATCTCTTTTTAAAAGTTTTTTATTTCTAAAGAAAATTCTAAAAAAAAAAATCAAATATAAGAAAAAAAATATTAAATTAATCCCTACCGTATGTAAAGGTGAGTACAAGGGGAATCAGTGGCGGTAGGAGGTTTTCTGCCTACCACCTTGCCACTGTTGATGAAGTCGGTAATTCATCTCGACAACAGTGATTTCATTTGTTAATGTCATTGCCCATTCGGTAGGCGATGACAATCGATAATCGGTTAATGAACCCAACCAGAAAACAAAGCAAAAAGAGATAACTGATCCTAAAACAAAACCATCGAGGTAGAGAAAGATAAGCTTAAAAGAGAGAGAGAGAGAGAGAGAGAGAGAGAGAGAGAGAGAGAGCTAGAAAGAGAATGAATCTTTAACGGCCATATATGAAATTGCTTATGGTTTGCTTTGGGTATCCATCAGAAAATCCAAATCTATCCCCAATTGTTTATGGTCATTAAAGTTCCCCCAACACTAGAGAGATAGAGAAAGATAAGCTTTAGAGAGAGAGAGAGAGAACTCTTGGAAAATAAAGATAAGCTTGTACACTAGAATATCAAAGTTTTGTTTTTTTTATTAAAACCATGGAGAGAGAACCAATGTCTTACATGTGGAAAACTGAAAATTAAAAGCATTTTTTTTCTTTTTGTATGGGAAATGATACGTTGCTTTCTTCCAAAAAATATTGTTCTATCGCTATCTTGTATTGCATCAATTTTTTTTGGATGCTCGTAATTCAAGGAAATTATGTAAAAAAGTAGTTTTAGACCAAGAACTACCCCATTTATGTTGTACAACTCCCCACCTCTTCATCATTTGACGACATATACCCACTTCCAACATTTCTAGAACCATGAGCATATAGTGATCATATAACCGACCGAAGACATCCTTCAATTGAGAAACAATTCTTTTTTGCTTTCTCAATCCAAAAATTAAGACTAAACTAAAATTTTAAAACATTCATCATATAATGTGAATCAAGCAAAGTAGCCGCAAACAACAGGTTAATCTTCACGACGTTTCCCCAATACTTATCATATTTCACTTTCATTATTTTCACCATGGTACTTAACAAAACGGTACTTTCAAAATACTCTATCAAACATGAATGAACATGACACAGTACGTCAAATACATGGAAATATATATCTTCACTGTGACATCATAAACCACTTGCAAGAATTTAATAAAGTGATGTACATTATACCAATCATTATCCGTTGAAGACCTCATGTACCCATTTCTTTATGCACAATCCTCGAACAAATAATTTAAAAAATAATCATCTTCGCCTAGCATAAGTTCAAAGGCCATTTGATATTTCTCTGTCACCTCCAACATGGTATAAGTAGAGTTCCATCTAGTAAAAACATCACCTGTCAATGAAGTATTGCCCCTAACTTTTTTTTTTTTTTTTTTTTCCGCACAAGACTTACAGAGGGCCAATCTTTGAAGGGAAAACTTCACATACTTCACCATATTTCAGATCTTTATGATTGAATCACAACATCCTTCGAACCCTCATGCACAATTAGATTAAGAATAGGTGCAGAGCACATCACATGGCTAAACTCATGACAACAAACAACTTCCTTGTTGGCCACAATTCATTTTTTAAACCATTCAATTGCACTATCATTAGCACTTGCATTTTCAATTGTCAACATTCTATCAATCGCCCATTCAACCAAACACACTTCTAAATCTCTCGCAATTCCCTTATGATCCGACACTTGACGAAATGTCAATATTCTTTTGTGATATGTTCGATTATGATCAATGAAATGTCCAATGATAGACATATAATTCATATTTTGAATTGAAGACCACGTGTTGATGGTCAAACAAACTCTTTGACCAATCATAAAAAATGTGTTCTTATCCTTCATATACAACTTGACAAAATACTTTACCACTGTATAGAGAGAAGCACCCTTAAATCGAGGCTCAAGAACTCTAAGCAATTTCTAAAATCCCTTCCTCTCTAAAGTCATAAAAGATATTTCATCAACAATAATCATTTCACAAAGTGTTTTCTTAATAACTTCCTCAAAATACTTAGCAATCATGACGTTGTTAACACTACCACCCTGCCCAGCTCCAAAAGTAAACTTAGATTAAGAACTATCATTTTTAGCTTTTAGGTTCTTATACTTTTGGCATGCGTTCACGTGATACAATATGGATGAGGTGCCATTTTTTGTGACATTTATATGGAGTCCCACAATAGTTACAATGTGTCACAAGATCGTCATCAAGAGTACTTTTATCCCTAGTGAAATGGTCCCATGTTGTGGATTTGTTTGAAACATTTATATTTCACTAGGAATAAAAATACTCCAATGGTGATCATGTGGCACATTGTAACTATGGTGAGGTTCCCAATAAATGTGACCCAAAAAACAATGGCACCCTCATCCATGTTGTATTATTTGAATGCATGCCAAACGTACATGAGCCTAAAAGTTTAATAGGATAGGTCTCAATCTAAGTTTACTTTTGAGCCGAGCAGGGTGTAGTGGTAGCAACCTCATGATTGCCAAGTATTCTATGAAAGTCATTAGGGAGACACTTTACGAAATGATTATTGTTAATGAAATGCCTTTTATGACTGTGGAGGGAAAATGATTTTAGAAATTGCTTAGGTTCTTTAGCCTCGATTTAAATTTCTTTCTCACTATACATTGATAAGTATTGTGTCAAGATGTACATGAGGGATAGGAACATATTTTCTACGACTGATCAAAGGATTTGTTTTACCACTAACACGTGGACTTCTATTCAAAATATGAATCATATATGTGTTATTAGACATATCATTGATCCTAATTGGACATAGCACAAAAGAATATTGGCATTTAGTCAAATGTCCAATCATAAGGGGAAAAAAATTGCGAAGGAATAAGATGAGTGTTTGGTTAAATGGGGGATTGATAGGATTTTGACAATATTAGTTAACAATGCAAGTGCCAACAATAGTGCAATTGAATGGTTTAAAAAAAGAACTGTGGCTAATAAGGAAGTTGTTTGTCGTCATAAGTTTATTCATGTGAGGTGTTTTGCATATATTCTTAATCTAATTGTGCATGAGAGTATGAAAGATGTTGATGATTCAATCATAAAGATCCAAAATATGGTGAAGTATGTGAAGTCTTCCCCCACAAAGAATGGTCTTCTTTAAGCCTTCTGCGAAAATAAAAAAGGTTGGGTGCAATACTTCATTGACACTTGATGATCCCACTAGATGGAACTCTACTTATACTATGTTGGAGGTGGTAGAGAAGCACTAAAGGGCCTTTGAACTTATGCTAGATGAATATGGGTATTTTTTAAACTATTTGTTTGATGAGTTGTACGAAGAAAGGTATACTTGAGATCTCCTATTAAGTTCTTGCAAGTGTTTTATGATGTCACAATGAAGATATATGGTTCCTTATATTCAAATTTCAACTTAATGTTCCCACTAGATGGAACTCTACTTATACTATGTTGGAGGTGGTAGAGAAGCACAAAAAGGCCTTCGAACTTATGCCAGGCGAATATGGGTATTTTTTAAACTATTTGTTTGATGAGTTGTAAGAAGAAATGTGTACTTGAGATATCCGATTAAGTTCTTGCAAGTGTTTTATGACGTCACAATGAAGATATATGGTTCCTTATATTCAAATTTCAACTTTTTTTTTTTGACATACTCCGTTCATTTCATTCATGTTAGACAAAGTGTTCTGAAAGTATAGATCTTTTTTTAGGTACCATGGCGAACATCATGAAAGTAAAATATTATAAGTATCGAGGAGACGTTGAGAATATTAACTTGTTGTTTATGGCTTCTATGCTTGATCCACGTTACAAGATTGATGAATTGAAATTTTGGTTCCGACTTAATTTTGGGGTTGAGAAAGTATAAATGATTGTCTCTTAATTGAAGGATGTCTGGGGTAGGTTATATAAGCACTATGTTCAATGTTCTAGAAATGTTGGAAGTGGCTCTATCTCGCCAAATGATGAAGAGATGCGGAGTTGTACAACTTCAGTGGGTTGTTCTAGGTCAAGAAATTTGATGCAATGTAAGACAAAGATAAAACAATATTTTTTAGAGGATATTGAGGCATAAGTGAAAATTTTGATATTTTAATATGGTGGGGTAAATTTGACAAAGCTTCTAATCCTCGCTAAGATAACGCAAGATGTATTGGCAATTTCATTTTTCACTGGAGGTCAGGTGATATATCATTTTCGAAGTTTTTTTGCTCCGAAAACAAATGAGGTTCTTGTATGTACTCAGAATTGGTTGAGATTTTCTCCCACTAGTACCGCGCATGAGTCATACTTGTCTAATGTTAATTGTTCTAATTATTTGATTGTTTTGGTTTTACTATTTCTTTAAAAATTTCCGTTTGGTAGAAATTGTGTCCAATTCCGTCACATATGACGCGGATTAAAGTTTGAGGGATGGACTTTGTTGAAAGATGTTTCTTTGTTACTTTTCGGTAAATTTTAGTTTTTTAGGTTTTTTTGGCATTTTATTGTTTTCTTACTTGATATTTAGTTGTTTGTGGTCTTTTTTGATTGATCACTATACTTATGTTTTGATTTATTTGGTTATTGAAGGGATCAAATGGAAGGAATTGAACGATGTATTTAGTTTTAGGTTTTCCTTGTGTAATCTTATTATCTATTTACTGTTTAATTAGCTTGTGTTAGATTTCTTGTTTAATTTCTAATTTGGTTTGTAAAATATTAATTTACTCTTTATTTAATTGTTTTATTGAAGTCTGGTATGGACAATGAAGTTATGTTTGATTGCTATTTAGTATTTTAAAATTTGTTTGTGCTTTGAATCAAATAACAGTTACCATACAACTATGTCGTTTTAAAAGGTCCTCACATAATCGCAAGCAAGTTACTAATAAACAAATCCCAAGCACCAACTAAAGCCCCTACAAAGCATTAAAGAAAAAGCAACGTATCATTTCCCATTTTTTTTTTTAAAAAAAAAAAACCAACCTAAAGAAGAATTGCATTTCAGTTTTCCATTGGTAAGACACATGTTCTGTCACCATAGGTTCAATCAAGAAAAGAAAGAAGATAAATGATGTGGAGCCTTACCAACTAATGTGAAGATTATTCATTCGAGATGATCAAAATAATTAATAAAAAAAAAATGTTACTAATACCAATGAATAAGCTCCATATCATCTTAATAAAAAAATTTAATACCTCTAGTATTTCTCAAGAAAGAGTTGCTCTTTATTTTCAATTTTTCCCGGGTAAGACACAGGTTCAATGATTTTTTTTTTTTTTTTTTTTTAGATTTTAGTGTACAAACTTATCTTTCTTTTCCATAGGTTCTCTCTCTAAAGCTTATCTTTCTTTGGTTCTCTTTATGAAGCTTATCTTTCTCTAACTGATTACCACGCGACTGTCACTGCCTATTGACTTGGTGGTGATGGTAACGGATAAACCACTGTTATCGGGATGAACTTGGTGAAATTACCAACTTCACCAACAACGGCGGGGCGGTAGGCAAAAAAACCCCTACCGCCATTGATTTCCCCGATACCTACCCCCTATATAGGGTTATACATACTAAATAACATTACTAATTTACTATTATCATATAGATCTGCCACGCTTACAGAAAACATCAATAAGCCCAATAAAATGTCCACACATATACATAATGTAAATAGGAGAAACTACATTTACTCGTTATTATCATAACTTTTGCAATGTCTTCCTAGTGTTTCAATTTTTGCAATGTGCCTCTCTCCTCCAAAAGATATAAAATAAAAAAAATTATTATTTGGGTTTCAATGTTTCAAAATAAATAAATCTCCAATTGGATATACTCAATTATCTGACGACGAAGAAAAAAACCTCTGGCGATTCCGCGATTCCTTTGCCTCTGAGGTATCGTCCATTTGTTAAGTGTGCTTCGGAGGAGGGAAACCCTAGGTTTTCCTCCTCCCCCGTTTATTAGTTTTTAGGTTTATTTCTCAATAAAAGTTTTTCTCTCTTTGGGCATCGTCAGCACCCTAGAGGAGAAAATGGTTGTTTTTTCTTGGTTGTTTCTGGTTTGAGAATGTTGTTTTTGTTTTTGTTTGTTGGGGTTAACGGCGGTCGTTCGGGACTGTCTCGTGGCCACCGGTGCTAATTTTTGGGTCCGAGATCTGGTGTTTTTTCCTTTCTGGCGGCTATGCCTGATGATGCCATGTTGTTCTTGATTGGTTCCAGGGGGGTTCTGGATGAGTTTGGTGGATACTGGTGCCGGATCTGGTGTTTTTTTTCCACTCCGACGGTTTGCCTGCTGATGCCCCTGTTTTGATTTTCCTAATGGTCTTTCCGGCGTCGGTCCGTTGGCTTGGGTGACGATTATTTCCCTGCTCAAAGGGCGTATCTTTTGGGTTCAGGGGTTGTCTTTCGGGTGTGCTCGTGGGGGCGATTTTGTCGGGTGTTTTGGGTCCGGATTCTTCTGGACAGTTTTGTTGGCGTGGCCCGATTTTGTCGTTGTTCCTGTTGTTTTTTGTTTTAGTCTTGTTGTAATATTGTAAGGCAGTTGCTTTGTATTTTTATATCAAATATGGTCTGTAAAAGCTAGTGTATAGCACAAATTGTGTGACCTCTCCTTGATCTAGTAGAGGTTTATGTATACGTAGAGGCATCTTCTGTTATCTAGGTTATTTTGTAGCAGCTGTGATCTGTTATGATAGTCTAAGTCTGACCTTGTCTGGGTAAAGAATACTCTATCCCTGTGCCTCTGACTTAGTTTATTAGGGAATTTTTGTAACCCTGGACATTAGACCGATTTGGTCTTGTTTTCTATCTATGGAAATGGATCTTTCACTTCAAAAATAAATAAATAAATAAATAAATCTCCAATTGGGGTTGTAATGTCCCAATTTTATGACTCAAAATAACAAAAATACCTTCCATAAGATAAACAATTCACGAATAAAAAAAAGTATTTTTTTTTAATATTATAAAAGGATATTTTTGATATTTTGAGTCGCAAAGGGGGACATTGCAATCCCAATAATAAATTAGAGGGACAATGCAAAAATTAAAACATTGAAATGAATGACAATGTAACAACTAACAATGATGATAGTAAGAGGGAGTAAATTAAAGTAGTTAACCCTCAAAGAAAACTATGTTATCTCGTTATATCTATGGTAATTAAACATAAAGCATCATGATAGTTTAGATATAAAGAAAAAAATTTAGTCTATGATCAGATTTACAAATTTTTAAAATGATATATATATATATATATATATATATATATATATATATATAGAGAGAGAGAGAGAGAGAGAGAGAAGAAAATCACAAAGAAGATATCAATGAGCTAATAATTAGGACCGTCGAGATTATGGTAAAGAGTAAATAAATAATTACCATAAAACATATTCAAGTCGGTGTTTCTTCGTCTTAATTCTTTCGTTTGATAAGCCAAGCAGTTGTCATTAACAGATAGATTGAAGTTGTTTTTCAAGTAAATAAATTTTTGTTTGGTAATTGAATGTCTTCTCAATTTGGTTTGTTAGGCGAGAGGAATCCGATATCAAACAGAAATCCTCGTATTACGTACAGTTATTGTTAATATATATCGCATGTAACATGTTGACATCGATTAAATGCTCAAATTAATAGCTGAAGAACAAGGAAAGTATCATTACCTTTTGAAACTTGGAGTGGCCGCCACAAAGAGATCGAGGGCCTTGGAGTTCTTGATTTTTCTTCTTCAAATAAAACAATACATTCTAATTAAGGTTTTTGAGGCTAGGGATGGGCAGCTATGGCTTAGAGAGATTTTCTTTTTCTTTTTTTTTGTTTCTTTTTCTTAATTTTTGAGAGTGAGAATGTGACGGAAAACAATGGGTAGCCGATTAATAGAAGGATTAAATAACTAGGGTTTACCTTCTTTTTTTTTAAAAAAAAAAAAAAAACTAAGCTTTCAATTAGGTTTATGATTTAATTAGCAAAAGACACTAATTTATTTATTTATTTTTAACCCGGGTGGCGGTTAGGGTTTGGTTTGGGTTTCTAGAAACTTAATTTTAAATTTTGGAATTTCTCTTAATTAATAATTTCAAGAAATTAGATTTTTAACCCAAAGTTTGAAAAAGACCCTTTTTAAGCCCAATTTTAAAAATCTACCCTTCTAACTTAGATACAATCACCCCAACCCACTCTCAAAGCCCTCACTTGGGCCCACCGTAAGCACAAAAGCCCATTTACCAACATAAAAAGTCTTCCAAAAATCAAAACTTTTCAAATTAGAAAAAATCCTAAGGGAATGTTTGGGTAACTCATGTTTTTTATTTTTATTATTATTAGATTTTATTATTTTTAGAAAACATGTTTGGGTTGATTTTTGAAATTCAAATTATACTCAAGTTTTATTCAATTTTTTTCAAATTAGTCTCAGGTTCTCTAAACCATCAAACCATAATTTTAAAAAATAATTTTTTCGGTATTCGTAATTTTAAATATAGTAAATAATAGTAGAATACAAACAAAAAAAATTGCACACCCAAACGATCCCTAAAATTTTCTATGATTCCATATTATATATTTCTAGCACTATTCTAAAACATCTATCTATACCTTATTTTAACATCTCTAAAATTTTAAACTACAAAAAAAATTGATGATTGAGCATTCGGGTTATTAGGGCATGTTTGTGTAACGCATTTTTTTTTTTTTTTTTATAAAAAAAAATATATTTTATTATTTTTGAAATAAATATTTGGGCTGTTTTGATAAATTTGATCAAATTCTACTCAAGTTTTATTCAATTTTGTCTCAGGTTTTCTAAACCATCCAAATATAATTTTAAAAAATAAATTTTTTCGATATTCACAATTTTAAATATAATAAAATATAATAAAAAAAAATCGCACCCTCAAATGTGCTTATATTCTATATTAATTCTATTCTATTGTGGTGATTGTTAGGACTGCCTTGTTTGTGTACTTTTTTTTATTATTATTTTAATGTAATCTTATCTTAATTAAAAAATAATGATCGAATCTTTATGCCAATTAAACAATAACGTGGACCATCTTAAGGAATTCATTTATCTAATCGAGAGTGACGACTGTTTGTCTTGAACTGATTTGCCATCGGACCTGCATTTTTCTTTGATGATACTCGAGATATACCTACTAATAAAAAGGAGCTTAAGAATATCTCATAATCTAGTTGGCCGTAACCAACAGTACTATCTAAATACATTGTATATATTGGCATTCTTGTGATCTTGTCTATACCTGATTACAATTTGAAAGAGATTCCATGATCATACACAAACCCTATCAATTTGGTTCTACAAGCAACACAAAGAACATCCAAATGTTACCTTAAGAGCATTCTCAACGGCTTATTTATAGTTCATTTTCTTCACTATAAAGAAAAATCACAAAAAAAAAGTCCAAAAAGTCACAAAAAACCATTTACAGTAGATGCTTTATCGGTTCCCTAAGTATTAGGAATGCTACAATTCTACCCAATGTGTAGAGAATTAAAAGAGCTTCCCTATCCATTATTTTAAAATAAATATTTCACTTTCTTCTCTCATCTTTTTGCCTTTTATTGAGGATTGTGTTGAAATTTTGTGAAAAAAGAAAAAGAAAATGTGAGGATAGATAGAAATTTATATATGTAAAGAAAGAATATTTAATTGATATATGGAAAGATAAAGGAAGCTATTACATGTGGAGTGTATTTATATAGAAAAGTAAAATGTAGTTTTGTTTCTTAAACTATGAGAAAATCGAAGGAAAGCTGTTGTAAATGCTAATGGCTTGGCAACTATTCATTGAGGATATATATCATGATGCTACATGTCAAGCTTTAGATGTGTAGCCGGCTATCAATCTATGGCTGTAGCAAATGTGGTTTTTTTTTTTTAAAGGTCGGATAAATTTTGTATCTGTAGAAAGCGTCTTCTCCACATGAATCATATGAGACTCTGGATTCACCAACATACATGGCTCCAATAAATTATTTACAGTCAAGAAGATTCAAACCTTAAACCTAATAAAAATGCTATTAAATCAACGCTCTTACCACTCCAACTCAACTTTTCTATTGCAGAAAGGGCATTATATCAGAACATGCCGTTGGTCTATGCCAGCGCGAGACTCGAGAGCATCTCATAGATGTTTTCTATAAGAGGATCAGTATTGAGCTCTCCAATTTAAAAGTTTAAGCAAATTTTAGAGAAAAATCCAAAAATCCTCCATGCATCAAACTCTCCAAAATTTATTCAGAATGGATTATGTCAGAAACCATATCCAAATTTAACCCTCCAAATCCTTGAGCCATTTATTTTGTTATCATTTTATTTCATTCTCCCGCTTCTTCTGGAGCAGGGTAGATATAATTATGGGGTATTAAGGGAAATTAATGGAGGAATACTGGTAATAGTATTAAGGGTTAAACACATTTTTAGTCCCTGAGTTTTGACAACTTTATTTTTTAGTCGTTGAGTTTCAATTCGCATCACAGATGATACATCAATTTTGAGAAATGACCAAATTAGTACCTCGGTTAACTTCTCCGTCCAAAAACTAATGGTCTGCCACGTGTCAACCTCAGAAGTTGACACGTGGCACCATATAAAAAAATTAAAAATAATAATAAAAAATCTTTAAAAATCAATTAAAAAACTGAAAAAAAAAAATTGAAAAAACTAAAAAAAAAAAGGGGGTGGCTCTAAGCCACCCCTTGGCCACCATGGGGGTGGCTGGCCACCCCCATTTTGGCCAGGGAGGTGGCTGGCCGGTCTGGGGTGGCCGAACCACCCCCATGCGGTGGTTCGGCCACCTCCCGGATAGAAAGAAAAAAATAAAAAAATAAAAAAAATTCGGGTTTAGGGTTTTGCCCTAGGGGGTGGCCGAACCACCCCAGTGCCCCTTGGGGGTGGTTCGGCCACCCCAAGGGCAAAACGGGAAAAATAAACCCTAAAAAGAATTTTTCCGTTTTGCCCTTGGGGTGGCCAAACCACCCCCAAGTGGCATGGGGGTGGTTCGGCCACCTCCAAGGGCAAAACGGGAAAAATAAACCCTAAAAAGAATTTTTCCGTTTTACCCTTGGGGTGGCCGAACCACCCCCAAGGGCCACGGGGGTGGTTTGGCCACCCCCAGACCGACCGATCTGGGGGTGGCCGAACCACCCCCAAGGGCAAAACCCTAAACCCGAATTTTTTTTTTTTTTTTCTTTCTGTCCAGGGGGTGGCCGAACCACCGCATGGGAGTGGTTCGGCCACCCCAGACCTGCCGGCCACCTCCCTGGCCAAAATGGGGGTGGCCAGCCACCCCCATGGTGGCCAAGGGGTGGCTGAGAGCCACCACCTCTTTTTTTTTAGTTTTTTCAATTTTTTTTTCAGTTTTTTAATTGATTTTTAAAGATTTTTAATTTTTAATTTTTAATTTTTTTATATAGTGCCACGTGTCAACTTCTGAGGTTGACACGTGGAGGACCGTTAGTTTTTGGACGGAGAAGTTAACCGAGGTACTAATTTGGTCATTTCCCAAAATTGATGTATTATCTGTGATGCGAATTAAAACTCAAGGACTAAAAAATAAAGTTGTCAAAACTCAGGGACTAAAAAGGTGTTTAACCCTAGTATTAATGACGATGGAGAATAACAGTAAATGGCAGAATTCGAGGTGCCACCCTCTAGAAGACAAAAGCAGTAAATGCCCAAAAGATAACCCTAATAACCTAGAGGCTTTATATTTATAGCCCCTTACAATTAGGCCCATTAATTCCTAGATAATAATAGACCCACTCCAAGCGCAACAAGCTGACCCTTATTTACTAAGTATGGTAGCCCAGATATACTCTCCTAGACGCACCGTTTTGGGACAGCACTAGTGACTCTGGCTGGAACGCAAATCGCTAGCTAATCACCATTCCTCAGCCACGTGTCTCTCCTACAACTCCACTTCTTCTTCGAACTTCTTCTGGACTCTTCATTTCTTCAAGACTCCAACTTTACCCTTCTTCCTTTCCTTACACTGTGACAACTACCCCCCCGATCAGAACACCTTGCCCACAAGGTGTGGGTAAGCGTCCTTGAGACGGTGGTATTCCTCCCAAGTGGCGTCGTCAGTGGTCTACCCGTCCTAGTGAACGAGTATTTCGACAAGAGCTTGGTTGTTCTTCGGTCGCGATCGGCGGTCCAGCACCTCCACAGGTTCTGGTTGAAGGACCCCTCGTGCGTCAACAAGAGGCAGTTTTCATAAGGGCACCACCGCGGATCCCAGTTTCGGCTTGGGCTGACTCACGTGGAAGACCGAGTGAATACGAGCTTCTGGCGGTAGCTCGATCTCATATACTACTTTCCCCACCCGTCGGAGCACCCGAAACGGCCCATAGAACCGAGGAGAGAGCTTCAAGGCCCGTCGGTGGCTGATGGTGGTTTGCCGGTACGGGTGGAATCTCAGGTAAACCCCTTGACCGACCTTTAATTCTCGCTTGGTTCTCTTTAGATCTGCATATTTTTTCATGCGTTGTTGGGCCTGTTTGATGTTGTGTTGAAGCAGTTGGAGGATTTGCTCACGGTTGCGGAGCACTTCGTCCACTGCCTCCACCCGAGTAGTACCAGGTACATAGCTGAGGAGTCTCGGTGGGAGAACCCCATAAACGGCCTCATAGGGTGTCATTTTGGTAGCCGAATGCCAACTTGTGTTATACCAATATTCGGCCCAGGGAAGCCAGTGGTTCCATTCCTTAGGGTTGTCCTGTGTAAAACACCTCAGGTAGTTTTCTAGGCTTTTGTTCACCACTTCCGTCTGTCCGTCGGTCTGTGGGTGATAACTAGTGCTGAGTTTCAATGAAGTTCCCTACAACCGAAATAACTCCCTCCAAAATAGGCTGGTAAAAGTGGGGTCTTGGTCCGAGACTATTGACTGGGGCATCTCATAGAGCTTAAAGATATTCTGTATGAATAGCTGGGCTACCTTGGTCGCAGTGTAAGGGTGAGAGAGGGCTGTAAAGTGGCTATAATTAGACAATCTATCCACCATTACCAGAACCACTGAATGCCCCTGTGAGAGAGGCAGGCCTTTGACGAAGTCCATAGAGATGTTAGTCCAGATTCGGTTTGGGATGGGAAGGGGCTGGAGAAGCCCTGCTGGTCGAGTATTCTCATGCTTGTTTTGCTGGCAAACATCACATTCTTTAATGAACCTCTTGATTTCCTTCAGCATGCCCTTCCAGTAGAAATCCCGCTTAGCCCTCTGGATAGTTTTGTCATACCCTGAGTGTCCCGCCATAGGATCACTATGTACAAATTTGAGCACTTGAGCCTTGATTTCAGGGGAGTGCCCCAAGATAATTTTATGTTTATATAATAAGACCCCATCTCGGGTTGAGTACTTCCGAACGTCCAGCTCATTCCTCAGCCATTGCTCCCATAGTGGCTGCAGGACTTCATCACTCTGGTATTGCTGCTTGAGTTCCTTGACCCATTTTGCCGTAGGGATAGATAGTAAGAAGAGGGTACCATCTTCTTCCCATCCCTCTTTCCTTGATAGGGCATCGGCCACCCTGTTTTCCACCCCCTTCTTGTACTCGACTACAAAGTCGCACCCTAGCATCTTGGTGATCCATTTCTGTTGAAAATGGTGTGCCAACTTTCTGTTCCAGCAAGAATTTTAAACACTGCTGGTCGGTTCTCACTACAAAAGGCTTGCCCAGTAAGTATGGCCTCCACTTATAGATTGTTGTTACCAAGGCGAACAATTCCTTCTCATAAACTGACATGTGTAAGGCCTTGCCCTTAAGGGCTTTACTCAAAAAGGCTATCGGCCGGTTACTCTGCATTAAAACAGCTCTTATGCCCACCCCGCTAGCATCACATTCAATTAAAAATGGCTGAAAGAAATTCGGGAGGGCTAGAAAAGGGGTTTGGGAAACTGCCTTCTTAAGGGCTTGAAATGCTTCTTGGCCCAAATCAGTCCAAGTAAAATAATTGTGGCGCAACATGGCGGTTAAGGGTGCAGCTATTGATCCGTAGCCCTTTATAAATTTTCGATAGTAACCGGTAAGCCCTAGGAACCCCCTAAGTGCCTTGGCAGTTTTTGGAAGGGGCCAATCGGTCATAGCTTGGATCTTTCCCTGGTCAGCACAAACCCCCTCCACCGAAATGATGTGGCCAAGGTATTCCACCTTCGAACACCCAAATTTACACTTAGAGAGCTTGACAAAAAGCTGATGCTGTTTCAGCAAGGTTAAGGCCTTTGTGAGATGTTCTAAGTGTGTGTCCATATCCTTGCTATCACAAATTTCCGTAGATAGGGCTAAAAAATGTGATTCATTAAGCTTTGAAATGTGGACGGGGCATTGGTTAGCTCGATGGTCATAACCAGAAACTCATAGTGTCCCGAATGGATTTTAAAGGCTGTTTTGGGTATATCGGCTTCCACTACCCAAATTTAATGGTAGCCGGATCGAAGATCCAACTTAGAAAAAACCCTAGAACCCCATAATTCGTCTAATAATTCATCAACTAAGGGAATTGGGAACTTATCTTTCACCGTCACCTTGTTGAGTACCCTGTAGTCCATGCACATCCTCCATGTGCCGTCGGCCTTTCGTACAAGCAAGACTGGTGATGAAAATGGGTTGTGACTCGGTCAGATCACGCCGGAGTCCAACAGCTCTTGGACTATGCGCTCTATTTCTTCTTTCTGAAAATACGGGTACCGATAGGGCCGTACCGAGACGGGCTGGGCTCCTGTCTCTAGCACGATGGAATGGTCATGGGCTCTTGAGGGAGGAAGGCCTTTGGGCTTTTGAAATACCCCTGCAAACTGATTCAAAACTGCTGTTACTGGGCCGGGTATATGGGGCTGCTTTTCTGTCCATAGGCCTAGTAGCCGGTCTTGTGCCTCCGGGTTCTTTTGGGCCCCGAGTAAGGAGTGGCCCACTAGATGTAGTAGCAGCCCTTTTTGCTCCAGCTTAGGGAGCTTAAAGGAATCCCCACCTTCTAGGTTAACCCTAGGCCCTTGTCGTAAGCCCTGTAGCGTGCATGGAACTCCTCCCAATGAGAACTGCATAGTGAGGGCAGAAAAGTCCCAGAGAATGGGCTCGAGGGTTCGGAGCCATTGTATACCCAACACAATGTCACACCCGGCTAGTGGTAGGATGAACAAATCTGTCCGGAAATTGACCCCTTGTAATTTAACCTTCACCTCCCTACTGCGCCCGGGACTAGCCACTTCTTGACCGTTAGCTATTTGGACAGTAATTCTGTCATGGGGTTAGGGCTGGATTCCCAACAAGGCTGCCAACTTAGTGTCCATGAAATTGTGGGTACTCCCTGAGTCAATGAGGACAATAACCCTGTGGAAGCAGATGACTCCGACGATCCTCATGGTCTTCGAGCATGGGGTTCCAGTAATAGCATTTAGCGATATCTTTGGAAATTCTTCTTAGAAGAATTCGCCCGGGTCCTCCTTAGCTAGGGCAACTGGGTTCCCTTCTTCTTCCTCATCCTTTTGCATGGCCTCGATTAGGAACAACTTAGGCACGGTGCACACATGGCCGCGAGTCCATTTGGAGTCACATGAGTAACAAAGGCCACATCGGCGTCGATCCTCCATTTGTGCCTGGGTGATTTTTTGCACTGGAACCAATGCTTGGTTCTGGTTGGGCACCCGGTTCTGGTTGGACCCTTGTGGCACAGGGGCTGGTGAATTAAGCTTGGGCTGCCCCAGTGGGTTAGCCCGAGGAAACATTCCTTTTCCACCGCCAAGTGGTAGCTCCGAGCTCATGCTACGCGGGGAATGATTAAATGGGGCAGACCTCCATGGTGGTCGGACGCCCCAAACCCAATTGGACAAACACTCCTCTTGGACATGGGCTAGGGAGTAAGCCTCGACTAGGGATTTGGGGTTGAACATCCGGACAGATAGTCGGATTTCATCATTTAACCCCCCCAAGAAAACAACTGAGCTTATGCTCATCAGGTAGACGGTGTACCTTGAGAGCCAGAATGTCAAACTGTTTCTTGTAATCTTCCAAGGGACCCTCTTGCTTCAACTTGGTAAGAGTTTCCATGGGGTCATCGTAGGGACCCCAGCCAAACCTGATCTAAATAGCTCGGGTGAAATCCGTCCAAGACGAGATCTCTTTGCTGGCCTTGAGCTCCTGGAACCAAACCAGGGCTTTTCCATCCATGTGGAAGGCGAAAATTGAGAGTCGTTGAGTGTCCGGTGTGCAATACATTTCAAAGAATTGCTCAGCCCGACGACACCAAGTTTCAGGATCTTCCCCATCGAAACGCGGGAATTCCAGCCTAACGGTCTTGGGTTTGAGGCCCTCCCCGGCATGAGAACTTTCCAGAAAGGAATGGGACTCATCGCCCAAGCTGACTGGGGGCGGGTTAGGGAGAGGTGGCTCAGAATGTTGAAGGGTATGTTTGTTTGGGGAGTGGGTTTCCGTGGGTATTAAGGGAAATTAATGGAGGAATACTGGTAGTAGTATTAATGACAATGGAGAATAACAGTAAATGACAGAATTCGAGATGCCACCCTCCAGAAGACAAAAGCAGTAAATGCCCAAAAGATAACCCTAATAACCTAGTGGCTTTATATTTATAGCCCCATACAATTAGGCCTATTAATTCTTAGATAATAATAGACCCACTCCAGGCCCAACAAGCTGACCCTTATTTACTAAGTATGGTGGCCCAGATATGCTCTCCTAGACGCACCGTTTTGGGACAGCATTAGTGACTCTGGCTGGAACGCAACTCGCTAGCTAATCACCATTCCTTCTTCCTCTCCTTGCACTGTGACATCTTCCATCTCTTCCTTGGCGCCCCTTTTCCTTTTCTGTGACCCGCCGGTGATGACGGTGCCTTGGAGAGGGGTTTTGTAAAGAGGTGAACACGAAGCTGGAAACGGAGTTTGAAGCGAGGCGAGGAGATCGAACCTGAGAATAGGAATCGAAGAAAATTCGAGGCTCGGATGGTAAGAAAAGGGGCCTAGGGTTTATAAGGTGCTACGATCCGCCATTTGAAGCGCTTGGTGGAAATGGGTCTGAATGGGAAATAGGTTTGAAGCGCTTCCCGGTAACTATTGTTCATCTGGTCCCTGGCTTCTTGATCTGCTGCCCTGCTGGGCTCAATCTCTGTTCTGATGCACACGTGCGCATCTGATTGATTTTACACATTTTTTGTGCTTTCTGTTTCAGGTGCTCCCTAGGTTCCCTTTATATCTTTGATCTTAGATTTGTTCTCAGATTTGGGGCTCTTTGTATTTGGATTGGGATCTTCCTCTCTCGTAGTACACTACTCCCTATGATAATAACATTTCTTTCTGGGATAACAACTACTACAAAAAGAACAGAAAGATATAGGCTACGAGCATCAATGAAAAGAAATGGGTCTGACTGGGAGAGTGAAGCTTTTTAATTTTGATCGGAAATGGGTTCGATATGAAAGATGTTTTTCTGTTGATTCTATGTTTAATTTTGGTTTTTGTTTGGTTTCTGTTTGTTGATTCGTGTTTTTCTGTTTGGTTTCTGAGAGAAAGATGGGTTTGTTCGTGATGGAGTGGATTGGGAATAAGTCAATAAGATAAAGAGGAGGGGTTGTTAAAGCGGTTTGAAGAGCTTGATACGGATGCAGGCAGAAAACCCCACCAAATGTTATCTTTGTGTGGCAAGTACCGTCGGCCTTAGACATGTCACATGCGATAATAGGATAATGGTAACTAATACTAGCCACAACTCACACACGCATGCGCGAGCCTGGTCTACCATATAGTCATATACATAAGACGAAGTTTGGTTGTGAATGGAAAAGCACGGGGATCGAGTTGCAATGGAGAAGAATAGCTGCAAGGTATGTGTTACAGGAGGTGCAGGCTTCATTGGCTCTTCGCTAGTAAAGAAGCTTTTGCACAAAGGATATACTGTTCATGCCACACTGAGGAACTTAGGTGATCTCTTGCTCGGTTTTTTCTTTTTCTTTTTTAGAAAACTTTACTTATTACTCCATCTTGATCTTTCATCATTTTTAAAATCATATACTTAAAATTTAAAAAGTGATAATTTAGTATATTTTTCTTTCAACTTTTTTTTTTTAATTTCATTAATTCATTAGGATTTTTCGTTAAATTCTATCAAAAATTTTAAAATACTCTTATTTTAGAAATTTTGACACCCCTCCGTTAGAATTTAACAGAAAATTCTAATGAACGGGTGAAATTGAAAAAAATTGAAAGATAAATACACTATATTGATACTTTTAAAAGAAAGCTTATGAATATGATTGTAAAAGTAATAAAAAACAGGATTGTGGTAGGAGGTTTTTTGTTTTAGGGTATGTCTCTTACTCTTTCTGAACAAAGATATAATATATGCCATGGTGCATCTATAATAGATGATAGGTCCAAGGTAGGCCTTCTAAAGAGCTTTCCTGAGGCAGACAAAAGATTAGTGTTGTTTGAAGCTGACATTTACGATCCTGATGCGTTTGAGCATGCAATAAAAGGCTGTGAATTTGTTTTCCATGTTGCAACTCCCTTGCAACACAACAAGGGCTCTGATCAGGTTAATTTGTCACTTCACTTATTTATTTTCGACATAAATTTTAATTTTATCTGAGATATCAATGTAACTGGCCGGAACAGTACAGAAACATAACTGAAGCCGCGATTGCTGGGGCAAAGAGCATTGCAATGTGTTGTGGTAGAGCAGGAACAGTTAGGCGACTAATCTACACAGCCTCTGTGGTTTCCGCATCTCCTCTGAAACATGATGGAAGTGGTTTCAAAGACTTGATGGATGAAACATGTTGGACGCCTCTGAATCTTTCATTTGCTTACTGTAATGATTCACTAAAGGTACTTTCCTACCATTAAGTTATGGCAGTTCTGCTCTGGGGATTGTGTAGTTTCAATCTGTGGGTAATTATATTATGAGAAATGAATCTGTGGGTAATTATAGAACCATATCATATATTCTAACAGATTTTTTGTTCCGCTTAATGATAGTATTTTCGGATGACATGCAGATTTTTTAGCCCTTCTCTGGTTTGTCGTTGTATTATATATATGAGAAATATGAACATTTACATCTCTTTCATGGTACAATGTATTAAGAGGATAAATCAGACATGCAAAAGGATCCTCAAATCAAGGCACAAAATCCTCCAACATCAGCTCTCTCTCACGGCAGCTTCTCCCCTTTATTTCTGCAGAATCTTCTCCTTGTTTTACTCTCCAATATCTCCTGATTTCCAGCATATTTCATTCCATGTTTTATGGGATATTGTTCCCTTTACATCTCTATATATTATTCCTCTTGTAACTGAAGAATGTATTGAGAATCAGTAAAGATGTAGCTCTTGAGTTTACCTGTGTTCTTTGTTTTCTGTCTTCCCTTTGTTTTCTAACACAATGATCTTAGTTTCATAACCATTGGCAATAACATTAATTTGCTGTCTGTGCAAGAGAAGATAACGAAGGAAATCCAGAGATCGATGCTCATATTTCTGATACAATTATATTAATATTATATTACAGGACTATACAGATTCGAAGACAATGGCAGAGAAAGAGATCCTGAGGTATGGTGACAACAATAACGGTGATGGATCATTGGAGGTGGTATCCCTGCCCTGTGGCCTTGTGGGAGGGAATACACTCTTATCATCCATACCCAGTAGTGCGGCTATACTTATCTCCCAGCTTACCAACATGGCCAATGAGCAGCGAACGCTAAATTTTTTGGAGGAACTTCTCGGAAAGATTCCGGTCGTACATATTGATGATGTCTGTGAAGCCCATATCTTCTGTATGGAGAAGGATTCAATCAATGGTAGATTCTTGTGTGGAAGCTCTTATGTTTCATCCCCAGAAATAGCCAATCACTGTCGACAACATTACCCAGATCAGTTTCATGTAATGCAAGAGTAAGCTCCTCTCTATGAGTTTCAAAAGTGAGAGTTTTAGGAAGCTTTCTTTTAGCATCTAGAATTCTAAGTTATTTTGATATTGGGTTTCAGGTATTTGGATAGGCCGGAAAGGAAAATCGAGTGGGGTTCCAAAAAGCTTATTGAGAAAGGTTTTGTATACAAATGTGATTTGAAGATGATAATAGATGAAAGCATCGAGTCTGCAAGGAGGTTGGGCTATCTCTAGTGGTAACTTGCTTTGCCCTGCATGAGGAGAAACAAAGGGAGGCCTTTGACTAAATGCCAATGGCCCTCCTATATATCCAATATCATGGAAAGGTCCACTCCATTGAGTGGGTTTGGAACCTGTTGTTGGCTAGCTAGTTAAGTTGAGTATGTGCTGTGTTAATTAAATACTCTTGGGCTATATACTATTTATGTTAATTACATCTCTTTGTCACTTGCTGTAATTAATCAAGTTGATTTGTTGAACCTGTTGCTTGCTGCATAGAGAAACAACTCTGGATGTTTAAGAAGATTGAGGTGATAATGTTGAAACTGATCTTTAGAAAGTTTTTTGTATTCCTTAAGCCAAAAGTGGGTTAAATATCTCTAAGTGTTGAGTATATGTACATGTGTTAATATAGAAAGGCTTGAGACTCACATTGGAAAGATATCATAAATGTGAGTGATGAATATAAAATAGTTGGGCAGGCCAAACTCTTAAGCTTAATTTGTTGGGTTGAGTGGTGTAGCTTTGTAAAAGACTCCTCAAAATATCCATCTCCGTAACATGCGTACTACATGTTACGGGTGTGGCCTGATTAGGCAACTTTACAATGCAATGTCAACTAGAGACGGTCAAATATACAAAATGGTAAAGGAAAGAAAAGATTGGTTCATAGTTGTAAATCTTGAATCATTATTCATAGGAATGACAACTTCTCTGTTCGATCAAACTCTCCCTCAAAAGATGTTAGCAATTGATGGACCGTTAATTTTGTAAGTACAAACTGTATGTAATTTGATTCACTACTAAAAAAAAGGGGATTTCTAGACGGTTTAAGGTTTTAAACCGTCCAGAAATCGAAAAAAAAACCGCCTGAAAAAAGGTCTAGACGTTAAAACCGTCTATGAAAATGGGTCGGGATTTAAATTTGCAGACGGTTTTACAATTACAAACGGTTTTTTTTCGAACCATCCATAAACGTTTATGGACGGTTTGGGCCCAAACCGTCCGTAAAATCCCAGACGGTTGGGCTCCAACCGTCTGGAATTGCCTTGCATCGAATACCAAAATATATATATAATTAAAATCCTAAAAAAATCCCTAATACAACAAAATAACAAATTCATTTCCAAAATCCTAAATTCAATTCCAAAGTCGATACAAATTCAAATCCAAATTCGAATTATTCACAACAACAGTCTAATAGGTTACATATCTCAAAAATCCATGCATACCTATTACAGAATTCCAATATAAATACATGATACAAAACCAAAAAACATAAAACCTATATTCCATGCACCATTATAATCATCAATGCATGCGAGCCGGCCTGGAGGAGAATCCGATTTACGACCTTGTGTGCATTGCTTGCTTCAAGCATCTTGTTCATTTATGCTTTTATGTATTTGCTGCAATAGGTATACAAATCTCAAATTGTTAAGTAAGAATCATCTTTATGAGGCTACGATTAACATATTGCAAACTGCCTAGATTAACATTCCTCTTCAACCATAAATTACCATAACGGCATAACCATAATACAACTTATAATATGGAACTAATTAGAAAACAATTTTTGCAATCTAAAACAAGAACAAGAGAATGAAGAAGCCCTTCCCTCTACGTTTTTTCTCTCTGAAAACACGATAGAGGTGGAGCTTTTGTTCGCCAGTCCTCCTTATAGGGCTTGGTGCTTTATTCCTGATAGTTATCTCTTTTAGTCGTGGAGGGTTTTGTTCTTACTCAAACAGTCTTGGAATGGCGGATGAATTGTCAGAAAGATGGGGAAAGTTTTCCCTCAATGAGGAAGAGAATAATGGGGTGGCTTTGGATGTGGGAGAAATCGCACCAATGGTGCATCGGGGGAAAGTGTGTCTGATTGGGAAGATCTTGGCTGACAGGATTGTACCAAAAGACTACTTTAGAGCCCCCTTGACTAGAATATGGCGTCCAGTGGGAACAATAACGTTCCAAATTATCGGTGGCAATATGTTTGTTGCAGAGTTTGAAGAGGTAGATGATAAAATAAGAATTTTGAAGGGTAGGCCCTGGTTATTCGACGGTAATCTCATTGCATTGGCTGATTTTGATGGTCTTACACCTCCGGTGGCAATGCAATTTGAGTATGCGTCTTTTTGGGTACGTATGTATAACCTTCCATTGGCATGTATGGGGAAGACTTCAGTGCAAAAAATCGGGGCCTCTGTTGGTGTCGTGGAGGATGTTGATGTAGATGATGATGATCCGGGATGGGGAGAGTATGTCAGAGTTAAAATTAAAGTGGATCTCAAAAAACCACTGGCTCGGGGGAGAATGCTACATCTTCCGGACAAATCAGTTTGGGTAGCTTTCAAATATGAGAAACTACCCAGGCTTTGCTATAAGTGCGGAATTATTCTGCATGGTTTACAGGGATGTAGTGAAGAAGGCAGCTTTAGCAGTAACTCGTCCTCGGCGCATGATTCCTACGGCCCATGGCTGAGAGTCACTTTCCCTGTTCGTAGGGGCCAGGGAGGAGATATGTGGCAGCGCCGATCACAGGGGGAAGGGGATGAGGATGATCAGTTCGGGAGGACCACAGCCCGGATTCCTCGGAGGTCCGTAACAGTCAGTTCACAGGAGAAGGGGATTGACGGCGAAGAAGGCGATCTCCATGGACGGAAACCTAGCACCCAGACGGCGGAACAGTTTCTGGAAACAGAGCGCAATTGTCGGGGAGGAGTTAATGGGGGAGATCCTTACCATGTTGAATTGGGGGAGTCAGCGGTGGAGATGCAAGAATTACGGGATCCTGGGAAACGGAAGGGTAGTGTAACGGATATTGAAGGAGATGGTCTTAATGAACCAAATTGTAACGGTAGCACGAAATCAGGTACAGAAGAAAAGAATATGGAAGTTCAGAGGCTAGGGGGTGATTTTTTCCATTTTGGAAAATCTGAAAGCTCAAATTCAAATGGTGAATCGACGGAAATTGGCGGTAAATGGGCCCACAAGTACGTGGGCCAATGGGACTCGGGTCTGCAGAAAATGAGGTGGAATGGTTTGAAGGAGGGGGAGGTGGTCAACTTGTTAAAAGATCCCGTATCCAACACTTATTTCCCATGCGTTGGTAAAGCTGCTGCACCTAACAGCTGTCAAAAGGGTATGGATCCTCAACATCATAAGGGGGGCAAGCATAAGTCTGTGTGTCAGACAAGGAAAAATCATCAAAGAAAGTCTCCAGCTTCAGCGAGACTTCAGGAAAACTCACAAACCCACTCGGTGAGGAAACAGGGAGGCCAACTCACATGGAAACAAAGAGCTAGGGGTTCTGCTGGTCCGGGAAATGAAGGTTTACAGTCTGGAGGAGGAGGGAAACGAAAGCTAGTGGATGAAGATGAGGAGGAAGAGGCAGCACAGTCGAAAAAGGGAAGGAAGGAAGGTGATGAAGCTAACTCTATCGTCGGGGTTCAGGCGGAGGCTGGTAGCCAGCCCCGCCGACTGCAATGATTGTGCTCAGCTGGAACTGTCGGGGGCTTGGGAACCCCCGGGCAGTTCGATCCCTTTGCTTTTTGGTGAAGGAAAAGCGCCCGGATTTGGTCTTCCTTATGGAAACCAAATTAAATAAGAAACGAGCTGAGTCTATTCGCTGTAAACTTGGCTTTGATCAGTGTTTTGTTGTGGAGTGTATTGGTAAAAGTGGTGGCTTGATGCTTCTGTGGAGAAATCAAAATGGGGTAGAAATACAAAACTATAGCCAGAGTCATATCAATGCAGTGGTCCGTTGTAATCAAAATGATTCTCCATGGAAATTAACAGGATTTTATGGAAATCCAGACACAGCCAGAAGGAAAGAATCATGGGCCCTGCTCCGGCACCTCTCAACTCTGCAACCAGACCCATGGATGTGTATAGGGGATTTTAATGAAATAACATCAGCTTCGGAGAAGTCGAGTCGAACTCTCAGGCCTTCATCTCAAATGGCTGAATTTAGGAGAGCGTTGGAAGATAGTAAGCTGTCAGAATTGGGTTTTGTTGGCCCAAAATTCACATGGTGGAATGGAAGACAGGAACCGGACACAACGAGGGAACGCCTGGATAGGGTGGTTGCAAACCAAGGGTGGTGCTCTGTTTACAATATGATACAAGTGGAGGTCCTGGCCCGATTTAACTCTGATCACCATCCAATCCAAGTAAACTTCTCTAATTCAGGGGAGAAGATTTGGAAAAAGAGGAAAAATTTCCATTACGAAGCTGGATGGGCAAAAATAAAGGAGCATGGGAGACTGATTAAGCAAGTTTGGAGACCAAAAAAGGAGCGTGATTGCCCGTGGAAGACTGTCCAATCTAATCTGTATGGGTGCAGGAAAACACTAAAGAAATGGGTCCAAAAACAGAAAAGCTCCGTGGAACAAGTTATCCAGGAAAAGGAGAGAGAGTTACAGAGTATCCAAATGGCTGAGTCTCGGAACCAAGTGGAAGCCGAATCCAAAGTCCAGGAGGAATTACACAGTCTTCTTGAACAAGAGGATTTAAAGTGGAGGCAAAGGTCTAAGGTAAATTGGTTGCAGTTTGGAGATCGTAATACAAAATTCTTCCATGCATGTGCCACCCAGAGGAAGCAACGGGCTACTATTCAGAAAATTCAAAATATGGAGGGAGTGGAGTGTACAACTCAGGAACAAATTGAGTCAGCATTTGTTTCTTATTATTCGGATCTTTTCAGGGCAGGAAGAGAAGAGGATATGGAAGAATGTCTGAATGCTCTTGAGAGGAGAGTGACTGAGGAGATGAATAAAAAACTATTGGCAGAGTTGTCTGTGGAGGAAATTTCTGCTGCGATGCACGACATGCCAGCCATGAAGGCCCCAGGTCCGGATGGCTTCTCAGCCTGTTTCTACCAATCCAACTGGGCCATAATTCACAATGAGGTATGCTCTGCTGTAAATCATTTTTTCCAATCGGGTGTTCTGGACAGTGGAATAAATACAACTCATATTGCACTTATTCCTAAGGTGCATAGCCCGGTGCATGTCTCTGAATTTAGACCAATAAGTTTATGTAATGTCATTTACAAATTGGTTTCTAAGGTTTTGGCCAATCGTCTAAAAGCAGTCTTGCCCCATATTATATCTTCTGTACAGAGTGCTTTTATACCTGGCAGGTTAATTTCGGATAATGTAATTGTGGCTTTTGAAATAATGCACACAATGCAGCAAAGAATGTGGAGCCGGGTGGGGTATATGGGGGTAAAGCTTGATATGAGTAAAGCTTATGATAGGGTTGAATGGAGATATCTAAGAGCTGCGATGATAAGATTGGGATTTGATGTACGTTGGGTTGATTTAGTGATGAAGTGTGTAACCTCTGTCCGGTATGCAATTTTGGTAAATGGAAGCCCGGTTGGGAATATTCAGCCGTCAAGAGGACTCAGACAAGGGGACCCTATCTCCCCATATTTATTTCTTATATGTGCAGAAGGTCTTAGTGCATTACTTGGGAGAGCCGAGCAGAGAGGACATATTTCAGGGGTTCCAACCTCTCCGAAGGGACCGAGAATTAGTCATCTGTTTTTTGCTGATGACAGCATTCTGTTTTGTAAATCTAACGCTGTTGAATGGAGGAGGTTGATGCGAATTTTGGGCAGATATGAACAAGCCTCAGGTCAGAAACTAAATGTGCAGAAGACCTTAGTGTTTTTCAGTCGCAATACAAGTTGGGAAAGAAGGCAGGAGATCTTACAATTGTCAGGGCTAACAGAAACACTCCGCATTGACGCATACCTTGGCCTTCCTACTTTTGTGGGTAAATCAAGGGCACAAGCTTTCCAATACATAAAGGAGCAGGTGAATAATAAATTGTCAAATTGGAAAGTGAAGTTCTTATCTCAGGCAGGAAAGGAAGTGTTAGTTAAAGCCGTGGTTCAGGCTATCCCCACTTACTGCATGAGTGTCTTCCAGTTACCTATTTCTTTATGTAAGGAGCTCAATGCATTGATGCAAAATTTTTGGTGGAATCATATGTCGAAATCCTCTAAAATCCACTGGATGAGCTGGGAAAGAATGAGTAAATCAAAGGTGGCAGGAGGACTTGGGTTTAGGGATTTGGTCCTTTTCAACAAGGCCATGTTAGCAAAGCAAGGATGGAGAATTCTACAAAATCCGGACTCACTTATTTCCCGGATCTTACAGGCCAAATACCATCCTTCCTCCACTTTTATGGAAGCTAAAATTGGGCCCCGCGCACCTTTTGTATGGAGGAGCATCTGCAATGCCAGGGAATTATTGGAGCAGGGATTGTTGTGGAGGGTGGGCGATGGTCGATCAATAAGCATATGGAAGTCTCAGTGGCTGCCAACTCCAACTCTCCACACTATCCAATCCTTTCCTAGGTTGCTTGATTCGAATGCTCTAGTGGGGGAGATTATTGATCAAGATCGTGGTGTGTGGAAAGAAGATCTCATTAGGGAAGTGTTTATGCAGGAGGAGGCTGATGTCATATTGAATATTCCTCTAAGTCCTAATCTTCCCGGGGACAGACTGATATGGAAGGACACAAAAGATGGAAAATTCACAGTTAGGAGTGCATATCACTTGGGATACAGTTTGCATGACATGGATAGAGGACAAAGTTCTTCAGAGAAAAGTGACCAAGGGTTGTGGAAGCCTCTATGGAGCCTCAGAGTCCCAAATCAGGTGAAAGTGTTTATATGGAGGGCTCTCCATGATATATTGCCAACTCGGGTAAACCTGGTGCGCAGAAAAGTGATTGAGGATGACCTATGCCCAGTGTGTAAAACGGAGAGGGAAACTGTTATCCATGTTCTGTGGACTTGTCCGGCAGCGCAGGATGTCTGGGGAGGATCACTGTCAAATTTTCAGAAGTGTGGGACCAACTATAGCTCCTTCCTAACTCTGTTTGAAGAGTTTCAGGTGCGTTTCAAAAAAGAAACTATGGAATTGATGGTGATAACGGCTAGAAGATTGTGGTTGAGAAGAAACTCTTTTATTTTTGAAGGAGTATTTTCTTCCCCATCTGACATACTTGCAGGAGCAAAAGTGACTTTGGAGGAATTTATGCGGTGCTCAAACCTAGATCAGTCTACATCTGAGTCAAATACTGAGCATCCAGTGGGGGCTCAACAAGCTTGGAAACCCCCTCCACATGATCATATAAAAGTCAATTGGGATGCAGCCATCAGTAAACAAAACAGTTCTATTGGGCTTGGGATGGTTGCAAGAGATAGCAAGGGGGATTTTATGGGGGCACGTTGCATGGTATTTCTTCAGAGAACGGAAGCATGTATGGCTGAAGCTTTGGCAGCAATCTGGGCAGTCAAGTTTTGCAAAGAGGTTGGCTTCTTTGAGGTGATATTGGAAGGAGATGCAGCACAGGTAGTGAATGACATAATTTCCCCTCTTCCTCATCTAGCTAAAACTGGTCATATCACAGAAAGCATAGTACAAGAGCTTCAAGGTTTTAGATCTGCCAATTTTGTTCACGTGAAAAGGGAGTGTAACAATGTAGCTCATACTTTGGCTAGATTGGCAGTGGAGCAAAATCTCTCGGATGTCTGGCTAGAGGAACCTCCGAACTGTATTGCAGATCTTATTGTTAGGGAACGTTTGTGTCTCTAGATTTCCTTATTGGGGATCATTTTTGTTATCAGTTAATAAGAAGCAGATTTTCTCGTTCAAAAAAAAAAAAAAAAAAAGAATGAAGAAAATACACAAATAAACTACTAAGCTTGACAAATTAATGTGCTGCCATAAAAACCTTTCATATTCATATAAAATTGTTTTTTGTCTGTTATTTTTGTTTGATGGACAAGTCAAGTCATTATAATCCAAACTCATAGCATTAATGGAATGGCTTCAATCCTACAGAAACCAAGACTATGAAACCTCCTAAAAGGAAATTGATTGAACAAATTAATAATAAAAATGAAAAAAATGAAAAGCATAAGAATAACATAAATGAAAAGCTTGAGAATAACATATGACTGCAGCATATGATAATTAACAAAACAATTATTAAAGTACTTTAAAAACAAAATGTGCTTGGGGTTGAAAATACAACAAAAGATCCAACTTCATACATAGTGAAGAATGCTTCGAAGGTGCTTTAATTTGAATGAAGTAATTTGTGCAACATCCCAAGTTCACCATTCCAACATAAAAGATATTGTTCAAATCAATATGAATAATACTAACTACAGTTTAGTACTGTCAAGTTTAACAACATATCATTTATGTATCCTCACAACTTCATCAACCCAAGGTCTTCTACAGTCCAATCTATCCACATATGATTATCATCTTAAGGTTATAACTAACTTCTCATTCTATATATGCTTAGATCTACAAAACTCGTGAAATGCAGCTCTTGCTAGTTATGACTTTAGATGACACAATAATTCTGAGTGCATATACAACATGAGAATCCCTCGACTTATACTTAGGCATAGTATTATAAAACATGTCAACACAATATGAACTTTAACAATCTCACCATTCGGAAATTATGTGACAAAAAATTCTCAACTATTTACAAGAGATGTATAACAAATCAAAGACATAAAAGACGTAACTAAAAGTAACTCTAGCTTAATAAATGACATTGTAAGGATAGAAAAAATAACACCACTTTATACATTTCTATTTACTTTTGAGAGCTTTTTTTTCATATCATACTAGTCAACCACAACATGAAAAATGACCTGTGACCATAAATACTGTAAAAATAAATCCAGTCCAATGAAGTTGAAAGTAACACAAAACATCACCTTCTTGGTTGTTTCCCATTGATGGTTGTTTCCTTGCCATAATCATGGCTACCATACGTTTGATGGCTGTCAGCTCTTCCTGTTGCGCTTCATACTTGTTGTTTTGCTCTTGCAGTTTGATGTTTGTCGCTTCTACAAAGTCTTCAAACGTTCCATCTCAACAGCCATCTCTAGTTCTTTGGGAGTAGGCGCACTAGAGATCGATCCTTGTCCGGAGGTGTAAGAGATGGATTTCCTGGGAGTCGGCCCTAGCAACAAACCACGTACATGACCGGAATGTTCTCGTCCAAGCACTTGTGCACACGCATCGTTATGCGACCAATAGACTGACCCCTGTGAACACACTCGTTCTGTAGGCGACTGGCTCTCGATAATTTCTCTCATCTTCGCCTGCACATAATATCCAAGGGTGAACACTTGAACATAGAACTAATGATAATACTATTTACTACTTACGATAGCTTCCCCAGCAGCTACATTCACAAGGTTTCCATCTTTCTTGGTATGCGAGACAATGAACATATAATCTCGGTTCGGTGTTTCTCCCATGTTTTCCTCCTGCAATATCATTAACATTATCAGTTATAAGCTTATTATCTTACTACAATACGTACAAGTCGTAAACGTTTATCTATTATACATACCATTTCTCGTGGAACTTGTGCGATGCTCTTTGATCCCAGAGTGTGAAGAAATACATTTTGGCCACACCTTGTCTTGGACTTCAACGCTCTCTCCTATAAATTTGGTAATGTTAATATGTGGCATATTTCTTCAACAAATTTAATAAGTAAATAAATAAATGTAAATACCATATCAGCCAAAAACAACCATGTATCAACTTGCATTTCAAAGTCTTATGAATCGAAGACTGACACTGTCGAAGCCCTGCTGATCACAGACTCTAAGGTATCACCAGCTTTCAAATTTAGACTCCTCTTGATCTAGTATCTGTATTGCCTTCTTTTCTTTGCTAGGTCTTTCAACATTAATCCTTTTATGTGCTCAAGTAGGTCAATAGGCTCAAAATAAATTTTTTTCTACACCAAAAATGAAATCAACACAACTTAATTGAAAATGTATGGCTACAAAACTATAAATAAGAAGTGATTGACATGAAAATAAATCGTTTCATACTGTTAGGGTGTGCCACATATCTTCCTTTCCTTCCAATGGTAATTTCCTCCAGTTACCATGCAATTGTACAAATCGACCATTTCTTATGATCTTCTCACAAATCCTTCTAAATTTCTCGACTCCCGGGCCGATTGGTTGGTACAACGTGTTGAATTCGATCACCACCTTTTCTCCATCAGGTATGTAGCATATGTCCTTAGGAATACCAACAATCCTAACATTCTTTCTACCCTGCTCATCTGTAACCCATAAAAAAATTTACGTCACACTTGATTATTACTAAATTAGTATAATATTATCAAAATAATTGATTATCATCAAATATAAAAATAATTCATACCTATTGTGTAAACTTTGCCACCCTGTAATATACGCGGCACCCGAGTAGTACCACTATGATGTGAAGTCTCAGGTCCTGATTGTGCTGATGATCCAAACTCCATATCAGGTGCTATACATTGTTCAGAGTCTACTGGCCCTTGTTTCTCGTTAGGGTCCTGTGTCATATCGTCTGACCCTACAACTGGTTGCTCATCAAGTACATGCTGAGAATGTACGTCCCCTTGTGTCTCGTTAGGGTCCTGTGTCGTATCGTCTGACCCTACAACCGATCGCCCATCCGATGTGCGGTCTATAGGTGTCCAAAAATCCTTTTTCGGTTGCGGTGTCCATTTTTTAGGGGCCATGTCTACCTGCAAATACATTAAAATGAATCACATTTAATGGTAAATAAAATATACAATATGCAGCAACATAAACGACATGCTTCAAAAATAAAACTAAGACTACTATAATTAAGTCATTCTAGACACCATATATTTGGATTCTATTTAATAGTTTAACCATATTCATACATACAATTATATGGTCGGTACATTAGTATGTGCACAATCAATGTCATCAAAACCAACGTCCCCCGTCACATTGACGTTGAAAGGCTCGTGCTCATGATAACTGTCAGCCTCGGCATGGTCATCACTTTCACCACTGCCAACATCGTACACATTCCTTGGTTTTGTCTTTACAGCAACAACTCAATTTGGATTTTTGAGATCCTCAATATAATACACCTGCGATACTTGATTTGGTAGTACGAACGGATCATCGGTGATTCGCGCACCCGTGTGTATTAGGTTCTTGAAATTTACTAGATCGAATCCATATTCGTCCTTTTTGTATCCCTTATTCGGTTGAATGTTGGCCCAATCGCACTTGGACAGCACATACCGCGTCAAGTCGTAGTATGTAACCTCGATTATTCGAGTTAGCCTACCGTAGTAGGTGGGACCATCTTCAGTGGTGACACACACTCCACTGTTTTGACTTTTTTTTCTTCGTCGACATCTAGGGTGCGGTACAACACACCATTAACCACATACCGCTTATATTCTACAACATCGAACATTGGGCCTTTGGCATAACTTAGAAGTTTCTCTCCCAATGCCATTCTATCTGCCTCGACCAACTTATCAACATGTGATTTAGACACCTTGGCTCTGTTTGAAAACCCTTTTCCCTCCTCCCCCCCAATTTTTCCCCCCACCCTTGGGCCCATTCAGCAGGCTCCTCTTATTATTTTTCTCATTTTTGCCCCTTAGCTCGTTCCTCCGGGTTTTCTGATTTTTGCACCCTTTTTCCAAAAGCTATTGGCCATGTTTGACTAAAAAGACTTTATTGCCCTCAAGCTGAATTATTCCCTCTTCCAGCAGTCCGTTTTTCTCCTTTTTCCTTCTCCCCTTTCCTCTTCCATTTTCACATGTACCAATCGCAAGCTTGCCTGTGCAATGGCCAGCTGCTAAGCTTCCCTCTTCCCTTTTTTTTTTTTTTTTTTTTCCTTTTTTTTATTTGTGGAAAATCATGTGTACCCCTTCCCTGCAATTTGTAAGCATCTCTTCAGAGCTGTTCTACTGCAACTCAACATATCACATGAGAACCAAACGCTCCATCAATGTACATCAGCCTATCACCTACCCATTTCAGAGCGCTGCAACTCTTCACTCCGCTCAGTTCTTTTTCGATTCCCATATCGACCGTCCGATACGCTGTAGAACTTTTCCTCACCCATCCGCTCAACCTGTGGAATTTTGATTTCCACAAGCCCACATCACATGCCTATAAATGAATCGATCAGCTTCCACAAATCACCAACGGACGATGGTCAAAAGCTACTTTGAGGAAATTTCCCCTGAAATCGATCATCTCCGACCCAAGAGCAATTTCCCAAGTGTTGCATCTCGACCTAGGCCCTCCAAGACGCAGACAATAACGGGTCCAACTACTAGATCACGGTCAAAGGTAAATTTTCATCTTCTTCTATTATTTTTATGTTTCGATGAGTGTATATTTGAGGTGGTAATTTTTTTTTCCTCTAATGTATATATATTTTTTCTAGTGATTAAGCGTAGCTGTTTCAACTTTCCCAGTTTCTTAATTCTGTGGTTTTTTTTAAAAAAAAATTGTCATTGATTGATAGGCATGTGTTTGAGACTGTGTATGGATGCTGGGAAACGGTTGACCAGTGGGGGGAAAATTATGGATTGTTCCAAAATATTTTTCTTTATTAGTTGTTTTTTTTTTTTGTATATTTCTTATTTCTTTTTCGTTTTGGAAGGAAGGGGGTGGGGGGAAGAATGTGTTGGCAGTTAAAGAATGTCTGATTTCCTGGCAGTTAACTTTCTGCTGCCTACAGAATGTCTGATTTGAATGCTCTTCTGTTTAAAGGCACATGAAGAATGACTGAATTCGTTTCTCATGAACTTATTGACACTAGCTTGTTCAAACATCCAGAAATTGGCAACATGAATTAAAAATTTATGACTGCAGTACTAGCAAGTTGCTGCTTTACCAGATTCCACTTACCACAGATCTTTGCTACTGAAGTCATTATTAAACTTTTGAAGTGTTTTTAGGGGTCATTTAAACACTCTTCGAAGAAGAATCAAAATTATTATGAAATATTCAGATTGATTATACTGCTACATATGTTTTCCTTGGTATTTTTGTGAATGTTAAGTCACTGTCGGACACCTTATTCCACATCTCCAAGTTTTTCACACCTAGACCACCTTCTTTCTTTGAGAATACAAGGATAATGTCAAGTCACTTTAGCTCATGGACTATTAAGCTCATCACTCTTCCATAAGAAAGACATGAGAATCTACTCCACTGCTTGGATGATGACACCTTTAGGAATGATAAATTAAAAGATAAGACCAGTTCCCTTGCATGACAAAGATAATTGAATTAATCAACTGAAGTCTTCCTACATAACAGATGGCTATGCTTGCCCAGCTCTTAGCCTTGGAAGCAATATATCCTCTCAGCCAACACCACACAATTATCCTAAACGTGTTAATCTCTAGTCAACCTACTTAACCCGTGATGTTTTCGTTAAATTTTAATTACATTTCAGCTTTATCTTTTGATTCTTTTCCCTCCCACGACCCCACTCAACTCATCTAAGTAAAATGTTTTTTTGGTAGGTGTTAGAAAAACACCTAGTGCACTTGATGTGCACTAGATGTTTTTTTTAACATTTCTCATCTTTTTTTCCCCATCCGAGTCCCTGTCGGCTGTCGCTCCCATCCACGATTTCGTCTGGGTCTCTCTGTATTTTGTGGGTTGTCATAGACAAACCAGGCCTCCAATTTTTGATCCTTTCATAAGTCTCACATCTCTTACAGTACCCACCACAACCCCTTTGCAATGAGTTGTGGGTTTTATTGATTTCATTCAAATTTGACACCCATCTGTGTGCTTGCTTTGTCCTAGGCTTCTCTTTGTATGTGATTTGTTTGAGAGATTTTGTTTTGGATTTTGCCTTTGCAACCTGTTGGCTTGAGTTTTCCAGCTTAAGTGCCAACGTGTGTAGTAGTTCTTTGGTTGGTTAAAATTTCCATTCATCCACCAAAAAAAAAAAAAAAAGTAATGTGCTCGTCTTTTATCCCCTGTTTCTTGCTAGCATGAACATAGCCACTTCTCACGCCTTGTTCAAACTCCATGCTGAACGAAAACTCTCCTTGCTTTGATAGGTTATTGGCAACTTATTGCCACTGTATTGGCAATTGCTAGGTTTGATATTGACCTTAGATAATTTATTTCCTCTGTTGGCATTTCAGTTTTGAGACTTGAGAGGAAGTGCTCTGTTTTCATAGTTCTAACAATGTCAGGAAATAAGAAAATTGCTTTTGCTTTTTAAATTTGAAAATTTTTCTAGGTGTGTTAAATTTTGTTGGAGTGCCTCATAAATGTTAATCATTTCTGATTGCTGAGTACGCGTACTGTGGTATTTTTTTTTATAGTAACTCCCTAGTTGGCATTATTTGGCTATTGAATGTAATGGGATTTAAAATAAAAAATAAAAAAATAAAATTATGGTTGTATTAATTGAGTGAATAAGAAGTTATTCAATAATCATTCCCTCAAAATTTAACAATTACATCTGTTCCAAACTTTGGATGTATCGATTAACTAAAAGTTGAGTACATATCTGATCCTAGCTATAAAAAAATTGAGGGTAATTACATTTTCCCCCATGAACTACCGGCATGTGTCATTTTGCCCTTACGAACTACCACTTCGACCAAAAAAGAGCATCAAACTACCATCTTTACATACTTTCCCCCCTTCCGTCAGTCTAAATCATGCAAAGACTTAAATGCCCTAACTCAATTTCAAAAATTAACTAAATATCCTCATCTTAAACAACAACAACAACAACAACAACAACAACAAAAAAACTGAAGGACAAGGGGGTGGCCGCAGCCACCCCTTGAGGTGGCCGGGTGGCCTGCGAGCCACCCCCAGAGTTGGCTCCGGCCACCTCTGGGGTGGCTTGCAGCCCACCTCAGCCTAAGGGGTGGCCGCACGGCCTCCCCAGAACCTGGGTTGGTCGTACGGCCACCCCTTTTCCTTCAAGTTTTTTTTTTTTTTTAATATATTAATTTTAATATTTTTTTATTAATTACTGTAGATGGTATTTTGGTCTTTAAATCGAACTTAACGGTAAAGAATGACATATTCCATCCAAGTTAACGGGATTCCCTAACGGAAGGAGGCAAAGTATGTAAAGATGGTAGTTTGATGCTCTTTTTTGGTCGAAGTGGTAGTTCGTGGGGGCAAAACGACATAGGCCGGTAGTTCATGAGGGAAAAATGTAATTACCCCAAAAAATTGCCAAAAAAATTATTTGAGTTCAAATAATTTTCTCCAGCTCAGACGCAAAAATTGCCTTGTGTTTTCACATGCTAATTAAAGAACATTAAGGCCCTTGTTTTTGTTTTCTTTTTTCTATGCTAATTAAAATTGTGGTTCAATACTGCACCATAATATTGTCAATGTTCACTGCAGCACGGATGGTACTTCCTGCGCACACGACTGACGAGCCGAAAGGTATGTAGCTTGATCAATCTTAGCCTCTACTGCAGTTTCCTATATTCATGTTGTAACGTATTTTATTTAATTGTCCTACATTTTAATTAAACACCTCCCTAAATAGATGTCATTTTTCACAACCCCACGGAAGTCCCCAAGAAAACACCCATCACCATCCCTGTCCTCTTTTGGGGTACATTCTAAGCCCCCCAAAGCGGTATGGACACCTGACACAGAGTTAGCTTTAGTGTACTCTCGTAAATCTAACCCAAAAAGGAATTCAGTGGCCATACGCAAAGCATGTGGCCACCATCACTGAGCATTTTAACAACGCTATTCAAATGGAAGGGTTCCATTACACAGAGAAGCAAGTTGGCAAGAAGATAGAAAAAATCAGAGCCAACTGGAAGGACTTCAACGAACTCCTAGACGGTAGCATAGTCACCGAAGGGGGTTGGGACGATGTGAAGAATAAAATGTCATTAAAGGAACATCAATGGGAACAACTGAAATCGGTAAATCTCTCAATTGCCTATATATAATTACCATTAGTTGAGATATTGAAATCTGAAAATATATCAATTTCGTATATGTACTTTACCATCATTTGAGAAACTGAAATTTGAATATTACTTATCATAGTTTGACAACCTCAGTTACCATGTTTTGCAGCAACACGGGGCGCACAAATATTTCAAATTCAAGAAGGGTGGACCCCCGAACTATGCCAAACTGAATCACCTCTTCACGGGGACACGAACTACGGGTCAGTTTAGGCATGCTAGCACTATGGACCCGCCAGAAGATGACAATGTCGCTGTGTTTGACCTCAATAATATCTCACCTGTAGTAATTGACCTCACAGAGCAGTAACGTCCTCCACCGCGCATTCACAGGAACAAAGGTAAGAGGGTTGCACCCTCGACAAGCAATTCGGCAAGGTCGAGCAAGCGGGGGTCCAAAGGTGAAGAGATAATGGTGGGTTTGACCAACACTTTCAATGAGATTATGGACCAATTGCAGAGTACGGTGATCAAAAGCTCGACAACCAGTTCTGTGGGGAACGTTTGTCCCGACACTGGCCGTCCTCGAGACTGGGTCATTGAGGCAATAACCCAAATAAACGCACTGTCCGTTCAGTTGGGTTTGTCTCCACGTGCGCAGTGTAATGCGTGTACAGCCTTGAAGGGAATTCATGAGGCATACATTCAGAGAAAGTAGCCGATATGTTAAGATCATAGAGAAAGTAGCAGCCTTTCTCTTAATTGTTTGCCAAGCGCACTCGCAGAGGAGTGTGGCCGACAGGCTGCAAAGATCGACTCACACCATAAGCACATATGTTGGGCAAGTATGCAAAGCCCTATGTAGATTGGGCAATACGCTCATACAACTGTGTGCCACAGAGATGCCTCACCCATACGTTGCCCGTGACAGGCGATATTACCCCTAGTTTAAGGTGCGTAACCTTCTTAATACTCTTGACAAGTATATACATTTTATTTGTTGCAATTGCTATTACTCATCTATATAGTTTTATTTAATTTCAAGACTGCATAGGTGCCATTGATGGCACACATATAATGGCTTGCGTAACAAATCACGACTCGGTGCCATTTATCGGTCGCAAAAAAACCCCAACACAGAATGTTATGTGCGTGACAGACTTCGACCTTTACTTCACGTTCGTTTGTAGTGGGTGGGAGGGCAGTACTGTGCACGATTCACGAATTTTCACATCCACTATAAGCGATCCCGTGATGCGTTTCCCAACACCGGTCGAAGGTACTATTAAATCATCCAACGTTGTTTGTCCAAATTCAATTCTAGTGTACTCTTTATAGAATGGAATACTCAGATACAACGCCTAACTTTGCAGGCTTTTATTATTTGGTGGATTCTAGATATGCTTGCTCTAAAGGTTCTTGCCCCCGTACCGCAACGAACGATACCACTTGCAAAACTTTCGTGGCAGTGGAGCCCAACCTTGGAGGAAGAAAGAGTTGTTTAACCATAGACACTCTTCACTACGATCGGTGGTGGAACGAACTTTTGGGATCTAGAAGAATCGGTTTAAGATTTTAGAAAATATGCCACCATACGAAATCCCGGCATAACGTTTAATTGTGATAGCATGTTGCACAGTCCACAACTTTATCCGCAAGGATTGTGCAGACATTGATCCATTATTTAGATCCGCTCTGCAGGAGATGTACGGTGAATCTTGGATCTATATATCGCAACGGGCTCTTATGCCAGGTGTATCGTACGTATCACCTGGACAACGACCTGATCAATCGGAGACAAGCACAAGGTTCATGGGGATGTACTGGAATTCAATGTGTTATGATATGTGGGTCGCAGTTAATGGCGAGTAAACCTTAAAGAGTTGTTTGCTTATATTGAACGATGTGAGCTACTACTTTTTATTTTTGTAAGGGAGCCGGGTTTAATGGAAATGATGGCTATTGAGACTGTCAGAGTCGGTAATTTTCAGTGGAATGTTTGATGTATGCTTGTGTATGACCTTCATCTAAATGTTCGTTAATTTTCAGTCGGTAATATATGATTGTGTATCACATTAATGTAATTACAATTCCCAAATAAGATATTATTAATTACAATTCACATATATTAGGATAGGTAAGAGAAAATGATGGGTCTGCTTTTTGACCTAGAAATTGGCCTCAATTCCTTGGAGATGTATGAGCGGATATTAATTACTATGTGTTTGATAGGTATTTCAATTAGGTGTTTCCATTCTAAAAGCAATTTTTGAATTTTTATAGTTCTTTTTTTCTTTTTTATGTTTTTTTTTTTAAAAAAAATGAATGATAAAAAAAAAATGCACACACCCGTAAATTGTAGCATGATGGGAACAAGACAGCTCAACCCACTTTGCATGTTTATATGTCAGGTACTTACTCAAGTCTAGAAGTTGGAATTATAATTTTAATTTCTGTAAGTCGGCTGTCAAAAGACTATATATACATTTTATTGCAATTAAGTTATTGTTATGCAATTTTCATGCCCGTAAGCACAGTCATTGGGAAACAAGGTCCAATATTTACATCCAAAGTAAACATGCACACAAAAGCAACCACCACGTGCCAAAAAAGTCCTAAGTACACGGTACAAATAATCTATTCCCATAAGCTCATTCTAACATCAAGGATGATGGATCTCTAGATCCACTATGACCAATACAATAGAAGACTAACAACAAAATGAGTAGTAGTACCGTAACCCGGAAAGAAGTAACCGTTTTTTGACCAAACCAGAACTCCCGCCGTATGACGTCGTAATGGCCCTTGCATTTTCTTTCAACTAGTTCATCAACTCCGTTATTAAAAGCATTCATTCTCTTCTCCAATTCCTCTAGACGTTCCATTAAGATCTTTTCGGTAGCGGACATATTATCAGCCCATGCAAAATAATCACAATCACCGACTTTCTGCATGCAAGAGTAATAAGTAAAGGGGTCCTACAAAATTTACAACAAATTATATACTACAATCTCATAGGGAGTTACCTTGTAATGTATACATCCGTACCACTTTCTACCGGGGTTTTTCGACGTCCTAGAATGCCTCAGCTATGCTAGAACTCCACAATGACACAGGGGCGGACCACTTTAGGAATAACATTAACAATTTAGGAATACAAATATGTAAATTATTTTATATTTGGGTGGACTGACAATAAGAATATCAAGCTGTAATGTAATTTAATTGGCAACAATACACTTTTTACATTTTATTTTAAAATCATGCTTTATCCCCAACAAAATGACTCTTCCAAACGAACTTTAAATTGTGTCCCGAGAACAATGGGATGAGACTTCAGAAGTGCTTCCACCTAATAGAATTTCAACTTCAAAAACTTTTTAGACTATGAAAGATAAAAAACACAGAGACATACGAACTCCAAAAGAAAGCAACTAAAAGCATTAAAATGTCAATTTAGCCCTACATTGGTCAAGATAATTTCCCTCCACTTACAGTGACACACCCTTCAAACTATCAATGAAGTTCATCTTATTTTCTCACGAAATGTATAGACTAGCAACGTAAAAGGAATTCAAAGTCATACCAAGGGAGAACCTGAGAACAAAGTATGGGTTAGTTCTCTTTCTTTCTCTTGTGGAACAAGTACATCAATGAAACATAATCGCACCCCTCCCGAAGGGTACACTCAAATTCTTCATCACAAAGTATTCAAGACACCTTATATCTTATTAGTTTACAATGAAAAATAGAGTTGGGAGACTTGATATTGCAAGTGAAATCATAAATCCTAAGTATTTAAGTAATTACTGTCATTGGTTATACACAAGTTAAAAAGAGAGATTATAACTTTAGGATCAGAAAGTTCCCTAATCAAGGATTCAACTTTGTGCAGGATGCAATGGCATAGGGAAAATGAAGTTCCATCACTAAACATAGGTATCCTAATTAATGTAATTAAATAATTACATCTAAATCTAGTTATCATATAAAAGCATCAAAACTAGGGATGGAACTCCACTCCCAAAATTATTTTTGAAGGGGGTTTTTTCTATAACTAATTTTCTTTATTTGTTTGGAAAGTCAAAAAAGAAAACTCCTACATTCACTAGAATTTAATTGGAAATGCAGCCTTAAATGAAGGTAATTCCACCACTTTAAACAAAACTCGGAAACAACAAAAGAAGACCAGAGGATTAAGAAAGTCATCACTAATTTAGAATTTCACATCGTATAACTACTATTTGTTCTTACATCATCAGTAATTTCCAAATTGTAGATCTTAGTTTGTAATTAAAATACCTTCTGAACAAAAACGAAGGCAATCAATGTAATACCCAAGCTGAAGCGTGCACACTCGTCTCCAACTTAGTAAAATATAGCGCCCTTAAATCTGCAATCTGCAAGATGGATTTTCAAAAGCACCCAATATTTCACAATAAATTGAAAAATCTGGGGAAAAAAACAAAAACAAAACAAATTCCCAACGAACCCATTAGAGAGAGTGAGAGTTGCTCAACCAACGGATTGTAGAAATGACATACTTGTTTAGCGGCCTTGACGAGAGTGGCTAATAAGGAACTTAGTCAAACAGGGGCAGCATGAAGAAGAGAGAGGAGATGTTTGTGGAGGTTAAGGTTCAATACGGCGGTGCAAGAGAGTGAAAAGTCGAAAAGGGAGAAGGAAAAAGGAGAAAGACGGACTGCTGGAAGAGGGAATAATTTAGCTTGAGGGCAATAAAGTATTTTAGTCAAACAGGGCCAGCACCTTTTGGAAAAAGGGTGCAAAAATCAGAAAACCTGGAGGAACAAGCTAAGGGGCAAAAATGAGAAAAATACTTGCTGAGTGGGCCCAAGGGTGGGGGGAAAAATTGGGGGGAGGAGGGAAAGGGGTTTTCAAACGAAGCCCTTATTTAAAAATCAGAGTTTCCTGATGCTGTTATAGGTAAATAATTATTCAAACCAACAAGTTTCTTACGTATGACTTGAACCAGCTACAGAATTGGTCCTGATGTTGCTTCACCAACTGTTGATGCGAGGTACGTTCCCTATTGTTTGGTTCCATTAACGACCCCATGTGCATCCTATACGTCAACAAAAGATGTATTTGGTTACTTTTCATTGTATTTAGAGGCTAACAATATCTACCAATAATGTGACTCACGTGCGAAATTGGAGGAAATCGTCAGAGTTGAATAAAATATATCGGTGTGCTTGCTCAAACGTGCAATTGTCAAGTTTTAACCAATTGGTCTCCCCTCTCGATTCATCTTGGTATCTTAGGGCCTTATTGTGGACCGTTGGTGCGTTGACTAAATATTGCGAGTAAAATGTCAATAATTCGTCTACAATGTAACCCTCTGTAATAGACCCTTCGGGTGCAGCTTTATTACGAACGATACGTTTATATGTACCAAGGCACCTACATTAAAGTTAGACCATAGGACTGTCACATAAGAAATATATATTTTAATAGGTCATTTGGTTGAACAAATGTCAAGCTAACAGAATTTTAACATTACCTCTCAACGGGATACATCCACCTTTAGTGTACCGGTCCGTCTAGTTTGCATTCACGTACTAAATGTATGATTACGTGCACCATGGATGTAAAAAAATCCGGAAGGAATATTCGTTCCAATTTGCACAAGATTATGGGCATTTGATTCTCTAGACGATCCAGTTCTTCCACCCGCAGTGTTTTTGAACAAATATCCTTAAAGAACCCATATAGCTCAATTAAAGGCCTCACAACATCATCCGATAAGGTTCCTCGAAGTGCAATTGGCATGAGTTGTTGCATGATTATGTGATTGTTATTACTCTTCAAACCCCCAACAGTACATTCCTTGAGCTTGACACAGCGTGACACATTTGAAGAGTATCCATCTGGCACTCTAACATCATGTAACACTTGCAGGAAGTCAGTCTTCTCTTTTTTTGTCATTGTGAAACAAGCTGCGGGCAAAAGTGTTTTACTGTTTTCCGCGGTAAATGGATGAAGTTCTGCTCTCAATTTCATCTTACGCAAGTCTTGACGTGCTTCGTGGTTGTCTTTGGTTTTACCATTCATGTTCAATAGCGTGCCAAGTATGTTATCAACGACATTTTTTTCTGTGTGCATCACATCAATGTTATGGCGTAGTAATTGATCTTTCCAATAAGGCAAATCGTATAATACACTTCGCGGCTTCCAATCAATTTCCCCAGCCGGCAGCTTTTGTCCAGTCCTTGCCCGATTGACAACACATTCTAATTGTCTCATGATCTCATCGCCATCCAGCACTTTGGGAGGACCAACCATTTCCTGCGCACCATTGAATCGTCTCTTATTTCTTCTCCATGGATGATCCAGAGGCAACCATCGCCTATGTCCCATAAAGTAGAATTTTTTACCATAAGTTAGTCACGTTGATTGCGTTTCATGCATACAACAAGGACATGCTTTCCGTCCATGTGTACTCCAACCTGACAAATCACCATATGCCAAGAAGTCATTTATCGTCCACATCAAGGCCAAACGCATTGTGAAATATTTTTTCGAGATTACATCAAAAGTTTGTACCCCTACTTTCCATAGTTTTTTCAACTCACTTACAAGGGGCGCTAAGTACACATCTATATTCTATCCTGGTGCACTCGGACCTGGGATAATCAAACTTAACATAAAATACGGTTGCTCCATGCACATCCAAGGAGACAAATTGTAGGGTACTAACATTACCGGCCAAGTACTGTGACTAGAGGACATGTTACCAAACGGATTGAAGCCACTAACGCTAAACCTAGCCTCACATTTCGCGGGTCTAATGCGAATATTGGCTAACATGAATCGAATGTCTTCCATGCTTCTCCATCGGCCGGATGCCTCAACACACCGTCTCTTGTATGGCCTTGAGCGTACCACTTCATATGTGTTGATGTATGATGTGACATAAACAACCTCTGCAGCCTTGGTATTAGAGGGAACCAACGCAACACTTTGGCCGGCTTTTTTTTCGAACTTTTTGTCGACCCATCTTCATTAGTTAAGTCATCCTTCCACCTGGACTCATTGCAAAATGTACATTTGTCCAACTTTTCATTTTCCCTCCAAAACAACATACAACCTTTGCGACAAGCCAATATCTTCTCATACTCAAGGCCCAAATCCCTCAAGTACTTTTTCGCCTCGTATGTGTCTTTAGGCAAACTTGCATCCGGATGCATCAGCTCATTGATGAATTCAAGCAACATGGAGAATGATGTATTGCTCCAACCGCCCATACACTTAATATTATATAGACGCACAATAGCTCCCAATTCTCTATGTTTTGTATTTCCATGGAGTGGCGTATCGGCATCCTTTAGCAATTCTTCTAACTTATTCGCCACCCTATTAGAGTCTTCAATTTCAACATCCACAGACTCGGCTTCGGCTTCAACTCCCACTTGAGACCCACCAGCTTCTACACAAACATCGTGCATCACGAAAACATCATTAAGCATGTCTTGCATCCCACTGGACCCCCCATGTAGTGGAATGCTATCCACTTGAAGCGTCCTGTGAGCTTCATGTATTGCCTCGTTATGAACGGGAGGGACAAGTGATTCCCCATGCATTTTTCACTAAATGTAACCCTCAATAATCCTAGCACCTAACGTTAAATGGGCAAATACAACTTCACTGGACCATGATTTGCCCAACAAACACTTCTTACAGGGGCACACAATGACCCATTTTTTATTCTCATGTTCACGTGTAAATTTCACAAACGCCATAACCCCGCGAATATACTCTCGCGAACTTTGCGTCAACTTCATCCAACTCTTGTCCATCTTTCTAACTACATCACATAAAAGTCCAAATATTTCGAGATATGATACCTCAAGATCAGAAAAATTCAAGATATATCACCCATATATCTAACTTTGTAACTCCTAAGAGCAGAAAAATTCAAGATAGTTGATATAAGTATAAGATTATCAACTGATTAGTTGGTAATTTGAACAACATCAAGTGAATACAGGCCAACTTATATTTCTTTCATACACAGAGAGAACTAAAATAGAATTATAAAATTCAAAAGTCTCTCAGAAGTCCTAATACAAGCCTGAGTATATAATAATATATATATATATATATATATATATATATATACAACACAATATGGACTAGTTTGCAAAACCAATCATGATTTAGAATAATGATTTTTCTTAGGCTCTATCATTAGGAAATAACAAGTGGGGAATATGAGTTTGAAACTTTGAATAACAAGGACAATGCCATTTCAAAGTGTTACTGAATATCTATAAATATAGGGAGATGAAAGTAGATTAACCTTTTTAGGTAGAATTATAGAATATAACCTCGATTGTAAAGAAACTTTGAAGCTAGCAGTTTAGATTTTGTAGTTAAGCTATTGTTGTTTTGGTAAATTTTCCTTTTCACATTCTCCATGGAGGGAAAAAAGAGTTAGTTCCTTTATTAAATTATGTGAGTCACATTTATTCTTTATTATCTTTGCCTTTATTCCAAACCCCCACATTTAAAAGCTTTATCCCTCTTTACATTTTTTGTTTTTATCTACGTCGTCTCTTCTTCTAGTAATTCTAGGTCTGCTACTTTTCCTTTTGTCGCTTTTCTCTCTTGATTTTCTTTTTTAAGTTTCACATAACTATATATCTTTTTTTGTTTAATTATACAAAATATATATATATATATATAAAAAATATATATATATATATATATATATATATATATTACCATGTATATACGATATATGTAACCTTCAGAAACTTCTTTTTTTTTTTTTTGGCGATTTTTAGATTTTAATCTAATATATAATTGAAATAATTATAAGGATAGATTTTACAAAGTGCCCTAAAATAAACTGATTTTACTGCATTGTAAGGTAATTGTAGGATAAAATGTAGTTTTTATCGTTACTCTACTATATTAATATGGAGAAGAAGCTAAAAAATTTCCATGCATTACACTAATAGAAATATTGGATTTGCTAGACTTGGAGTAGCAATTGCTCTAATGGAAAGCGATTTTTGGCGAACAAATAAAGTAGAGTTGGTTTGAATAATGGTTGAGTTGGGAAGGGGGTGGAAAGTTTCTTGTGGTGGATTTCTCTCTTTTGTTTTTGGTTTTTTAGTGCTATTTTTCCATATCTAGCTTTTTCTTTCTTTCTTTCTTAAATCTTAATCTTTTTGAGATTAAGAAAGATTTAAAAAAAAAAAAAAAAAAAAAAAGATTTTCTAAGAAAGATTTAAGAAAAAACTAATCTGATTTTACTGTTAAACTATACGTCTGAGCTTAAATCAGCGACTTTAGATTCTGATTTCAAAAGATGGACAACAGATAGGACTTACAGAGAGTTATTAGTTTATGCTCAAAAGCCAAAGCTCTCAACTTCGCGATCAGTGCCCAGAAATTGCAAGATATTATGCCTCAGTTATCACTACATTGTCTAATGGTTTAATCAACTCATCCACCACGCATGAGATATCTTAATTAGTCAATTATCCATGTGTACTAGAACTCACACAACACCGGGGAAGAAAACAAAGGAGGTGAGAAAACATTCCACAACCACACATGTATCATGTATGTATCTATCTATGTATACATGAATGGACTAAATAGAGAAATTGGAATTTAGGAGCCAGTCCCATCATCTATCAATCATAAACAAGAAAATAAATTTTGATCAGTCAACAGTACCAAATACAAAGCAAGCCTCAGAAAAAAAAAAATTAAAATAAAATTGCATCCATAATATCAAAGACCCAAACTAATGGATGTATTTCAGACGGTTCATTAATAACCGTCGATGTATATACAAGCGGTTGGTAAAAAACCGTCCGAAATTTTTCGGAATAAGAAAATTCCAGATGGTTTTTTAACAACCGTCTATACATTTCTAGACAGTTATATACAAACTGTCTGTAATTTCTAATTACGGACGGTTAGTTTATAATCGTCTATATATTTATAGACGGTTTTATGAAAACCGTCTGTATTTTTAGAGTCGGTTTAAAAAAAACCGACACAAATTTTTTTTTTCCTGACATTTTGAAAAAAAAAAACGTCTATAATTATTTTTTTTATAGACAGTTTTTAAACCGTCTATAAAAAAATCATCTAAAAATCCCCTTTTTTTTTGTAGTGATTCTTCTACAGTAAATGAATTTTATGAGTTTGACTGCTCCAAAATATTTTAATTTTGAAGAGTTCTTCAAAAAGTTTTCTCTACATCACCAAAATTGCTTGTCTATTTTGTGCTTTGGCTAATTTGGTGATATTGTATGTGATAATTAATTGCTATATTTGTTGTGATTGGTTGAGAACACTTATTCATCTCCCTCTAGTTGTTGTTTAGGGTCAAGCAAAATTTCAATTGGTATTAGAGCGAGGTTCACTCTATTTGGATCAACCTCTTGACTGTGATCATTGACTCCCGTTGTCATGACTCAATCACAATATCTGATTATTGGCATCTAAATTTGAGGAGATAAGAATGAAAGGGGATGAAACGTCTCATGAGTTCAATACTCAACTCAACGACATAGTGAATTCTAGCATTAACCTAGGGGAGAAAATTCCTAAAAACATAATTTTCAAAAAAATTATGAGGTCCTTACCTGAGAGGTTTAGACCTAAGGTTATAACTATGAGGAAAGCAAAGACATGGACACCAAGAGAGTTGAGGAACTTGTAAGATCCTTTCAGACCTATAAGTTGTCTTTGCCTCAACCCAAGAGAAATAATTTTGCCTCAAAAGCTATGAGGGAAGATGTAAGTGACTCATCTAAAGAGGAATTGGTTTTGCTTGCCAATAGATTTAGAGAGTTCCTCAGAACCAAGAAAGAAAACAGTAGGAACAAATCATCCAAGATGATTGAGAAATCCAAGGGTAATTCTAGTGGATCGAGCTTTCCATGGAAAGAAAGACAAGAGCAAGAAGGATAAGAGTTCTCAAGGTATTCAATGCCATGAGTGTTCCAAGTTTAGGCATATTCGGGCTGACTGTTCAAACTATAAGAAATTCAAGGGAAAGACCATGAATGTGGCCTTAAGTGATGAGTCAGATTTTGATGACTCAAATAAGCCAGATGACAAAAATGAAAATTTTATGGCTCTCAACCATTCGTTGAAAAGTCTAGTGAACGTACCACAACCAGACTGGGAAGAGTAATCTCATCATGATTCTAATGATGAGGATGACTTGCAAGTAGCTTACAATAAGCTTTTTGAAGAATGTAGGAAGTTGAAAAAACTTAAAAAGAAAACCATAAAAATTTTTAATGAAGTGGAATTTGAAAAAGAAAACTTGCGTGTTAAATTGGATTACTCACATGCCTTGGTTGATAAGTTGAAACTTGACATTGGTGTGCTTAATGAACGAAACAAGTAACATGAGAATGAACTTAATGAACCTAAAAGATCAGTTGGAAAAATTATTCAGTGATAAGATTCATAAGATGATGAGTGTTCAAAAGAGTCATGCATGGTGATAAAGTTGATTTAGGTTAATTTGTTGATACTTGCTTATGTCTTTACCTTCTTCTCATGAAAAAAAAAATATGGTTTTAAACATAAAGTTGTTTTTGTTCTTGTTGCAATTGATAAAGGTAAAAAATTTGTTTGTGATAATGGTGTGCCAAAAGTCCAAGTCTAAGTCTAAGTCTGGTCCCCCTACTAGGAGACAGGATAGCCCAACGTTTGTCCATTCTTCCCACTGCTATATTGTGGCAAGATTTGGTCATATTTGAACAAGTGCTTTATGTTGAGACCCAATGAGCATGTGAATGAAAATTCCTATCATAAAAATAATCGTGAGAGGTTGTTAGAGATGATGAGGGCAGTTTTGGCGAAGATTTTAACTAAATGAGTTCAATGATGATTTTAAAAGACACATCAATTATCAATTATGTATTACGTTAACAGTAATGCTTAATTACATTGGTTCAAGTTATATATTAACACCAGAAATTGAGATTTAAAATTTATAACATTTTACTTGAGGCAAGAACACAATCTTCTTTCTGAAAACTGAAAATAGACACTCCAAGTACTGCTTGAACCAAAAAGAAGAAAAAACTCAATTACAACAAGAAGTAAAAAGGAGGAAAATTGACTAGAGAAGCTACAGCTACTCATTATTTCCTAGACTTCTACATTACACTTGCTCTTGGCTCGCACCACAGAGGTTTTCACATGCTACTTACAATGTCCATCACTGGTTTCGATGAACACTCTGCATCTCTCTTTCAATGCTGGCTCGGATAGACAAGAGCATTGGCTAATGAATCCGCCAAATGTGAGGACAGAATTTTTTTTCTTTTTTCTTTTTTGTGGGTGCGTGTGGGATGGATTCAGGTAAACATGATCAGGAGAAGAAATCTGGGTTGTCAAACGGGAAGTCAAGATCAACCTTATCAAGTGAGAAATCCAAATTCAGAATAGGTGAATTGGTGACTGAGGTCGGGGCAGAAATTATGTCAGTGAGATCAGACTCGGAGGTTTGCACATTGTGGCCTAGTCCGTAGCTGTTCAGACGGCATGGTGACATCGGAAACATGTTGGATTCAGATGTTGTCGGTGATAAAAATGTTGGAGAAAGGCTACCCATGAAATTGTTCTCCAAAATGGACTCACAGAAAATATTGGCGTCCTCATGATTTTCCGATCCAATTGGTGTAGAAGGGAAGGAAAATGATGGAAATATGTCTTCCTCCTCCCTGGCGTCCAAGCCCTCAGTCTTAACTGTAAGCCGGGCTGCAAAATTGCATACCATTTCCTGAGGTGGTTTTTCTTCGTGCCTTCTCAGTTGTTGTGCGTGGTGATGATTCTTGTTCTCCGTTAACCTTGGACTTATCATTGACGTCGATGCCACGTTTAAACGAGAGGCTTGGCTACAGGTGTGCCGTCCTCGATAGGTTACCTCGAAGATCGCTGGGTCTTCATCCGATCTCTGAACCAGCTTTGTGGCTAAACAGCCCTGCCCATTTCGATGAGTGCATCTATAGTAGCCCCTACAAGAGAAACAGCATGTGTTAGAAATATAACTTCAAAATTTCTTGCAAATTTAGTCACTTCACATCATCAGCCGATTTGACATTAATATTTGTGATTTTTCCAGAGACACGGTTTTGTGGTCCAAATGGATGCATCGAAGACGCTGGACATATTGGACTGGGAACAGGGTTTGACAATTCTAACGTTAAAAACTTGTGTGCAAAATGATTGAAACCACGAACAAATTAGCTACAGACACAGAACTTAGCCCAACAAAGAACAATCAACTTGTCAAATGTCAACCCCCACCAGCATTAACCAAATTGACAGAAATTATTTAAAACAAAGTCCACACTTTAATAGAGCGTACAATGGACACAGTGTATAAATTGCATCTAGATAAGTTCGAGACTAACCACTTTTGTCTTTCTTTCACAGTTTCCAACTAAAAGGACAACTGGTTTGAAAGAGATATTTATGATCAAAAAATGCTTACAAATTATTTTCACTTTTTCAACTAAACTGAAAAAGCGTGGTGAGACAATTATATGTTGGCAGAGCAATGGATACGTTGCACTTCCCGCTTTCTAAGGCGTGTGTGGCACAAACCAAAACTAAAAGGAATTACTTTGGATAAGACAGACATAAAAAAAAAAAAAAAAAAATGGATCGGAAAAAGCTTCTCACCTCGGATAGTTAGCTCCGAGGATGTCCTTCTGCCCATATTTTCTCCAGCTATAACCATCATCAAGCGGCCCTTCCAGCCCTGTAAGAGAGCAAACCTTTACTTGCTCTGTCCATCGGGGCAATGTCTTCCTATAACACACAAATCCCAATCAATAATCAGATGATATATTATATATTGCCTTAGCTAATTACAAGAATTGGTTTTAAGTCCTAAATTTACCTTTTCTTGTAGACATCTTTGTGCTTGGAATCCTGGTCAGAAACCGGACTCCTTGGGCTACTATTGGCAAAAGAACACGGCGATTCCAGTATGCTGATGATGGGCTTGGGCGTTCGCTCTCCCACGCAAGCACCCCAATTTAGCTTTGAAAGTGCTTTCTCATAACAAGAAAGTATCTTCACAACCAAGAATTCACGTGTTTCATGCGATGAAGAAGGGTGAAGATGGTTCATAAGCTGCTGTGCGAGCTCCTTCCCTTGATTCAGCTCACTGATCAGACCCGTTTGCTCCCAATCAATGGTATTCTCCATTTACAAAACTAGCACAACTATAGCTTGAAGAATATGAATGTCCGAAAGGGAAGCCACAAAAGGGATATGGAGAGGCTGACAAGTAGTGTAGAATCAAAGGCTGCAAACATGAAAGGAGCTTAAGCGCGCTCCAACAACACCAACTGGGTATTGGAAAAGGACACTTCTTCTCTATGAATTGCCTTCTTGTAAGATCACTGGCTAAGAATGTAAAAAAAGATTGCTGAAATGTGGAAGAAAAGTAACCTGAAACTCCAAATTAATCTTGAATCAATGATTTGTGGCTAAGTGCTTACGAAGCGAGTGAGATATAAATCTGAAGATTTTTTTTTAATGGGTAAGCGAGAGAGTTGAAAGCTAACGTATTAAAAGGAAATGGAAAAGCCCATAGCGAAAGAAGTTGGGAGGAAGATGGGAATATAAGGGAGAGAAAAGAGAAGGAAACGAGAAAACTTTGACCAAGGAAAACCGAGTGCGATTTCTTTTTTATTTTTCCACGAAATGGACCTGTTTCTTGTCATGGATTATATAAGAAAAATTGGGTGAGGGAAGTTCTAATTGCTGACCACTTCAAACCCCAACCCCAACCCCCACAAGGGCCGGGTCGCAAAAGAAATAAAGGTTTTTTAAAATTATTTGTTTAAATTTTAAAAAAATTAAATAAATAACGGTAAGAAATCACTTATAAAATTTACCTAACCAGATAAGTAGTTAGACTCCATAAAACACACGCCCAACAAGGTGACCGGAATTCATATCTTCTTAATTTGTTATTCGAATAATTAGTAATTTAAACAGTAAATATTAAAAATAATAATAATAATAATAAAGCCCTTATGCTCTAACTAATGAACGGATTATTCGATATTGGGATTTGATTCTTGTACTACACCATCATAACAACTGCACAACAATACCTCACATGAGGGTGGGCTCCAGTGTGTGAGAGCCACCTTCATGTAAGGGGTTGTTGTGCAGTTGTTGTATTGGTGTTGTAAATCTAACGTTTTCCTTCGATATTTATTTAGACAAGTAGATTTTATAAAAGTTTTGTCATATTTATTGTTCGAATTATTAACGACCTAAATAACAAAATTATTTTAAAAAAAAAACCAGAGATAACTCACCTCTCCCTCTCATACAAGGACCAAGCAACAACGCGGAAGAAGGTTTGAAGATTCCTTCGTAGCGATCCCATTTTCGCTTTGACTTTCCAATGAAATCATCATATACGCTCACATGGCATTAAGGGATGAGATTAAGGATTGGAAAAAAAAAACATTAAAAAATAAAAATAAAAATAAATAAATAAGGGGTAGAAATTGAGGTGGCTTACGTAAAGTCACCATCGTCATGTCGAACCCATGGATTACGTTGATGTGATTGGTTATCGAGCAGTGACGGAAATGATTGTTGGGTTTACTGTCCCTCAACCGGTTTTTTTAATAAAAAAATAATTTTTTTATAAAAAAGTAATTTTTTTAATGTAATATCAGAAATTATTTTTTAATAAAAAATTGTCCTTATAATAAAAAAGACGGACAAAAATCGTCCCCACCGATCACTGCTCTTCGTTATCTGTGAGATACAAACATGTACTCTCATCATTGTTAATTATCCTCTGTATTTTTATTCAAAATGAATAGAGTATATATAAAATTACAATATTTAAAATATTAATTAAATATGATGGGTTCTAACGCCTAAATGTAAACATAATGAATTAATTAATTTTGAAATACTTGCCCTTTAACGTTTGGCTAAAACTAAAAGAAAACAAAAACTTGGTACTTTTATTTATGACTGTGACCCGAGTCACCCGACTCCCTCCTATCATAAAGTGAAAAAGCAACCTATCATAAAGTGTAAAAGTAATAAGCCGGCATGATAAATGGTGAGACACTGTGACAAAGGATGGGGAGAAAATAATTCCAAGGGGTTGGCCAAGTCGTTAGATAGGGGGCTTTTAGAGAATAACCCTTACGAGGTCTCTTTGATCGAATCCTCTTTGTGCTACCTGTCTATTGGGGCTAGTCGGGTTAGTCACCCGAATAAAAAGTCTCGGACTCAATGCTCCATTTCTGAGTGACTATAGGTTTGGGGCTGGGATTTAGTATGAGAATGTTCATAAACTTTTGTACACGAAAAATTACTACTGTGTGTAGGCTAATTGACTCATGATATCGTCCACAAATGGGCATCTTGGGATACCCTGATAAAAAAAAATATGATGAGGAGAAAATGTGAGAAAAAACTTACTTTACTTTTGAGTATGAATGTAAATTGACTTAGTCATGAGAGAAAGAAAGGTTTCTTCGGACTTTCGCTTCTATTGAAGTTAAAATAATCAGAATTACCTTTGACATCACTTTCTGATAGGTGATTTTTGAGTTTCCTTCGCCTTTGAAAAGTCAGAATAATCTTAGATGGGCTGGAGATTGGAGACGAACTAAGAGATCTTCGTCTTTGTTCGACGAATATGAAGATTTAGATTTGCTTTCATCTACACAAGGAACACAAAATGGTTGTTTATTGGTTTCTTTATTCTTTTTTATAAAAAAAAAAATTATATCCCATCAATTTCATCAACATTGGGGCAGTGAGGAGTAAGTGTAAAGAGTGAATAGGCGAACAGATGAATTATTGAGAGTTTTGAGGAATTCTGAGTCTGAGACACTAGCAACACAAACAAGGGGAGGAAGCAATTTAGGTTTGCGGTGTTATTGAGATAAAGCACACCACGTGAAATATACGAGTATTCTATCAACTAAATTGGTTGAGGCATTACATCAAGTGTTACATTCCAATTCACTTTTTGGACTCTTGATAGGGGATGTTTCCATATCGTTTGCTCCTCATCTATATTATCTTCCATTTGTGCACATTTTTTAGAGTTTACTCTCCTAAATTCATCAAGAGATTCTTCAACCCCTTGAATAACTTGGTTAGGATGAATAAACTCCCACTCATGTACTGTCATATTTCTCCTAAACTAAATTTCATTGATGTCACCGCAATAAGTTCATATTCCTCATTATTGCATCTAATATCTCCACCATAACATGTATAAACTCAAATCCATCACTATGGCTTTTCTTGAACTTTTTTCACCGCATGCTTCCCCCTCCCCCTTCCCCTCACCCTCACCTAATTATTTGGAATGAAAGGACAACTCCATAAAATATGTTAAACATTTTCACCTTTCAATCTCATATTTTTCATATAAGAGCATTACTAGCAGCTTCCCTACAAGGGATCTATTCCCTAAATTTTAGGGAAAATTTTAAGAAAGTCAAAAAAACCATCCTACAGCAGCTTCCCTACAATTATCTGTTCTCTTGGAAGCATTGGGAAGCACTGTTCACCTCCCATTCAATTGTTTATTCTAAAAATATAATCTCTCTCTTACTTTATCTCTTTCTTTTCTTACTTTTAATTAAAGTAAAAGTAACAAAATAAAATAATATTTTAATGATATAGGGAAAAATGAAGGAAAGCTGCTGTGGGGTGTTTTTTGATAGAGAAGCAAAAAAAATTGTTTTATTCTCTACATTTAGGAAAAATGAAGGGAAAGAGAATGGGAAGGGAAGCTGCTAGGAATGCTCTAAGGCTGTGTTTGAACAAATCACACCTTGTCAAGATACTTCACCAAGCAAAAGAAGGTCGTCTACCAATGTGGCCTCCAAAATAGTGGCTGCCGGATAAATGAAAAAAGTTCTTACTCATATTCATATATGTATTTACTTGATAAATTATCATAGCCCAAAAAGATCAATTAAGAAATTGGAGGTACAATGAACTTGACCTTCCTAGTTATTATCACCTTTATTGGAGTTATTGAATACGTACAAGCCAAGCTGTGCTACTTCTGACAGTGCCTTACAGTTACTTTAGCAAGCCTAGTTGTGCCCTTCAATAAATAGGAGAATTAACTATCTTTCGAAATTGGCCAACAACTTGTACTATAAAATCTCATGTGCCCAGGTGTTAAATATATTAATAATTTCTTAATTACCGACTAGTGCCAACGGTTTTCTATTTTGTTTTATACAACGTGGCACCATTGGGCACCACTACCCGCGTCCATGTCATTCCCTTAACGGTAATGGTGTTCATCGTTCATCTTCTCTCTTTTACGGTTTCACCAAATTAAACCAACATATATATATATGATATTGTTCTATACAACGTGGCACCATTGGGCACCACTACCCGCGTCCATGTCATTCCCTTAACGGTAATGGTGTTCATCGTTCATCTTCTCTCTTTTACGGTTTCACCAAATTAAACCAACATATATATATGATATTGTTCTATACAACGTGGCACCATTGGGCACCACTACCCGCGTCCATGTCATTCCCTTAACGGTAATGGTGTTCATCGTTCATCTTCTCTCTTTTACGGTTTCACCAAATTAAACCAACATATATATATGATATTGTTCTATACAACGTGGCACCATTGGGCACCACTACCCGCGTCCATGTCATTCCCTTAACGGTAATGGTGTTCATCGTTCATCTTCTCTCTTTTACGGTTTCACCAAATTAAACCAACATATATATATATATTGTTCTATACAACGTGGCACCATTGGGCACCACTACCCGCGTCCATGTCATTCCCTTAACGGTAATGGTGTTCATCGTTCATCTTCTCTCTTTTACGGTTTCACCAAATTAAACCAACATTATATATATATTGTTCTATACAACGTGGCACCATTGGGCACCACTACCCGCGTCCATGTCATTCCCTTAACGGTAATGGTGTTCATCATTCATCTTCTCTCTTTTACGGTTTCACCAAATTAAACCAACATTATATATATATATATATATATAATCAAATGAAACACAATGAACTTAAAAAAATAAACCGAAAAAATAATACATATGGACGGCTGGATAACGCTTTCAGTCTCAAAATCATTCCTAAGAGCATTTCTAGTAGCCTCACTAAATTTTACTCACCAAAATAACTTAAAATCACTTTTTTCTATTATGGTGAGCCACTTTATTGAAATTCCTCCAGCAGCCTCACCATAACTTGTCAATATTCACTATTTCATTTAAATAATAATTTTTTTATATTTATTTATTTTTTCTCTATATAATCTTTTTACAAAAAATCATTCATATCCATAAAATAAGGACATTATCGTGTGAGAGATGGGAGATGGAAGAAGAAAATGAGAGAAAAAAGAAAAAAAGTGTACTAATCATGTGAGAGAGAAAGGTGAAACAAAATTTGGTGAGTGGGTTGTTGAATGAAAATGTCTCATCTAATTTAGTTAATAATTTCAGTCATCAAATTTTTTTGGTTAAAATGGTGAGACTGTTGGGAGTGGTTTTTCAGGATTTTCATCAAATTGGCTCACCAAAATAGCTAAAAAACTATTTTGGTGAGGCTACTAGGAATGCTCTAAGAAGAAGTCGGATGGGTGCTTCATATATATTACCATGTCATCATCTTGATAACGAGGATTCAAGCAAATAAGTTTTTCTTTAATTAAATTCTTGAAATAAAGAGTTTCTATATATATCTCTTTAATATTTGAAAATTGTACACAATAACTATTTTAAACGAGTAATGTTACATATCATTCTTGTATCATCTTTTTGTTCCATCAAAATTAAGAATCACATCAATTTTAAGAGGACAAAAAAAAATACACAAAGATGATATGTAACATTACTCGTGTTTTAATATTTAAAATACTTTTGAGAAAAGCATAAAAATGAAGCTTTCTTGTTCATGCACCAATTTTGTGGAATTTGAACAAGAATGGATATTTATACTTCACTACCTTCCAAAATGCTTAGGGTCTCACCAAAAATAATAATAATAATTGCTTAGGGTAAGGCTTTGGGCAGTCAAAGTTGATGACTTCAACCAGAAAAGCTTCCAACTTGCATGTAGTGCGTTCTTCTTACATGTATTTTCCACAGCACAATCAAAAAGATAGATTTAAGTTGAATATTATTGAAGCACAGCTCTCATAGACAAAGAAGGAGTCTACGTTATCTCCAACTCTATCAGCAACCGACGATAAAATTGAAGATTAATGATGTTTAAATTAATTTTGTATTTGTATTTCAAAGTGTTCTACGTTAGCAACATCGCTAATTACCTTGTAAAGTTTATTTATACAATTTAAATGCCTAAATGGTACAACATAATCAAGCAGTGAAAATATTTTCCCATCACAAATTTTAGATAAAATGATTTGTTGTTTAGTTAAAACCCTAAAAATAATTCTATAGTGCTTTGGTTGCACGAAAATCTCTATGTTGAATCTAATAAAAACCCACAAAAATAAATTAAAAAAATTGATACGCAATGATGACAAAGGTGGTGGGAGAATAAGTGGAAAAAAGTTGGATAATCGTCGACAATAACGATTTAAAGAAAAATGTTAGTTACATCTGCGTTATTACTTCAAAAAAATTAGTCGATTTGAAGCTTTTCTATAATCACTTATAAAGCTCAGATCTACCTAGTAATGTGCCATGTGATACGTCAGCACCACGTAACATAGCTTTGACGAGGACGGCAAGGGTTTAAGAGTGTAGTTTGTAACACTCCAATCTTATATTAGAAAGAAGAGTTGCCCACATATTATATGTGGTTTAAAAAAAAAAAAAAAAAAAAAAAAACCTCATAAATACTAAGCCTTACATTAATAAATGAAACTGGCTGACTTCATAAGTGATACAAAGAGGATCCTATTTCTTTGTGTTCTTATATTGAAAAAGAAATTGAACCTATTTTTCAAAATAGGTTGAAAAGACTGAAATATGCACATATTAGGCCATATCCAGCAGTTGGAGTTAAAATAGCTACTCAAAAAGTACAAATCTCTACTTTAACCACTGGCTATCTTAAAAACACTCCAACAATAATCTCTATTCCACTCTTCATTTTTTTAAAATATTGATTTTTTAATCTTTTTCTTTATTTTTTTTTTATTTTTTTTCACTTCTCCCTCTCACTCTCCGGTCTCCCCCAACCCCCAACCCCAACCCATCTCCCAAACCCCAACCCATCTCATTTCTTGAGCTGATGAGGATAGGCGAGCGTCGAGATGATCGGCGACGAGGAACCAAAACCTAGACGAGTCGAGGATTTGGCAGGCCTCGACAGTGACGATGCAGAGATCGGATCCGACGGTGACGGCGTAGTCGACGGAGGCTTGGATTTTGGTGTGGAGGAGGAAGGCAACAGCGTGCTGGAGGTCGAGCATCTCGCCCCGAAGCTTGTCGGGCTTGGTGTCGACGAGGACGAGCTCATCGGTGAGGTCTTGGGTGAGAATGACGACGTTGCTGGGGACGGAGGAAAGAAGGGCAGCGGCGGTGAAGGAGAGGGAAGGGGTTGGTGGTGTTGACCGAGAGGGGTGGAGGGTTTCGTTGGGCATCAGGACCGGGAGGGACGAAGAGGGAAAGTGGGAGATTAAAAAATATTAATAAAAAATGTTTGTAGTGTTGAACCGTGAATAGCTATTTACTGTTTACCGATAAGAAAAAATTGTTAAAGTAGCTAATCTTCTATAGAAGAAAAAAGGTCAAAAATAATTAAATTTGACATTTTGGCAGAAGTAAAGCATATGATGGAGATAGCCTTCGATGTGAAGTGTGAACGATAGAGCCGATCAATTTCAATTTCTAGGCTCATAATTGTAGGTATGGAAAAGGGGACAAGGGGCGTGTTTTCCTACACAGAAATCAAAGCACTTTGTTTTCCAAATTTTGTTGTCCTTTTTACGATCCAAAACAGAGGAGAGTTTAATTAGGGGGAGGTTGCTGTTAATAACTTTCCAAGAAGCTACAGACTCAACTGTCCGGAAACCAGAAAGTGAGAGCGAATTTCGAAAGGATCGATCTGGGTCCTTTTGACTCCTCCCCCTCCCTTCTAGATACAAAACGCGTGAAGGCCGGCCAAGCTTTTTATTTATTTGTTTATTTATTACTGGTCCTTTTCTTTTGTCATTTTCTTTAATTTCTTTTCTAGGCTACTTTGTGGAAATCCTTTTTGTCTTTGTTTACACGGTATTAGTTAATCAAGGGATTAAACCATGCCATTGGACAATTTCCAAAAGCCTTTAATATCGAAGGATTGATGATGTTTGGTAAGAAACAGACATTAAAACAACAGTGTCATCATTCATCAACACATGCATTTGTGCGAGGTGTTTCCACTTGATTTTCAAGGTTTCAGACTTTTCGTCAACACACGAGGGGGCTCAAATTCGTTGAATGTTCTTATGGAAGCTTCGCCATGCGTACGTGAACGGGGATTTGATGTTGTCCTTTTTAAATAAAATTTTAAATTTAATGTATATAACGTGTATATATAAAATTAATGTTAAGACATATTTTTAAAGAATTTAAATAATGTATATTCATTTACAACATTGGAGCATCTGTATCAATAATAGTCAAAATAGCTATTGAAAAAGTACAATTTTCTATTTTAACAATTTTTTTTTTTTATATTTTCTCCAACAGATTATCTATTTTACTATCTACTTGCATTTAAATATTATTTTGTGTGGAAAAAAAGTGTAAAAGAAATAGAGAGAGAAAGAGAAAGAGAAAGGAGGAAAGGGAGAGAGAGAATAATAATAATAAAAATATACATAACCTCTTTAAACTACCACCACACTGTCAATGTTCCCCCCTTCAAACTACCAATTGAACCAAAAAATTCAATGTCCACCTAACGACAAAAATACCCTTCATAAAATTATTAAAATAAAATAAAAAATAAAAACATTATTAAAAAATATAAAATAACAAAAATTTATACAAAAATAATAATAATAATTAAAAACTGGTTTTTTTTTCTTTTATTTTTTTTAAAAAATGGTTTTATAATTATCAGTTATTTCTTCGTTTGTTTTTTTTTAAAAAAAAAATAGTTTTTTTAATTTAATAAAAAAACTGGTTTTTATTTTTTCTTTTTCTTTTATTTAAAAAAATGTTTTTATAATTTTCAATTATTTTTTTGTTTTAAAAAGAAAAAAAAATCATTCTTTTTTTAATTTTTTTTCGTTTTTTATTTAATTGGTTTTTAAAAAAATAATTTTTTAGTTATTTATTTATTTATTAGGTTGAGTTTTTTTTCGAATTTATAAGGACATTTTTGTCTTATTCAAAAAAAATTAGGATTATTTTTGTCTTTTTGTTGGCCTTAAGAAAACATTGACATTTTTTTGTAGTTTGAGGGAAGACATTGACACAATTGATAATTTGGGGGGTACATTGACAATTGAGTAATAGTTTGAGGGGGATATGTATATTTTTCCCTAAAAAAACACTTTGTAGTGTGAATAATGAATAGGCAAAAGAACCTATATATTATTCACACTAAAAAATAAAAATCTATTTTACCTATTCTTTTGGAAACGAAAAAATGACTCATAATAGTCAAATTACTATTATAAACCATTTATCTATTCTGTCGGAGATAGTCTTAAATGCATAAAACTTTAAATTCCAACCACAAAATTGATACTATCTATTATTTCATTTCATTTAAAAATGAGAAAATCTTATATATTCCACGTGAAATTGGTAAGGCCTTTTCTTTTTTTTTTTCTTTTTCGGTGCTATGCTCATTCTATCATAGGCAATTTAATAGAAAATGTCGGCAGATGGGGCAAATTCAAAATGTCTAGTAATTTGAGGAGGTTGATTGTTATTTTTAAAAATTTGGTGAGATGATTGTAAATAAGACCGTTAGTTTGAAAGGGTACGATTGCAAATAGTAGCTCGCACTGAGCAAATAGCTCAACAATCAAATTTTCTCTAGGCATCAAAAGGAGGCTTTTTTCTTTTTCTTTTTCCTTTTAAAAAAAAAATTCTTTTGCAAGCATTATATTTCTTCTTCTTTATATATATATATATATATATATATACTAGTAATAGAAAAAATTACTCAATTGATTTCTGGATTTAAGCTTATATCAGTTCAATCCTTAAAATACAAAAATTATCTTAAAGCTATATAATTACTCAATTGAGTAATTTTCGATTTTTCGTCATTGGAGGTGTTACTATATAATTCTAAATATGAAAGATAACTATGTTTATTTGGTAATCACTAGTTTATAGCAATGGCGTTTGTTTTCATTTATAATAAATGTTGTTGACTAATAAATGGGATCATGAAGTCATTTTATGGTTAAGATTAAATTTCACATATTTAATAGTGTATGTACATTGACGTATTATTTAATTAAAAATTTTAAATGATGCGGCACTATGTACACTATTGTCCAGACATGAAGAGCTATAGGAACTACATGTTCTCTAAGCTGTCTGGACATACCTACTGACATCATGACCAAGTCATTAAGCATCATTGGTAGTGATATCTGAACATGAGGTTGACTCGAGAGTCAATGTTTCCTAACATGTGGGCTATTGTTCGGACATGGACGACAGTTTTGGCATAAAAGCCTAATCATGTCCGGATGCCACAACGCAGAACACCCGATTTTGTCTTTAAAAGGCATGTTTTGCTCGGTCTTTTTGTATTAAATTTCAGAGTTTCCATTTTCTTGGAGAGTTGAGAGACTAGAACCAAGACCTTGCTTATGTTGATGCACAAGGTTCTTGTGTTGTGAGCTAAAAGTTTTGTTCGTGTGTTGAAGGCTATTGGAGTAGAGATCAAACCATGGTGCTACTGTTGCATGGTTGAACACCAATGAAGTTTATCGGTTGGTCGGTAAGGATTCTACAAGAAGTCTAACCAGCGAGAGGCTGAGCTTGGTGAGGAGCGGGGGAGGTGAGCAAGGAGCTTGTCTGCGCAAGGAGTCTATAACATTACAAAGAGTTGTGAGTATGTCTTGTCCTTATAATATTCTTAGTAATTAATTTTGGATTTTGCTGTCCCGAAGAAGTTTTTTTTTGGTACGAGGGTTTTTCTTTTCGTCAATAAAAATCATGTGTTAATGTCGTTTGATATATTTTATTCGTTGCAGTATTTTAATTTGATTATATAAGTTGTTGTGTTTGTTTATTCAGTTGCATTGGATTCTAAATCGTATTATACTTCTTAGAGCATCTTTAGTGAGCTCTCAATTTCAAAATTTTTACCGAAATTTGGTGAAAAACTCAAAATAGTCAACTTCAACAAACTCTCTATAATTTCTCAATTTTGCTTCTTGTTAGAATATCACTTCAAATTTAACTCACAAATTTCATGAGCTATTAAATATTTAATCATTTCTCTCATCTTTCACTTCACTTTTTATTTTTTCTCTCTCCTCATTTATTAGGAGTAGTAGCTTAAAACTAATAAAAAATTAATATCTAGTTAAAATAGATAAATATTTAGAGAATTTTACGTAGAAAGTTTGTTAAAATTAATAGTTAAAATAATAAAAGTAAATATTTTTACTAAAATTTGAAAAAGTCAGAAAGAATGCTCTCACACGTGAACGGTCAAGCCCCTTCAGTTGGGTCGAGTAATTAAGATACGAAAAATCTTTTGCCACGTCATCTATTTGTGTGCTCTCACGACTCACGAGTCTCACTCCATTGGCTTTCTCAAAATGGCCAGCTCAACAGTCCTTGACAGGAAGCATAATGACAAATCTAGCCCTACCATTCAAAATGGACTCTTTATATTAAATTTTCCTCTACATTTTTAACAAAAAATTATAAAAATGTTCAAATAATTGAATCTTTAACAAATATTAAACTTAACATTGGTCAGATTTTCTTTTTAGATTTAAATAGCAAAAAAGACAATACTATAATTTATTTAATAATATTTTTTGCAAACCGTGTCAATATTCTCACTTTTTATAATAAATAAAAATTGCTCCATGTGACAATATTATCACAAATGATTAAAAAATAATATTTATTTAAAGTAAATAAACATTTAGAGAGTTTGTTGTTTGATAGTTTAAAAAAGTGACTAGCTAAAATCCTTAAAGTAGATTTTTTGATAATTAAATTTAGAGAAATTATGAAGATGCCATTATGAATGTTCTAATGCTATAGTTGGAACTTGTCAAAGGACCACAAGTGCTATAAAAGTAGAGAGAACTGCTACATGATGTTCTCCTGAAATAGCATAGATGTAATTAAAAAATTACATTTATGTCATTTTGGATGGCATAGATGCAATTTTTTAATCAAAAAAATTACATCTATGTCATTCCAGGAGAACACCAGAATATGCTCTAGCATTCCTCAAAAGTAGAAGTGATTTGGGCGCCCGAAAAAATTGGTACTTGGATGAGTTGTACAATCTTAAATGAGTAATGCTTGATATTATATTTTTTTCATCATTTATCTTACAATGACACAACAACCTTAAACAACTACAGGATATTTTCTTTTTTTTATTATTTTTTTAACAATAACTAGTTAAAGCTGTCACTAGGGCTGAGCATGGAGCGCGGGGGAGGGGGGGCGGGGATGGGGTTTTTTTGACCCCGCACCCAGTGAAAAACTCCCTGCACCCGTGCGGGGAGGGTGGGGATGGGGTGGGGATAAATGGGGCGGGGATCCCCGCAGGTATGGAATAATACAGATTATCAACATTCAGCACAATTCTCAAATGAAATTTCTTAAACTTGACATTTAGATGCAGTTGTGAGCATCGCACAAAGGGGAAAAAAACAACAAAATGAAACAAAACAAAACAAAGGCTTCCACGCCCAACAAAAGAAAATATATATATATATTTACAAAATAAAAAATAAAAAAAAAATACATACATAGAAAGTGATATTGAGAAGCTAGATGAATAGAATGGGATATGGATGGATTGAAGTTGGGTGGCGTACCGTAAACATTGGCATCGGATCCGGCTTCGTCTTCTTCTGCATCAGGAAGATCTACGTCCACAAAACACTTACACATGAATACATATTCACAAGTAAAGCGAGAGAAAGAGAGGAGGAAGGACCTTCTTCGTCAATCGTCAATAGGGAGTTCGTGAACGATATCTGACTCATCGAGAAAGACCTCGCCATCATTGTCTTCTTCACCGTGCTGGTGTGGAGTTAGGCTCTTCGTCGTCCTCTGCGGCGTTGTGGGCAATGGGCGTGGGCGTCGTGGGGTGCGGCGCTGTGGGTTGTGCCATGCGAAGATGAAGACGTGAAGAGCAGCTAGGTTGTAATTTATGTATTTTTTTTTTTAAATAATATGCGGGTTGGGGCGAGGACCCCCAAATTTTTAAAGGTTCCCCCCGCAACCCGCCCCGCACGGGTATCTCATTTTTAGACCCGCACCCGCAAAAAATAAACTAAAACCCAAAATTTAGGGGCGGGGCGAGGCTTGCGGGTTGGGGCGAGTTTGCTGGTATTTGATCACCCCTAGTTGTCACGTCATCATTATAGGATAAATTTTAGATAAAAATATCATATATATATATATATATAGCATTACTAATAAGAAATGGGGTTACTCTCACATTCATAGAGTGCCTTTAGTATTATGATTTTGTAGATAAAAACTGCAATTTTAAATCAAATCGCAAAAAATGAATATTTTGAAATTACATTTAAAAAAAAAAAAAAATTGAAATTTGAAAACGCAATAAAATTTATTTTTTTCAAATCACAGGTAATTGAGTGCTTTTTTGAAAACATAAAATTTTAAAGGCTAAATTGCAGTTTTAAAAGCGAAACTGCAATTTTATCAAATGTTTAATTGCGTTTTTAAAAATAATGTTTTTAAATTGCACATTTTAAAATCATTATTTTAAAATTTCATTTTTTGAAATCGTAAATCCAAATGGATTTTAATGGATATAATCTAATTATTTCTAATCAAACCTCGAAATGACTGGTAAACAGACAGAGACGTCCAATTCATACAATGATTATTGAAGGACCTACATGATCGATGGAGTCGGGCTCTAAAAAGTAAACTGGATCCTTAATGTATACAATTATTATAGACCATAATTAGTTGATGGGCTTTTAGCACGCAGTTAGAGGCCCACACTGTTGGACTGGGCATTGCTGGATTGTCTTTATATCTTCCCGAATTTTATTTCTTTAATTATTGATGCTTCCCATTTACCATTTTCCTTGTAAATATTTTTTTCTTTTTCATTGCCAATATTTTGATAGTATTATGTTATTGGGATGTTAAAATTTGATAATTTAGCTTTAATGTTCTTATAAAAATCATATTAACTTATAAAAATTAATTTTTATTTACAACATAGAAATATTAATTTAAAATAATATAAAAATCACCATTGACAAGATTCTGTTACTGACGGCAAGATTCCAGCCACTTTCATCGGATTCTGGAGAGAAAGCTTGAAATCCGAACAGTTTCGCCAGAATGCGTAAATCATTTTTCGAAATTCACTAAGCATTTTTGGTCAATCGAAAATCATTTTCTGGTTGACTATTATTTTCGCCTCCACCTAACACCGGAAAATGCCGAAATCATTTTTAAAAAATTATTTTATGCTGAAACAAATTAATAGAGCATTAATGTTCTTTGTGTCCTCCTTATCTTGAAAACTTAGGTTGAACAAAATATATATATATATATGGGCAAGCAAGAAACAATAGAATCATTCTTGACGAAAAGAGATGTTGATATTTAATTCACAAGCCCAACCCACTTGTACTTCTAATACAAAATTTTTAGAATTATATGATCTAATCCCCCTAGATAAACATTCATGTTATTCCCCATTCATCCCATGATAAATATTGATTAAACATATGATAGTTTGCATGTTGTCATGAACATAATTCACGTGCATGGATGATTCGAAACTTTGCATGTTTGGCAATAGATTACACAAAAAGATATAATACTAGGCTTGTCTTTTCTTTTCTTTTCTTTCAACACGTACACTATCCATGTCAATACACATGGCGGAGTCAGGAATCTTTTGGTGGGGTCTGAACTTTTATATATATATATATATATATATAGTCTCACAATATGTGCGAGTGTGTAAAATAAAAGTAAACAAGTCTTAAACTTAACTTCATATTAAGTCATAAGTATTGTATACAAAAGTTACATGTTTATAAAATCATCTTTAAAAATAAATTTTCTTACAAATACAAAAGTGTTCTAGTTTGCTATAAACATATACACACAAAAAAAAAAAAAAAAAATCGTATTTCTTTCGAATTGTGCACAACGACGGTTTTTCATGGAATAAAATCCATCCATTATCATTTATGTAGAGAAATCCTTAGATATTTATTTCTCAATATAAACTTGTAAATGATCTACTAGAAATTCATTTTTCATTCTATTACGTAATCTAGCTTTTATTAGTATAGTAAATTTTTTATAGAGGTTGAATTTCATTTTTGTCGGAACCATAATATGATTAACCGTTGAATTTTTTTTATTTTTTTTTCAAGATTTTGAAATTTTTTGGAGGCCATAGATCCCACTCTCTAAGTTCCTCAGCCCTGCCAATACATGAGATGGTCCTCAGAGGAGACACGTAATAATAGCTTTGAGAGCGAACATTCTTTATAGTAAAACAAGATGAACTGCCGCAGAGCCACTGGTTTTTTTTTTTTTTTTTTTTTTTTTATGAGCTGGTCAGGGACATGGGGATTGATTCCCTCAAGTGGAGCTCCAGGACACGGGTATATTGTCATATTTGAGGAATTTGACGAAACTGTCTTTTATAATTGTTTGGAATATTATTTGTCAGTAATCAGTATGAAACGGCAATCAGGAGTTGTAAATTGGAGTAGTGATAGGCAGGGGCCATCCTGCCGGCCCCTGCCCGGCCCTTTCCTACGTGGAAAGGGCCATGTCAGTTTTACTGTTTTTTTTTTCTTTTTTTTTTTTAAAAAAAAAATAAAAAAAAAAAAATTCAAAATTCAAAACAAATGGTCGACTCATCTCCCATTTTCTTCATTTCAGTTCCAGACGTTCCCCCCATTTTTTCCCTCCCTCTCGAAGAACGATCCGCCACCGCCGTTCTCCACGCACGACCCGCCACCGCTGTTCTCCACGCACGACCGGCCGCGCCGTTCTCCACCTCCGGCCAAATCTTAGGGTTCCATCGACCCATTTCCGGCCCAGAACGTCGTTGTTCCAGTTCCGGCGGCCCGCCACCGCCGTTCTCCACGCACGACCCGCCACCGCTGTTCTCCACGCACGACCGGCCGCGCCGTTCTCCACCTCCGGCCAAATCTTAGACCCATTTCCGGCCCAGAACGTCGCTGTTCCAGTTCCGGCGGCCCGCCACCGCCGTTCTCCACGCACGACCCGCCACCGCTGTTCTCCACGCACGACCGGCCGCGCCGTTCTCAGGCGACCCATTTCCGGCGACCTTTATGTGGTACTCATTTTTCTAGAAATAACTGCTAATAAGCCTCGGTAACTTTTCACTTTTGTTTACTTTTGTCAATGCAACTATAGTTGGCACTGTTGTGGCATTTCTGGTGGTGTAAGTTGTGAGGAAATGTTATTGAATGTTGCTACTGAAGTGAGGAAATGTTGGTGGATGTAAGTTGTGAGGAAATGTTATTGAATGTTGCTTCTGAAGTGAGGAAATGTTGGTGGATGTAAGTTGTGAGGAAATGTTATTGAATGTTGCTTCTGAAGTGAGCTATTGTAACAAAAGTAAGGAGATATAATGGCAGTTGCAGTGATAGAAATCATAATTGTCCATAATGCTCTTAGTTGATGTGAGTTTGCTAACAGAATTACGTCATCAACATTTTACAAAGAACAAAAAATAAAGTTGAGCTTCATAGATTTTTCTTTTTTCCCCTAAGGCTACAGTTATAAAATTTCCCAAGCATATCATTCTTAAATATCCACCTGCATTGAATTGAGGGTTTAAAAAAAAAATTATTAAAAAACCTGCAAAGCTGTCCAAATAATATTCTGTCAAAATAAATGGACTTCGTAAAATATTCTTTGGGGTTTCTCTCTTTCGCTATAGCCTTATGTGTTGATTTTTAGTGTGGACTTCGGTTAGTGGCTGAATGTTTGTTGTTGTGATTGGATTTTTGTTTAAGGCTTGAGGATTTGCATTTTGGGTGAGTTGTGGGTTGCTGTGAATTGTGATTGTGAGGCTAAATCCTTCACTTTAATTAGTAACCTAATATTGTGATATGAATCTTTATTTGTTACAGAAATTTTTAAATGGATTTATCACAATTGGACTTGATTTCACAACACGAAGATGATTGTTCATTGACACATATTGAACTTGATGATGTTGTGCCCATCGAAATGGACCCTGAAAATGGTATGTTGGACACTTCATGCTTACCTTTAATTTTTGTAACATAATAAATGTTATTATTTATAGTTGGGTTCTTTACACCATATTTATTTATTTGTTTTCATTTTGTGATAGATGGAAATGAAATTGTTGCTAATGACCAATTGAATGATGGTGTGGATAATTGTCGGTCCAAGGCCAAGCTCATAGATGGAGATAAAGTTGTTGAGGAGCCTAAGAGCGGTATGCTATTTGGCTCCATAGAGGAAGTCGTTGACTATTATAGGAATTATGGAAAGCAAGCGGGCTTTGGTGTGACACAAAAGAAGAAGAAAAAGTATGAAAATGGAGATGTACACTACATCAGTCTGACATGTGCTCGCGGAGGCAAAGCATCATCCAGTTCAAGTAATAACCTGTGCAAGGCTAGCAAAACAAGCAAAACGGGGTGTCAGGCTACTTTGAATGCAACGTTAGTGGATACATCGTGGTATGTGACAAATGTAAATCTAGGGCATAATCACGACTTAAGCCCAGGTAAAGCGAGATACTTTCGGTGCAACAAGAAGTTGGATCCTGCTACGAAGAGAAAGCTTGATATAGATGATAGAGCTGGAATCCGCACCAATAAAATTTATAACGCACTAGCCGTTGAAGCGGGGGGTTATGAGAATCTTACATTTGGAGAGAGAGAATGTCGCAATTATATTGCGAACTCAAGACGCCTTCGCCTTGGTACAGGAGGTGCCGCAGCACTTCGTGACTATTTCAATAGAATGCGGAAAGTAAATGATGATTTTTATTTTGATATAGATGTGGATGATGAGTGTAGGCTGAGAAATGTTTTTTGGGCTGATGCACGAAGTAGGGCATCATATGAAGATTTTGGTGATGTGGTTACATTTGACACAACATACTTAACCAACAAATACGAAATGCCATTTGCTCCTTTTGTGGGAGTAAACCATCATGGTCAATCAATTCTTTTAGGGGCGGCATTAATTTCAAGTGAGGATACGGAGTCATTTGTTTGGTTGTTTGAGGCATGGTTGAAATGCATGAAGGGCCGTGCGCCAAGGGCAATTATTACAGATCAAGATAGGGCTATGAAAAATGCTATTAAGAAGGTGTTTTCGAATGCTCGTCATAGATTTTGTTTATGGCATATACTGAAAAAACTTCCGGAAAAGTTTGGATCACATTCACAATACTATGCCATTAAGAGTGCCATAAGAAATTGTGTGTATAATTCTCATACATGTGACGAGTTTGATGCATGTTGGCAGAGTATGCTTGAGTGTTATAATCTAGAGGAGAATGCATGGCTGCGTGGTTTATACAGTGAAAGGACTTTTTGGGTACCAACATATTTGAATGATGTATTTTGGGCCGGCATGACTACCACACAACGTAGTGAGAGTATGAATGCCTTTTTTGATGGTTATGTGCAATCGTCCACCTCATTGAAGGAATTTGTGGATCAATACGATAACGCTTTGCGCAGGAAGGTTGAGGTTGAGAATGTTGCTGATTTCGATTCCTTCAATACCACCATTTCATGTGTGAGCCATTGGCCCTTTGAGAAGCAATTCCAAACAATTTACACCCATGCAAAGTTTAGAGAAGTTCAGAAGGAGATTTCATCGATTATGTATTGTGGTTCTTCTCTTTTGAAAAGTGAATGTGGAATTCGTACCTATCAGGTGATCGAACAGGTAGAAATTAATGAATCCTATAGGAAAAAAATCGTTTATAATGTTTGCTACAATGGCCTTGTATGTGAAGTGAATTGTAGTTGCCGTTTGTTTGAATCAAGAGGAATTTTGTGCAAACATGCCTTATCCGTGTTGACTACATTTGAAGATGTGGATTTGTTGCCCGAAAAGTATTTTCTAAATCGATGGAGGAAGGATTTGAAGCGGCCATATAAGTTAATCAAGAGTAGTTATGATCCTTTGAGTGGCAACCCTACTGCAGATCGATATGCTGAACTGAGCAACAATGTGCTGAAGTTGGCCGCTATTGCAGCACCAAACGTGGACCATTGCATGGAATTGCAAAAGTATGTTGATATGCTAATTAAGAAATTTAGCGGTCCAAGCTGTGAACAAAGTCAACCTTCCCAATCACTCCCAAGTGCAAAAGATCTCCCAAGTGCACCTATGATCGATAATGGAGCCATGGATTGTATGGAGGTGGAGGTGTGTAGTCCTCTTGTGGCTCGAACTAAAGGTGCGCGACCATCAATCAGAAAAGTGTCTGTGGTTGAAAAAGTGGTGGGAAAAAAGTCGTCAAAAGGAGGAAATAAGAAACAGAGCAACACAAATCCCGAGCAGCGAAGGAAAAGAAAGAAGGTATTCAACTATTCAAAAGTCGTTGTATGTGTACTTATTGATGTGTAATTTTAATATTAATTTTAACATTTTTGAATATTTTTTTTTTGAAGACATGCCAAAGATCGCTAGTAGATGAACTGGACACAAGTGAAGATCCGTTGCTTTTTTCAACTGATGTGCAGCATGACCACCTGATTGAAACACAACATAGTGTACTTACACAGGTACTGAAAGGAGGGAAAAAAAAAGTTCATATACGTGCATTTGATTCATACATGTTGACGAATAGTTTAATTTCATATATATTAATCGTTCGATGTATTTGTTCCAGACGTTTGGGAATTCACAATCGTCATGTATTTTCGAAGGAGATTCTATATACTTGTCGTAAGTGGTAAGGTCTTTTTGATATGGATATGAGATGGTGTCCTATTATAGTATTTGAATCCCTACAATTTGCTATATTATCCAAGCATGCGTGGAAGTAAATACTGCTATCATTTTTCAGTATTGAAATTGTTTGGCACATCCACTACTTATGAGTGCATAGGAGAACAGAATTTTGAACTGAGATCAAATATTATGGCCAGCTGTTGTACTTGAATCCCTACAATTAAATTTTTTGGTTTGGATCAATAGCCACTCTTAAACATGCTTATTAAGACTTGGTTTGGATCTTGGAAACAAGGAGAAAAAGAATCTGTCAAGTTTAAGGTTTCTATTTTGAGCATTTTCACATATTCCATCTCCCCTTGTTTCCAAGTTCTTCCTACCTGAAAGTAGGTTTAATATTTTCTAATGTTTTGCGGGTCCAGAGGTGATTACTGATGTGTAAGCATGACTTATTTTCTATTGCTGTAGAGAACATCATGTCTATTTGTTTGTTTAGATCCTTTTTGTTTTTATGCATATATGTTACATCAATTTCTAGGATGCCAGTAATCAAACATGTTTTATTTTATTATCATCATATGCAATTTTTTGTTGGTTAAGTTTCATGCAGCTACTTGTGTATCAATTTTGGTCAGAGATAGAACTGGCTGATGTAATTTTCAAATATACTGAAGACATACTCTCTGTAATTTTTACTTCCCTTATATTTTTGCATGAAATTTGGGTTTTCTTTATATAACTCAACATGGCAAGCTGGGTTTTCAGGAATCACAATTTCTGGAGATGAGATTCTGAGACATACATGGCAAGCTGAAATGGGTTACTCCAAGTGGGGTGGAAAATTGCTGTGGAGAAGTTGCCGTAGATCACTGGCAGAGAAATTAAGCTGTTTGGTATATTTTGGGAAATGTAAAAACTACTATTAGTAGACCATTGCCATCTCATAGTATCATCTTTAGCTTCTGAATATCAAACATATTTACCATATGCATACGTATATATAGCATTACTCTGTTGCATATCGTTAGTTTTATGGCAGTTGCATAATAGAAAAAAAAAAAAAGAAGAAAACTTTCAGGTGAAAAGCAATCCAAAGTAGCATAAGATCAAGCAGAATTTCCTTTCCTATTGGGGAAAAAAAACTCGATGAATGCAACCATGCAGTACTGTTTCACAACCGAAAAAAAGAAGAAAAGAGAGAGTAAAAAATCACAAGCTTCAAGATGTAATTACGGAAAGGAATTATTCCACAAAGTATTCCAGGAACTTCCAGATTCTGAAAATTAGACCAAAAAGTGAAGCTAGCTCAGAATCATGTTAAAGAGCTAGTGGATTCAAGCACAAAACCACCAAAACCCACTGAAGTTCACTAAAGACAAACTGAAGAAATACAGATTAAGCAAAAGTTAAAACTAAACCATCAAAAGCTGAAATGGATCGTGAAAAAGTTATGTAAATCAGAGAGAGTGAGACCTGGCAACAGAGAGAGTCCAGGGGGTGATAAGCAGTTCCTCGGTGGCTAATTTTGCAGCAACACTGTCTTGGTGCAAACAATTTAATCGAACTTTAAACATGCAACCAGTCTCTTGGGATTGGGATGATCAAATCAAGGTCCCAACATGTTAATAAACATTCTAAAGAACCAAGAAACATAAAAATCAAGTCACAAGAGCTGCTGGAAAAAATTTCAGCAGCTTCCCAAGAAACATAAAAATCTAGCTCTGATACCAACTGCATGTTGGCAGTTCAATTTAAGACCAAAAAACAACAATTAAGTTTAACATACATTTAGGATATTCGTACAAACAGAAAAAAGTCTCTTACAACTGAATTGTTTTCATAATTTCATTTTAACATCAAGTTAGTAGGTCTAGGTTCACTATAACTACAAAAATAAAAGGCTAACAGCAAAATGACAACTAACAACAAAACACGAATCATCTTCTCGTTACATTGCGCTAATTGTTCCTTACATTTTTTTTCAATCAATTCCTTAACTTTCTCCTCCATTTCTTTCAAATGTTGCGCTAATTGTTCCTTGCATTTTTTTTCAATTAATTCCTCAACTTTGTCATTGTCAGCCTGTCTTCTCTCCTCCGTCTCCTTCAGATATTGCGCTAATCCCTTCTCGTATGCAGACATCTTCTTATCAGCCCATTCAAAAAAATCACAATCACCGGCTTTCTACATGAAAAAAACAAGGGTCAACAAAAATGTCATGAACTACTAACGACGAAATATAACACAAAGCTAATTTCAAAATATAACAAAAATTACCTTGTAGTTATTACATCCATACCACTTTTTAGCGGGATTGGATGTGGTCCAAGAGTACCTTAGACGTGCAGGAATTCCACACTTACATAACGGATGACCGCTTGACAAATCACTTGTTGTAGACATTTACTTGTGCCTAAATTCAGAAGCACATGACATGAGAATTTTCTATATATTGAATTGGGAGGCTAAATATATGTTACTCAAACAAGAAATATACAATCATAACCTTTAGATAAGTGACAAGCTCAGATTCCACCAAAATCCATCTAACATAATAAAAAGAAAAAAATCCTCAAATTCCCCAGGAAAAGAACTTAAAACTTACATAACAACTTCTTAATTGACATGAGACTCTATAAAAGGCAAATTAGCTAAATGAAAAAAATTGGACGGCCTTGTTCTCAACCCATCCACCTTAGGTTTAAGTTTCCAACACTCAATTAGCTAATTCAGATTGACCTAACAGATAGTAAAACATAGTCTGTATGTGATATAACAAACTTCTTTACCAACTTATTGCATGTAGTTGAGACTTTCTAATCACTAAAGTTCACCTTAAGGAATCTTTGGGAAGGAACGGAATTTAATGTTGGCAAGATTTTTAGGACCATGTAATATTCAAAAAGGTCTAGGCCCTAGAAATTTAAGACCATGTTGTATAGCTGATAGAACATTTCACAACTTCAATACATCTGAAAATCGTATCCATTTTAATACTGTGTAACTTAAAACTTTTTAAAACTAAATTAAGATAGCTTAAACATAATTTTTAATCACTTGATAATATTTATATCGTCACATTTCAGTGGCCTGTTATATGCCCCCACAAACTCTTGCATAGTCCAGGCTGAGGCTATTAAACTTCAGACCAGAGAACAGGCTAAACCAGCCTGGACCAGGATCATGCCACTCTGTTACACATGCTGCCTGGCCTCGCTCAGGTCATGACCAAGCGGTTTAGTCATTTGAAATCTACAACTGGGACAATGCTTTTTTTTTTATAAATAATAAACCAATCTTATTAAAAGCTTAAGACGCCCCTAAGTACACCGGAAATATATAAGAGGGAACACCTAACTAGAAATAGAAGATCGGACAAGAAAATCATCATAACTAATCACCCGATGGGACACAAAGGCCGCAGTCCAAAGGTACAAAGTATGGAAGAAAGAGAAAATAATATCCTCCAAGGATCTCTCCAAATCCTCAAAGCTCATATTTTTTTCTCCCTCCAAATAGTGCAAAAAAGGCAAGCGGGCATCATTTTTCACAACTGGGACAATACTTAATGAGCATACCCATCTAAATGCATCAATTAACAACAAATACTGGTGACGTCACATACAAATGTACCAAAAAAATGCCAGATTGTCTTAAGAGAATCGAAAAAATTGATGGCAAATATTGCCATTAAATTTTTAATATACAAATAGGCCATAGTTATTGGTTCCTCTGATATGACACACTCAATTTCTTGTTAAATGTAAATGTTATAAAGGGATAAATATACTTAAGCCCCATGAATTACCAGACATTTTCAAAATAACCTCACGAACTGACAAATGTGGCATCTCAAAATATACACAATTGAAGTTCACAAGAGATAACCCGCCAGGCATCTCATGTTCCAAATTATGAGAATAAACTTTTCATTTTTGTTCTCCCTTTGAACCCCAGCTCCCCCTTCTCTCACCTACTCCTCTGTCCCCATTTGAAACCCTAGATTCATTTTCCCTAAAATACTAGAGCTTTTCACAATAAATCAAGTGGTTCTATTGGTGGAAGCTCAGTGGAGGTTCAGCGTGGCTCAAATCCCGTTGGCACTTGTAGGGAAAGCACAACATACGATTTTGTGGAGAACCCAGTTGGGCAAGCTGGAAGTTTTGGTGGGGTTTATGGGCAAAATTCAAATGAATAGGATCAGAATCCTAGTGGGCCTTATAGGCAAATCTCTAGCAGTACATATCAGAGCAGGCCAGTTGAAGGAGGAGGAAACTTTAGTGGGAATAATGGTCGAAATAGTGGAAAGGCGCAGAAGAACCCAAGTGGGTTTTATGCAAATAATTTGACAAGGTTCGAGCAGAATTCAAGTGGGTTTCATCAGAATAATAGTGAAGTTTATAGTGAAAAAATACACAATAAATGAAATGCAGAGCAACCAAGTTCAGCAAAATGGAAATTTTAGTGGGCATCATCGGTATAACCGGAAACCCAATAGCAAAAAACCACAAATCACAGCAAAGAACTAAAGCAACTCTAAAAATAACTGAAAAAACGCAAAAATGGGGGAGATCGGTACCAGAGCCGGAAATGGGTCGCCGGAACCCTAAGTTTTGGCCGGAGGTGGAGAATGACGGTGGAGAACGAATGGTTTAGCTGGTCGCCGGAACTGGAACAGCGACGTTCTGGGCCGGAAATGGGTCTAAGATTTGGCCGGAGGTGGAGAACGGCGCGGCCGGTCGTGCGTGGAGAACAGCGGTGGCGGGTCGTGCGTGGAGAACGGCGGTGGCGGGTCGTGCGTGGAGAACGGCGGTGGCGGGTCGTTCTTCGAGAGGGAGGGAAAAAATGGGGGGAACGTCTGGAACTGAAATGAAGAAAATGGGAGATGAGTCGACCATTTGTTTTGAATTTTGAATTTTTTTTATTTTTTATTTTTTTTAAAAAAGAGAAAAAAAAAAACAGTAAAACTGACATGGCCCTTTCCACGTAGGAAAGGGCCGGGCAGGGGCCGGCAGGATGGCCCCTGCCTATCACTACTCTGTAAATTGAGTTCGGTCAACGGTTGGTAAACGGGTAAATTAGGATCGATGGGTCATAAATAGACGGGTTATTCCATTTACACATAAACTTTTGGGTTCAAAACCCATTTAATCCTATCTCTAGCCCATCTAAACCTAACTAAGTATATATACCCATATCACATATTCGGCCCAGGCGAATTTCTTTTAACTCAATTTAAACAATTTCTAATAAAATGTTGACACAAACGAACAAGTGAAAGATTAAGTGGGAAAAATGTAATTAAGTAGAGTTTTTATTAGAATACATACACCAACACCCATATTATATATGCTACAATGGCTTTGGTTTTGCTTTCTTTCCTATTGAATTTTCCTTTGTTATTGTAATTTTTTCTTTTTATAATTTTGTTATTAGCAAAAGATTTTTTTTAATCTTTTCCTGTATCACTAAAATAATATATTTTTTACTTTTACTTTTACTTTTATTTTCTCTCTCTATTCCTAAGACCTTAACCAATCTCTCTCTCATCAGTCATTTTCATCTTATTTTTCTATGAATAATGATTCAATGCCACCCAAATATACAACTTTTCACCACCTTGCCTATGTGGCTAGGTGGTCCCCTACTACTTTTTAAGTTTTTTTATTTTTCAAAAATAAATTAAGGTGAGAGACCACCTTGCCACATAGACAAGGTAGTGAAAAAATGTATATTTAAGTAGTAGTGAATCATTACTCTTTTTCTATTTTGAAAGGCTGTGGAATGAGTCTCTGTTTGGAGGCTATCGAAGGGTCTCTATTTGGAATAGGTCTCTTATTTTTCTCAACCTCTCTCTTGTCTACGTCGTCTTCGTCTTCTCTCTCTCTCTCTCCTTCTCATCTTCATCTCTTTCGATGGATTTTGGGTTGAAGATTTTGTGGTTAATGTATTTTAAGGATGTCTTTCATTGTTTTGAAAATGAGTGTCTATTGCTCTTCCTTTGTTTTTTTATGAAAATGGGAGAGGAGAGAGAATGTGAGAGAGAGGCATGAGAATTTTGGGGGGTTTTGGGTTGTGGAGTTTGGGGGTATGAATTTTTATGAAGAGATATGATACATTACCACCCCAAAACATAACTCTTGACCACCTTTGCCCATGTGGCAATTTATACTTGTACTTCTTCTTTTTTTCTTTTTTCTTTTTTTGAAAAAAAACTTAAAGCTAACTAGGAGACCATCTTACCCCAGTTAAGAATCGTATCTTGAGATGGTAAAAGATTGTGTATTTTATCAATGGGTGGAAGAGAGAGAGAGAGAGAGGCGTGAAGGGGAAAGAAGAGGGAGATGGGGGTGCTGGCGCTGGCGCTGCAAAAAAGAAGAAGAAGAGAGTGAGAGATGTGAGAGGTGAGTGGAGAGAGGGGAGAGAGCCTTGGTTTTTTTTTTTTATGATTATTATAATTTTTTGGGTAGCACTGTAACTAATCAAGACAAACTAAAACTTAAGAAAACTTATGTGGGTTACTGATAGGCTTGGCAATTTTAACACAATTCACGAATCCGACACGAATACGACACAAATATATAGGATTTGGATTTAGGCTATAACCCATTTATGATCCGTCAACCTATTTATGATACGTTTATGACCCGTTAATGACCCGCAAACCTGTTTATAACTCATCAACCCGTTTATGACAAATTTATGACACATGACACATTTTTTATCAAATTAACTAAACAGGTTGACACGCTAACCAAACGAGTTGACACGCCAACATGACGGGTTGACATGGCAACCCGAATTGCCGAACCTCTTGGTATTTTTTATAAGTTTTTTTAAAAAAAAATCTTATATATATATATATATATAAAGAATGAAATGAGTTATAGGTGTGCTAATAGTGCTGTAGCGGGACATTGGTTTTGGACCAAACTTAAAAAGGTCCAAAAATCAATACATTGGGACAGTGATGATATGATGGGTCCAAAATCAAAATTCCAAAAAGATCCAAACAGACTGAAGCAACAGTCAATCGCCGGCCTCGGAAAGTGGTTTTCCACAGCCAAATAACGTCAGCTTACTCGTCGGAATAATGCATGTCCACACACAGCAAGAGAGGGAGAGAGAGAGAGAGAGAGAGAGAGAGAGAGAGAAAAGTTGGGTCACAGATATATCAGCCAAAGGACAAGTTATACAACTTACACTGCCTTGGAAAGGGGGAAAAAAACAAATACAGACAAAAGAGGAAGACAAATGAAAAGGTGAGTCACAATAAATTAGTGCTCAGAAAAAAAAAAAAAAAAAAAGTCGCATTAAATTAGCCAAATAGGATAAGTTACAACTACCTTACCTCGTCGCATACATAGGAAAATTAAAGGGGAAAAAATTTTGAAAATCTCTAGCCTAGTGACATAAAAGGAAAGCTTTAGGAATTATGTCTCTTCAGCTCTCCTCTTCTTTTACTGGCAAACACTTCTTCATGTCTCATTATCCAAAACCGCTCTATTTCTTCCGCTTTCCGGCCGGGAATCCGACCGGCGATCAGAGCCCACCTGTGTAATACACGTTAACACCTAAAATTTTGCAAATAATTTGCTTTATAAATGCCAAATTTCACTGAGGCAAATAATGAAAAGCATAGGAATTACTGATTAGAAAAGAAAAATCCGGGAAAAACGCCAGGCCCAACCAAATGATGTATGCAACATGCAACTCTTTTTTGGCTAAGTTTGAAAAAAGAACAGGAATTTGGTATGTGGTGATGCAACTCTTTGGTACTCTATCTGTCTCCATCGTCAGAATTCAGATTGGGACAGAGTTTGTTAAGAAAAGGTAGCCAAAAGAAAAAAAGTATTTTCTTTTTAATTTGAGTTTTTTACCTGTCGCCAACCAGCTTATACATTCTATAGATGAGATCTTCTTCTTGTTCCGACATCTTTATGAACTCCCACTCTATACTGCTCACCTCTGCCAAAACGAGAAAGAGAGAACCGTTAGATATTTAACCGCAAGGGTCAATAGTAGCAACCCAGAAACGAAAATGGTGAATGAAGGGAATAAAAGGCAAAAGAAAAAAAGAAAAAAGAGGAAAAAGGTGAAACCCGGATTCTTTGAAAGAAAAGATGAAAAACAGGGGAACCCAGATTGAAACATGCAGCAGGAAAAGGAAGTGAATGGAATCCATAAAAAGAGAAGCAAACCCACTGAGAATTGAAGCAAACAGAAAACGACCCAGAATGGGAGGATTTGGTACAGAAAATGACAGGGAAAAATGAAGGGAAACTCAACTCACCCTCAGAGTAACAACTACTGGTCTTGGCTTGCTTTCTGCGACGCTTATCCATAGCTTTGCAGCAATGGAAAGTTAGGAGAAAAAGAGATGAACAGAAACAGAGAAACCCCGGCCCGGTAGAGTTTGTGATTCTAAGGAGGGAAAAGAATTGGCATTTAAGAGTTTCCAAAAAGGGAATTCGGGAAACGTTAATTATGGGTTTTATTGTAAGAAGAGCTTGAATGCTTGGGAACAAAGCAAAGGAAGAGGAACGGCAGGTCCTACCAAACAAACAAAATAAAATTTCCGTTGACCCGTAGTTGTCCCCTCTTTAATGTAAAATTTACAAGGTCAAAGACTTCGTTAGGGCACTCTAAACTGAAAGACAGCATTACCCTTTCAGTAGTGGAAGAAAATCTCAAATTCCTGATTTGGTAGGTGCAAAGTTGGGCTTTCAGGTGGTAAGAAATAAATTATGTGCTTTCAGGTGGAGTGCCCAGGTTATGGGAATACTAATCCTAATTACATATTAAAATTAATTTATACCCCTCTAATCTCTATGGATGCTTGTGCTTCGGGTTGGTACTGGATATCATTAGTTTGTACTTTTTGAGGCGATTAGTTTATTTCGGCTAACACTGTTCCTACCAAATTTGAATTAAAATCTTCTCAAATTATATATGTTCGAATGTGAGAAAATTTGGACAGGTAATTCTGAAAGATCATTTTCGGGACTCATTTAACCATATAAGTGGTTGGACAGCCCAATTTTTATTTAATCAAGTCGGTTATATAAGTGGTCATTCACAATCACTTGTTCAAATTCTCTCAAAATTGAGCAAATAATTTGAGACGATGATCCAACAAGTTTAAACCAAATTGCACCTAAAAAAAATATCAAGACCCCTTCTTCCTCGGAAATATCAGTTCTAGGGGTAGTAAATCGGACCATGATTCTTTAAATTCCATGCGGGTAGGTAACGAGAATCAAAGTTCGGGACACTTAGAGCTCTAAATTCTCCGCTCTAATTGTTTTTCCAAAATTTCATGAAATTTGGATAGAGAATTTCAATCCACGAGGATAATCCCAAGGGAATTCAAATATCAGCTCTAAGGTTCGAATTCTCTTTATTGTAAATAATTTTTTGGAGTTACACTCGTCTGTGTGGAGGGGATGTTTTACATAGGTTTAAAATTTGCCCGACATAAATGAATACATAAAGTGACACCACCTTAAAAAATAATCAAAAGATTATACAGTTTTGTTTTACAGGTAGATAGAGTTTTTTATGATATTTGTGAGATTACATGGAGTCATTTTTTCTTTCAACACTTTTTTTTTTTTTTTTTTTTTTTTTTTTTTTTTTTTTTTGGTATGGGCTAAAACCGTAGAGTACACTCTGTACCTGGCCCTCAGGCTTTTTCGCTGCCATTTTTCCGCGTTCTTGGCATAGCAAAGTGATTTTTTCCAACGACAAAAACAGCAATGATAAATAAATCTTGTAATTTTTAAGTTTTACTATATATTAATTTATACTGTACGTCCATTTATGAATTTTTTTTATTTTTATTTTTTATATCCAAGTTTTATTGTTCAAATCTTCCTATACGGAATGTCTTCTTAGAGTAGAATGTAGATCTGACTGAAATACTGAATCTTATAATTAAGTGAGATTTGTTTTGTTCGACTGCAAGTAGTACAAGTATCCTTTCAAGTGAAATAAGGAGAAGTTATTAATTTTATATATATATAAAAGATGTGTTATACATTATTGTTTTGGTCTTTTTAATATTATTTTTTTAGAAATGATATGGGTATGAAATTTTTTACGAAGAAATGGGTACTAACTAAAATGATGTGAAATTTATTTATTAAAAATTATTAATTATATTATCAAAAAAAATTGGTCCTTAATTGTACTATCAAGATTTTTATTTTTTTATTTTTTATTTTTATCTGAGTTTTATTGTTCAAATCTTTCTATACGGAATGTCTTCTTAAAGTAGATCTCACCGAATCTTGTAATTAAGTGAGATTTGTTTTGTTCGACTGCAAGTAGTACAATAAGTATCCTTCCAAGTGTACTCACAAAAAAATAAAATAAAAAAAGTTTCCTTTCAAGTGAAATAAGGAGAAGTTATATATATATATATATATATATATATATATATATATATGAGATGTGCTATATATTATTCTTTGGTCTTTTTTCATATTATTTTTAAGAAATTGTATGGGTACCAAATCTTTTACCAAGAGATTGGTACCAAAATGATGTGGAGCTTATTCATTAGAAATTATCAAAACAATTAATAAAAAGAAATGTTATGGGTACCAATGAATAAATTCTACATTATCTTGGTACCCATTTCTTGATAAAAGATTCGGTACCTCTAGCATTTCTCATCATTTTATGCTAACATGGCATTGTCAATCTATCTTTAGATCAATTTTAATTAAAAAATAAATAAATAAAACTCAAATGGTGAATTGAAAATGTCACATCAACAAAGATTTATAAATTCGATATCTAATCTTAACTATGAAGTGTCCCATCTCTATTTCACTTGAAATAGAGAGAATCTTACTCATTGCCAATGAGCAATAAAAACCAGTTAAAAGCAATTCTATTTTTTTTTTTTTTTTAAAAAAAAAAAATCTCTAAATTTTATCTTTTGTGTAAAAAAAAAAATAATGTAAAAAGAAATTTCGGAACCGTAAGAAAAGAAGAAAAATAGTTTTCAAGTTGGTAATGGAATGAAGGTGTTTCTATGACTTGATCAGTGGCATCCTGCAAGGCATCTCCTTGACAAATATGGCTACCGAGTGATTTATGATTCTGGCATTCCTCTTTACTCTAAACTTGCTGCTATTATCAAAGATGGTGATTGGTTCTGGCCATCAGCTCGATCGGACGATCTGGTTGCTATACAAAGTCAGCTCCATGATGTGGTGCTTGGTGAAGATAATATACCAGAATGGGACTCTAGAGATGGCAAGTATTATTGTACTGATGCTTGAGGAAAGCTGAAAACTGTGTTACCGATAGTTAATTGGTGGAATTTGGTTTGGTTTCCAATGTCAATCCCTAAACACTCTTTCATTCTTTGGCTAGTATTTAGGAATGCTTTGGTTACCAAGTATAAGATGTGTTGCTGAGGTTTTTTTGGAAATAGCCTCTGCCTGTTTTGCTATGGGAGTTTGAAGAGTAGGGATCACATGTTCTTTAGGTGCAGCTTTAGTTGTCGAATTTGGACTAAATTCATGGCTGAATGCTCTTTGTTGAATGTCCCGGTAGATTGGGACCATATGGATAGTTGGGGTAATGCCATGCAGCATGGGAAGAGCCTTAAGGCTTGCTTGGGGCAATTGTGTTTAGGAGCTATAGTTTACCATCTATGGAAACAAAGAAATGACTTGCCGCACTTCCATACTCCAAGAACTGAAGAGGCTATTTTTGATCAAATCAAATTGGATGTGCAGGTTTGTGTGCTTGCTCAAAGTAGATTTAAGAAGCTTAATATGAATGTAGAGCTTGTGGATAAATGGAACTTACACCCTATTTGGCATTAAAACTCTGTTTTGATTTATGCAAAGTTATGGGTTTTTGTTATAGGGGGGAATTGTGTGTTGTGTTGTGTTGTTTGTAGTTAGGCCTGGTTAGTTGTAGTTCCCTTGATGGGATTGTGTTCCAGTTTTTTTGGATGGATGTTTTAATTTAGTTTGTTTTCAATGAAAGCTTTTATTTATAGAAAAAAAAAAAAAAAAAAAAAAAAGAGTGGGTACGTATTATTTTCTTTTCTTGGCTCATGCAAACAGAGAGAGAATGAATATTTCTAGCTTGCTAGAACTAATTGGATTTATTTTATTTTATTTTTTTATTTTGGCCGAGAAAAACAAATTGAAAATTTTGTAGGAGATGATTAATCTCTTGGGGTGCATGGTATAGATTTTTATGGTTATATTGAATCTTTTCTTAAAAAGGTGTTATTATTCTTATATATATATATATATTATTAAATTTCTTGTGACCCCAGTTTTTATATATATGTTTTTGAATATTCCATGTAACCATTTTTCCTATTTATTTAAATAAATAAAAACTCTAAACTCAAAACCTAAACCTAATTTTATAATTAGGTCTAGCAGGAGAGGAGCATCATCTGTCAAAAATACTTAATTAATTGGGTTAAGAGTATTTTTTTTTTTTTTTTTGGTTTGTGGGAAGTCAAAGGGGTTTCACAAAGCTGTAAAGTTGAATAAAGGCTACGCGGGAAGAGATGAATTTGGCGTATTCTTGATACGTAGTTGGTCTCTTTTGTTTTACTCACTGTTTGATCAGCTTGTTTTAACTTAATTAATTACTTTACCCTATATATAAAAATAGTTTGATCCAATATTAATTAGATGAAAATATTATGGATCGATCGGACAGGCCAGGAGCCATGGATTCTTGGATTCTTCTCCGTGGCCTGGGGTTCATTTCATCTTTCTTCATGCATATATTGTTGACCCCCACAAAATCAAATATTAATCTAATTAGTTCAACGGGCAAAAGTAGGGGTGGGTATCGGTTCGGTAGGCGGTTAAGTCGGTTAATCTACTTTGTTGGTTAAGTTGGTTAATTCACTGACTTCATTCCGACAAACTATATTTTTAAAAATATCGGTTAAGTTGGTTAAGTCGATTAATAGGCAGCCGTTAACTCGGTTAACATGGGTAATGAAATGACGTCGTTTTGATTTCTTTAAAGGTAAAAAAAAAAAAAAAAATTAAAATAAAGAAGATCAAATGTTTCATTCTTACTAAAACGACGTCGTTTCGTTTTATGTCGGCTCGGTTAATCGGTCGGTTAAAAGACAGTTCGGTTTGATAAGTCGGTTAAAATTTTAACCGAACCGACTTTTGGAATAAAATTTTATACCGACTATCGAACCGAAATTAGTCGATAGATTTGGTAAGCAGTCGATGACGGTTCGGTTCGAAAAGCAATAGGTAAGCCATACTCGGATAATTAATTTGCTCACCCCTAGGTAAAAGCGACCCATCAAGCTATATATTCTAGCTTGGCGATTATATACCAAATCTTTGTCTATACACACACACTGCAGCTGTTGTTGGATGGGCTATCACATCCAAAAATTTGCCGAAAAGGCAACTCACTGGATTTGATTCTCCATGTTGAAGTCAGTCCAGTGAAAAAGAATGTAAATATGGAGAAGAAATAGTGTGTACAAACTGCACCAAGAAAGGCAGTTTTGCTTAAAAAGTTAAAAGTTGGTCATTGAAGTTGATGAAAGTATACATGATCCGAAAGCTTTATGCAGGACTTTGTTCTCTTTAGAATGGACAATTCATAAGCTAACCAAATGCTTCTTTTTTCAACTAGACATTTTCTCTAAAAGCTAGCTACATAGGGATGAATGTTTGGTAGGACACTTAGAAAGGTCAATAAAAGAGAGAAAAAAGAGCTTTACTCTATGTCTTATTCTTTTTGATCTTGCAGTGGGCCTCCATAAAACTTGCTTTGAATTTAAGTATTAATATTCTATCTGCTTTTTATTCTTTTTACCTTAACAACCTATTTGTTCTCCAAAGCACACACATTCAAATCCAATACACTAGGCTAGCTAGCTGCTTTTACAAAGTTTTAGAGCCTTTTTAGCCTTAATTTTCGTGTGAATGAAGAATGCATGAAAAGTTTTCTTTCTTCCTTTTCCATCCTCTTTTTTTTTTAAAAAATAATAATAATAATTTATATGACCCACATAGGTGAAGGTATAAGTCCTATTGATCTAATAATTAATTTTAAAAAAAATGAAGGATGAGCAGATATTAAATAACATTTCTCTTTTCGAAATGGGTTTGTCACACTTGCATTTTCTTATAATGATATAAAATTTGTACACACTACTAAAAACAAGATTATACTATGTTAACGTATAAGTAAATTCGGAGCATTTGAGTTGTCTCTCGCTCAAAGATTAGGTTAATCAAAAGATCTAAACCTCGATCCATAATGTAGAGAATATTATCAAATGACCTTAACTGCATTTTTATATAATCGTATTTTAAATGACAGACATAAAAAATTATTTAAAACATGCTAAATTAACGGGTATGAAACTAGCGTAACAATTAAGTAGCACTACTCCTTAATTCCTATCATGAAACCCCGCGAACTCTCGTCACTTTTCTTGCATGGATTCAAAATGAAGCTCATATGAACATCTTAGCTTGCATCAAATTGATTTTCATTGAAAAAACTCAATCAACTACAAACCCACGCGCGTGTTCATCAAAATTCATCAATATTTTTTACTAGCGCAACAGTCAATACTCATGAGTTTTGAATTGATTTTCCAACAAGGGGTTGAATATTAATTATTAATGCTTTACATACACAATCGTAAGGTGTCTAAAATTTTGCACATCCCTAATTTTTCTAATGAAAAGCAGAAGGAAGTCGTGATAAGGTCCATGAGGAATGTGGATGCCATCATTAAGTTGCTCATAAATTAATAATAGGAAAAACGTACTCCTAAATTTACCATCCAATTTATAATATCTTTTCAATTTTTTAATTTATTAATATATTCTAACGATCTACCAATGGGGTTGCAATTTGATCAATGTCCCTCTTTTGTCCCCATGATGATAAAAATACCCCTAAAACCTGAAAAAAAAAAAAAAAAAAAAAAAAAAAACAACAACAACAACTTTCCTACAGCGACCCATGATCTCGTGACCCTCGGCCTAGTTGTGGGTCAATTATTTTTATTTTTATTTTTCCTTCATTCTTTATTTTATTATTATGCCTTTTTACTATATATATTAGGGGCATTTTTTTTGGATAAAAATGGACATTACGACCCTAATGTTAAATTGATAGGACACATTAACCAAATTGAAATATTAGGAAGGACATTACAAATTGAGTGATAGATTGAAATGGGTGAATACAATTTTTCAATTAACTATGACCGAAGATGTAATCTAGATCAGCGATAGAATTTACTTGTTTGGTGGCTTGAATATTCCGTGGACATGTGAACAATCCTATTGGAGTAAATAAAACGTAATAGGAGTCCAATTAATATGTTATTGCCTCCCTTTATCATTGTAACTGTGAGAGAGAGAGAGAGAGAGAGAGAGAGAGAGATGTGGTTGTTTGACAGGAAAAGAAAAGAAAAAGCAAAACAAAGCCTATATTCCTGTATCCTTGTGTAACGAGACAGTTATCTAACTTATCTAACAACATTAAAATTAATTAAAACAGTTATAATACAATTATAATTTTTGATAGTGAGACAAGCTTGATTAAGTTTGATCATATCCGGGACATGAAGGCTAATCTAATATCGATAAACAGTCAACTAAAAAGGATTTAGTTTATCTGAATTTTAATTTAATAGTGATTTTAAAAGTAGCATCAATTTTGAGAGAACTCGAGAAGAACATGAGTCTTTCTTTAGAAATGATCAATTAGAAGTTGGATCCTCTGAAAGAGCGGAGGTGGTTCAACCTATAGAAAGTAGAAACCCTGGAATTCCAACCACTTGTTTTGGTGTCTACTTTCCACACCAGTGTTCCAGCCGCGCAAGTCACGAAGAGACAACATACATGTAATAGTGACAAACTTGAACCCATGTCTCAACTCAATTTCTAATCACCGAGCAGACCCACGCCGCACCAATATCTAGGCAGCTAACCTTTTATGAGCCATTTACATTACTATAAGAAATCTATTCACGCTGCATAGTTGAGCTAAGACGCAAGGGGGACCATTACTCATCTGCTGCATGTTTACCTACAATGAAAGCAACAGATCCATGGAGTTCTCTGCACATGAATTGAATTGTTTATGGACATCAATCCAGAACCACTGATTTCACCCCAACAGGCATCCGGCGAATTATGCAGTTTGTCTGCACAATTTTAGAACATGGATAGTTGTGTTTGACACATCTGTTCTGTTCTGATAGTTGTCGATTTAAAAACAACAGGCTGTTCGTAAAAAGCCTATCCCAGTAGATAAATGGACACAAGGTACATTCATTCAAGACTTTTAACCTTAGAACCCTGGCATTTATCTCTTTGGAACGCAGCAATAATTAAAACAGAAAATGGGTCACTAACTGAAACCTGACTAGTAAACAGGATAAAACTAACCAACCAAAACCTCGCTGCATAGCAAAGGTATAAATCATAAAATTACTTGTGAACATATATGAACCGATTAGGTCTGTGAAATATATAATACAAAATTAAGAATTTATGCAAATATTTGCTGAATTGAGGATGACAATCGAACCATACTTCATATATGTTTTAGTATGGTATTACTTAACTTTCACATTTCCCGTTCAAAAAAGTGTTATAGTGGTTTGTCAGGTACTTTTAACAATGAAAAATGCTACATGTACTTCCAAGTGCTTTCTCCTTGTTGTGACGTAAAAATCATCACTACTGAATTTTGGACGGGTTAATATATATATGATATATCAATGGTGATTTTTACTGCTATATCAGAGAATAAGCATTTGAAAGTACATGTAGCATTTCTAGTTTTGTGTCTATGCTTATCATTGAATTAGCAAGTAGAGTATCATAGTATATCAACTAATTGAATCGATAATGACTCATCAATCAAAAGACATCAATTGAGTTTGCTATCTTCACAAGCATGGTTGGCCTATCTTGTGGATTTGTGGGAGATATTAGAGATGTTTTTATCCTCTTTGTGCATTTGGCATTGACGCAGCCAAATGTTCTGTTTAAAAGGCATTTCCCAAGTGATTAACAATGGAATTCAAACTTAGATGAGATTTCTCTTAAAGTTTCAGATGGGCTAGGGTAGAGATGGAACCTAGACCAAGCTCCATATATCTTGGGCCTAAATTACATCTTGACAAGTTCTCCTGAGAATAAGCAACAAACGGTGAGTGATATGGAGGCTTTTGTTGCCGTAAAATAAGGCAACAGAGCTTCCAGCTTCGGTACATGGCTTGAGAGTTGTGGAGCATAATTCTCAAAGGTTGAGGTTGAATCGACTATTGACATGATTATAAATGAAGTTGGTTAGAAATGAGAAACAGGATTACCACAATAATGTAGCACTGGCTTGGCTTCGTAATGAGTATATCGCATTACTCATTACCTTTAATCTAATTTCGGCACAAGTTATCATCTTAGCTACACAGTTCATGCTGCCAAGAGGCAAATTTCGCCCTTGTGGCATAGTAGTTCATACTAGTCATCCGGATATAATTAAGAGAATGGTTGCTTCTGTCAAAACAAGTTTTAGAATCCTTCTCAATTCCCAAATAACTTCTGGAAACAGGAATTTATGCTGATAACTCAAAATCCATAGAAAAATCCATCTTTTAGAGGCCACCCGCACTATCGATAAACTTTTTCTTTTTCCCTTTTGTTTTTCTCTTTTCAAAACAAAAATATTTACAAAAAATTCAAAATACAAAACACTAAAAACTACTTTCATCTTTACGTCACATCATAACATTTTTCCAAACAAAAAAACTAAAAAGTATCATCTAAAAAGCATTAACAAACAGAGCTAGAAACTACAAAAATCTATCATATGTGGAGGGCTAGAAGCATCACCCATCGGAAAAGCACAAAAGACAATATTGATTCAGAACCACTACCTTTATTTACATATATGTCTATATTGAAGAATCCAATTAGCCTCAAGAAGCGGTTGGACACCTACAAAGTAACAAATTTCAAATTGGCTGCATATAGAATTATTGGGAGAGAGTACCTCAACTTTGTTGGAAGATATACCAATAGCATAAGCAGATTCAGGTTCAAACGTCAAAAATGTTGGTGTCAGCAAAATCATCTTACAATAATTGTCTCATCAACTGCAGACGCCACGTAGTCAGAGTATTGCATATCCTAACCAAAAAAACACAAAAAACAAAGAAAGAAGAGAAAGAATATGTAACACATTTGTTCACAGCCACACTGGCTTTGAGAGGTGGTATTCTCCATGGAAAAGACCACCACACCAAATCCTAAATTGTGCTCATGAACAAAAGAAATTAAAATATTGTAAATTGGTCCTTGGCTCGTAACCCCTTTATAAGCATAATTAACATTTTTAGCAATGGAGAATCAAGTTCTGCTGAAAAACTAAAAATTGATCAAATGAATGTGTAAGACATCATCTGTATAATACACAAATGGCGGCCATAACGTTTTTGCCATTCCAATCTGTATGTCATCTCCCTAACTTTACTCGGAATCTTACAGGCCAGCATCCCATCATATGCTTAATGATCAAACAACTACACTTGATGATTATGCATCCTGTCAAAGAAAGTGAGAATGCTTCCTACTTCCTAATTCTCAGTACTCAAACTAAAACAAGGTAACTTCCATCAAAGAAAAAGTGCAAATTCACATTATAATGGTTACAATCAGTTACGATGATTCTGGTTACTGGTATAATACTCTCACCAGGGCCTTCCTTTCCCTCCAAGCCGACGTGCTAACTCAAAATCCTTTTTCACTGCAAGCAAAAGCAAATGAAACAGTTATAAATATTTTGAATGCAAGAAAGACCGACTGAAACTTTGACGCAAACAAATCATATTTGGTATGCCACTACATGGATTACATGACATGTTGGATAATGGCATTAGCTTTAATGGACAGATAGTCCAACAAGTCCATGAGAACATCAACAGCATCGTAGCCTGAAAAATCCCTAATTTTCATCCATTTGCTTCTAGTTTCCATAAGCATAATGGTTTCGGAAGAATATTTGATTTGAAGTAGCATCTATATTTTGCTCAGAAGATAGCAACAAATTGTTTTTGGCAGAAACCAGTTATTTATACCTTTGGACATCCATGCCTCAGAATTTAGAGAAAGCTTTAGACAGTAAATCTACAAAAAATATTACAAGGGGAAGTAAGCTCTGATCTTTCTGAATATCTTGTAATGTTAGGTTTACTGTTTCTGTGTGAGAAAAAGAAATTTCATCTGACCAATTTGGAATAGATGTCTTCTGCAATCCTTTAAGCGGAATGGAAGTTTAATCAACATAAGACATACTACGATGAACATCTAGCATTTTGAAAATTACTTTCCAGCACGAGATAAATGAAAGGTATAAAAAGTTCAACCTAGCATAATCTACACAAATTTCTTGTTATTATTCCAAATTATGCAAAACTTTTTGAAAAGCATTACACTATAAAACCAGTCTAGCCAAGCCAAAAGAACAAGTATTTGCAGAAAAATAACTAAAAATAGGTAGAATTTGGAGCCCTATAAATTCAAGGAAGTTATGTTTTTCTGTGGTACACAACAACCAAAGGTTTAAAAGTGATCTGAATTTCGCAAAATACATTTCTTTAGGGGAAAAAAAGTCTTTCATGTTTACGTATTATATTACTAAAGATTCATCCATGACCTATATATTAAAAACAAAAATGTCTCCAGTTTAACTTACTCAGAGTTACACGCTTCGCATGAATTGCGCATAGCATTCCATCTTCAAATAAATGGACCAAAAAATCCTCTGCTGCCTACAGATACAACAAGCCAATAAGAGTTTATTGTACTAATGATTGTAACAAGTCAGAACAGCACTGTTTTTCTTATCTTATTGAAATTTTGAAACGAAATACAAAAGTAGCTACCACAATTTGCCTGATCAGAAGTAATCAATGTTACCAAAAGAGAGTTCCTGTGCAGTTTTCATTGTCCACATTCAGCTTTTATCTCAAATCTTAAGGGTCAGAAGCAGATAATCAAAAATATTTTTCACTACCATTATATCTAGAACCAAAGAAGCTACGCCACAAAACTTCCATTCCATGTTAATCTATGAGTTGAAAGTACCATGGTGCATCAAGACTAAATCAATATCCACCAGCAAAATGCCCATGGCAATTGAAAGGAGCCTAGAAAAATTCAATGATTGTATAGCCTAACCTTGGGGCCAGCCCGCTGACAAAGTCGGAGTATTACCTGATCCGTGCGCATGGGGCACTTTGCACGGATTCAAGGTTTACCCAACATGGGCGGATACACGAAATGACACTGCCTTGGAGAAGTTTCTTGTCATAAAAAAAATAAAATAAAAAATAAAAAATAAAAATTGTACACGTGGAAGTCATCTTAGCTAGGATCAGTCAGGGATTCAATGATAGCACCAATGAGTAGGTTTTGGTGCAACATACCTAAAAGGAATGAGGGAAAAGCTCTTAGAAAAATGTAGTCTATACCAGCGATAATGATATTCCTGCAAGTAAATCTAACTAATTTGGTGATTCGACTTTATTCGCTGGAAATCCAGGACATACTAATTCTGGAGCTCCTGTTCTCCAGGAAGGGGTTTTCACTGAAACCTCCCTCTTGAGATGATATGAGAATTAAGTAGAACATGTGAAAAAAATGCATATAATGATGCTTGACAAAGTACTATAGATGGTTATCAAAATCAGTTTTCAGATGCAAGAGAATGAAGAAAGGCCTTAAATAGGATAGTTGCGGCATATGTAATCAAAGCATAAAAGCAACCAAAAGCCAGATTGCTTCCATATCATACTGAAGAAGCAAGCATTGCACCACAAAGGTTTCTCAGTGGCTAAGGGATAGTATAACTTCAATCCATCCACAAAAATCAATATGCAGGGTGCATGAGCTGGGATTAGGATGATATGATGATTGTCAATTTTAAATTATCAGCACAAGGAAGCATGTTGAGGCACTGAGAGTATGATGTTAAATATTCTTAACACCACTTGATGATCAATGAACTTATTCAGGAAAATCCATTTCATCAAAAATAAAGTGAACCAAAGGTTTTTGTTATTATATAGAATGTGTGATTTCCAATTGTTACTAATCAACCTATACTAGTTATCGTTTACAATTTATCATCGGAAATACTATTTTATGTCAATGTAGAAAAAGTATTTGGGGCTAGTTACATTGATCCTCTTTGCTCATTGTAATAAGTCTTATTTGTTAATTACCAGTCTAAATCGGTTCATACTTATGAACTGATACGATACTGAAGAAAACACAAATTGTGCTGCTCTAGGAAATAAAACATAAGCAGAGTACCACGTCATAAGCACCTGGCAAACAAAACATATATGAAAGAGAGGAACAAAATGGTGTTTTTCACAACACCAATTCAACAACCACATCATTTATGACAAATATCATACTCTCAAGCATATCATGTTCAAAATGCAAATACATTTAGAAACTTTTATGTGCAAAGAATTCAAATATGCTTAGGATTAGGGAAACAAATAATATAATTATTTGGGAAGACCAGAATTTGATATTAAGCAGGTATATGAGCTTCAAAATTAACCAAGAAATGGCATCCAAGCGATCATTCCCAAGACATGCAGGTCAATAATAAACTAGCTATATGCAGGCACACTAGCAACCAGGCTCACTCACTAATAAACAAGAAGAAAAATTCTTAACTACATAAGAAAAAAATTTAAGTACCTCCTGTAGTGCTACTAAAGCTTCAGCTGTCCAACGACTAACATCATGAGAGAATTGAAAGGTTATTTGTTTTACCTGCAACAAATGACAAGGATTGAGTCCATATGTCTTCAAACTTTACTATCAAACATAATGTAATAAAGTTAGTGGATACATATCAAAAAAATAAACTAAAATTAGTGGATGCATTCCATAGAGCTTCCTGCATGAGTATTAATTTATAAGAACAACACAAAGCAAAAAAACTCTACCCCAGATTGATCACAGTTATTTAAATCCATGCAGTTGGATTCTATAGTGCCGAGTAATGTATCTACCAACAGTTACATAGGTCTTTTTGTTTTCTTTTTAAGTAATTTATGGAGATGGATAGATCACCAATCAGGACAATCAGGAAAAGTGATCTAACTCAAGTTGGAAGAGAGTACAGAGGTAGGAGGCCTAAAACAACGTGCCTAAAAGTAGTAACACTCATTACAATTTAATTGGGATTAAAGCTTATTTGGGTGTATTTGAGTAGTTCTTTTAACAGTTACAAGGGCTCACACACATCACCTTATAAGCGATGCATAATTTATCTCACTTATCATCAAATATAGCAAAAAGGATATTGTAAACTCTATTTCTAAATGTATATTCAAATGCAAATCATACATATGTCTATTCGTCTGAGGGCATGTCCAGGTCAGTGGGGACATGTGCATGTTCATGTATACTACTGAGCTAATGAACTCACAACTCTAATAAAAGGAGCAGCTGGAATGAGCAGCTTCCAAGTCTTTTGGAAATGACGAATCTCACGAAGAGCCACTGTTCCTGGCCTGTAGCGTCGCTTCTTTTTCTGGCTCTGTGTTCTCGGAGCTATATAAAATAATCAAATAATCAAATCTTGGAGCCTCACATGTCACCACTAATTCCATTATCATCATTAAACAAGTTGGAAAAATAAGTCAATAAATAGATTCAACAAAAACTTACTTTGTGGAGAACCCCTTTCAGTTATGTTTGGGCTTCCACCAGGAGGCTTCAAAGCATAAAAAATAAGATAATATAAGAATGAAAATAATTACACATTTGAGAGCTTTTTCAGCAAAAAAAAACACAATAACCATCAAGTTGGAATGATGTAAAGAATACTGGAGTAAGAAATAAATCAACACTTACAAATTTCAAATCACCAAGAGCCGTAGAAAATGCTCAAAAGCCTCACTCGACACCATTACTATTTGGCATTGGCCTCACACCTACCCCCCCCCCCCCCCTCCTCCCCCCGTTTTAGTTCTCATCCTTTCAGTCAATAGCAAAAAGCATGATATTTGAAATTCCAGCTCTATTTACTTTCCTAATAGGATGAGGAAAATATAAAGATACACCAAACTAGACGCTGCTTGGTTACTAAGGAAATAAAAGGTAAAGCCACTAAAAGAAGTTTTCAAATCAAATTTAGGATCTGGGAAACTAAAACTTCCGCAAATATAACCACTCAGCTGAACTCAAAGGAACATTTCACTTCTTGCCAGCCAGAAGAATACAAAATGTTTGCACCTTTTTCCACTAAGCAAACAGAGCAAAGGAAAACATCAAACATGGCAAGAAATTAAAGCAGAGAGAGAGAGAGGAGAGGAGAGAGTAAGTTACCGTCTTTGGACCAGGCGATGCTGATGACGGCCTTCCAGAAACTGCGATTTCAAAGAGCCAAACAAAAAAAATATATATCAAAACCCTAACAAAGTAGATACACAAACAGATAAAGACGGAGAGAAGGAGAAATAGAGAGAACCTGATTTTTTCCTGCTAGCTGGATGTTTGATTCTCGCCATTTGATAACGAAATGGCGAGCGGTGAGTTCAACTCTCTCTCTCTCAGTCGTTTTTTTTTTTTTTTTTTGGGTGGTTTCCAGAGTTTATAGTTTCGGCTTGGCTTGGCTTGCTTTCTGCGACGCTTATCCATAGCAAAGTAAGCAAAAATTGACCTTAGAATACAGTGAGTATTAAGAATGGGAGAAATCTGAGAAATCAAACTTACAGAAGGCGGCGTGCGGTGGTTGTGGATGTTGGAGTTCCTCGGCGGCTTGTGGTGTTGGTGCGGCGACGCCAGATTTGGAATCCCAGAAATGGAGGCTATCCCGTTTCGCAGGGATGTGCGTGAGGGAGAGAACAACGGCTATCTACCTCCGTTGCGTCACCCGCAGTGAGTGGTTGTTGACTGTCAATTACAGTGGCTGAGCGAAATGGGGGCCAGGTTTTTTACGCTTAGAAGAGGTCTCGAAAATGTTGAGCGGGATGTGAAATGTATTTTGAATTTCGTTTTATGATTGGGCGTGCCACGTCACCGCGGTGGGATTCCGGGAGCAATCTTACCTTTTAGGCAAATCTCTTGGCTACCAAAGGTAGGAGAAGGAAGACTGATTAATTTACGGGATAAATGTATTTTTACTTGAGCCACTTCAACTCATAACATTTTAGAATAGTCTCATCAATTTTTAAGTGTTTTAAAATATTAAATGACTCATCAAATTATTACTGTGTTCAAAAAAATTACCTTTTTCAATAATACCCTTGTACTTTTTAAAAAAATAATTAAAAAACTGTTTTTTTAAATAATAAATTAAAAACTTTAAAAATTGAAATTGTTTAATATATTTGTATTTATTTATTAATTAAGAGTGACACATGTCACCAACTTATTGATGCTAACGTGGCACCTAACAAAATCTGTCAAATTTCTGAACGGAATTTGACTGGAGAGAGTGATTTTGTGTTTTTGGCATACCCATGAGTTTATTTTGATATCACAAAGAATTAATTGTAAATCAAGTAAATGACATGAACTAATTTTGCATTTTTTCCCTTTTTAAAAAAAAAAAAAGTAACACATATTCTTTTCAAATTACCACTTAATTGTCAATGTCCCTCAAAACTACCAATTGTGTCAATATCCTCTCTCAAACTACCAAAACATGTCAATGTCCCACTAAGAACAACAAAAATACAAAAATGACCATGAATTTTTTTCAGTAAGACAAAAATGTCCTTATAAATTCGAGAAAATATATATATACAACTAAAAAATAAATAAATTTAAAAAAAATAAAATAAAAACAAAAAAGTTTTTTTTTAAATAAAAAAAAACTAACAAACAAACAAAAAACTGAAAATTTAAAATTTAAAAAAATTAAAAAAAAAATAAAAACAAACGAACGAATCAAAACAAAGAAAAGCCCTTTTTTTGTATAACTTTTTGTTATTTTATATTTTTTTAAAATAATTTTTTCAGTTTTTATTTTTAATTTTAATAATTTTTATGATTGGTATTTTTGTCATTACGGGGGACATTGACATTTTTTTGTATTTTTTAGAGAATAATCAGAAGATTGACACAATTTGTAATTTGAGGAGAACATTAACAATGATGTGATAGTTTAAGAGGGTTATGTATACTTTTTCATTTTTTTGGAGAAATTACACTTTACCCCCCCTAATGTATCCACCAATTGGCAATCTGACGCTCAATGTTTAATTTTTTGTAGATGACCCCCCTGATGTTGTCCACTTGTTCCATATTGGACCTTCCTTCCACCCGCCCATCATTTTGGATGGAAAAAATGTCATGTGCAACTCACGTGATCTTTTAAACAAAAATCAAGACTATTTTACCCTTCCATTTACCCTGTTTCCAACGTGGACTCTTGAATGCTTCTTTCTCTCTCCTCTATCTCTTCCTTCCTCGTTGTTCTCTCTCTCCAACCCAAACACCACCACCACAACACCACCTTCTTCAAACTCTTTCTCTTTGTGTCTCTCACTCTGTCTCTAAACTTTATCGCTAGCATAATTATGAGGTACCAAACGCTACAAGCTCAAGGGGAATGTTTTGAGCTATAGCCTTGGTGGGATGGGTTGTAGTGCTTGAGTTATTTCCATTGACCTGACCAAACACTTGTTATAGTGTGATGGCTTGCTTCACCATGAAGCTCTTTGCGTCTGTTACCTGCGTAGACCAGCGTGACCAGGATTCCAGGAACTCACGGTAGTGGTATGTGCATAGCCATAGCCATCTGCATCAAAGTTGAAGAAGGAATGTAGAATACAATACAAAACATACCGTTTAACTTAAAAGTTTACAAAACACTAAAAAGGACGTGAACACGTGTAGAAAACTAGGCCCATGCAGAACGTGTAGCCTATGTACGTTCCATTTCTCTCCACAAACCACGTCATGCACCTTCTGTCCACTTCGAAGAGGCTGTTTGAATACTTCATGTCCTTGAGCCAGAAGCTGGTCGTGGCCAGCATCCTCGGCTAGAGCTCCACTCCCGCCTCATCGCTTATAGTTGTTTCCTTGTCACGAAGCCACAAACCCTTTAACACAAACTCCACCACAAACACCAAAGTGAAGCAAGCCATCATCAGAAACCCCCACAAAACCTTCACTCACTGCCACCAACCCCTATGGTTCCCTCCCTCACTGTTCCTCCGGCTCCCAAGAGACCCTATCCTGGGTAGCGCGTCTGCATCGTCCTCCATCCTGTAGCACGCCAAGAGCATCGACATCAGTGAGACCCCATCTCCCAACGTGTGGTGTGGTGAGCGCGAAAGATCGCGCACTTGTGGGCCAGCAAGAGGTGGATCTCCCACAACGGCTTATTGTAGCTGAGCCCTGAGATGGTTGACAAGTTGGCCAAGTACTGGTTCACCGCGGACTCGTCGTCGTTTTGAACTTCTGGGTCAACACGGGACGGCCAAAAATGATGAAATGGTTGTTCAAGAAATCTATAAGGGGTGGTCTTGAAGCTCTCACATCTCAAGTTCCATGATTTGAGATTCAATGAGTTCAAAGGGACTGTGCCAAAAGAGCTATTCGACAAGCCATTGGACGCCATCTTCATCAACCACAACCGGTTCAAGTCCGATCTTTTCAACAACTTCGGCAACTCCTTGATGTCCGTCATCTTGCTAGCCAACAACAAGTTCCACGGTTGCCTCCATTCTAGCCCCGACAACATGTCCAACCTCAACGAGATTATCATGATGAACAATGGGTTCAGATCCAACAAGATTATCATGGCGAGCCACTAGTATAACTTCCTCGTGTATCTAGTATCGGTGCAAATTGGAAAGAGACCCTCACGACGCACGTGATATTGCTGGACGTCCACGTTGCCAATTTTGGAGAGCAACGTGCATGGTGCTTCCACGTCTCACTTCCATCTTACACGTGTCATCATCTTCCTCGTATACTGTTTTCCATGATCGCCAACAACGCATGAAAAACCCAACATTGTTGATCTTGTTGGCACTGCCGTGTTGGTCGTGAAAGCAAATTAGGACCATCCATTCTCCATTGCTCGTCCAATTCCTTATCCGATAAACCTTTGCTCCCTTGATTCTTCTAGAAGTTCTTCGAGTTCCAGAAATTGCTTTGTGAGTGTCATCTCGAGTCCGAGAAACGGGTATTCACCGGTCGTGATGGAAGCCTCCAACAGTTTTAAGCGGAAGGTCGTGATCGGTTCGGCCGGTTATGTTCTTGAAGACGTTCCTCATTTGTCTGATTATATTCCTGATCTCCCTGTACATCGTCGTTTCCTGGAATACATAATTCATTGTTGATTAGCGATGGATGATCAGCCCAACTGAACAAAGGTTTCCCCAAAACCCCACGAGGAAAAACATGTTGATTCCCTCTTATTTTTTTGTTTGAATAGTCATGTTGATGATGAACACTCGCAGCTTGGTGGTCTCTGTTCATCTTCTACGCATTCATCACTGCAAGATTCGGGAAAATTTGCAACGGCATATCCTCAAACTTCACGTTCATCTTCTACGTTGGTTTCGTCTTGAATATTATGAACTGAACATTGGCCGGCAGATAATCTCCATCCATTTCATTGATGAAGACCACCTTGAGCCCGGGTAGAAAAACCTGCCAGAGCTGCGAAAAGTAGGGACCTGGTTCGATGTACTCCTTGAGCCAGCTCCTTCCGACTGGCTTGACCTGATTGGGCCGTGGACTCCGCCGGCGAAGAAGCCAAGGTAAGGACATGAGGGAGTGACGAATTTGTCTAAACTCACCGTTTTGAACATGGACAATTTTGGAAAGTTTGGCTTCAAGAGGTCATGTGCGGTCCAACGTGGAACAAGTGGATAACATCAGGGGGGTCATCTACCAAAAATTAAACATTGGGCGTTAGATTGCCAATGAATTGATACATCGGGGAGTAAAGTGTAATTTCCACCCATTTTTTTTTTACTAAGAGTGACACATGTCATCATTTTATTGGTGCTGTACATAGACATTAAAGGAATCTGTCAAGGGTTTTGATTGCAGGGACTAAATTGTTATTTTCGCCTATCCTCATGACCTTTGAATTTTTTGTATACCGCAGGGAGTGATTTGTATTTTGGCCAATTATAGTGACTGATTTTGCATTTATCCAGGGAAAATATATATATATATATATACACACACACTTATTTTTATTTTTCCTTTTTGTTTGAAAAATAGTTTTTTTTTAGTAATTTTTAATTTTTGTTTTTTAGAGGATAAGTGTGTTTTCAATAAAAAACAAAAAATAGCATTTTTGGAACACAGTGGTAGTTTGATGAGTCAGCTTAACACATTTGAAAATTTAAAAAGCTCTTATAAAATCGGTTGTTCAAAAAGCTTTTTTATATTTAATCTTTTTAATTACGTAGTTTGGAGTTTTGAGAAATGGTTTATTGAGTTTAAAAATAACAAATCACTCTATGGTTGGGGATTTTAGGTTTTGACAAATCGTCCCAAATAGTTCATCAAGTTTCAAAAATAATAAATTATTGAAGTAAGCAAAAAAATAACAAATTAGTATATGCCGTTAAAAAATTGATAGAATTCATTAATATGTCATATCAACTATCAACATGAATCAGGTTGGCTAAAGAAGTAGCCAAACCATCTCATGGGCATTTGTTTTTTTATTTTTTGTCATTTGAGGGCAGACTAGTCGAACCACTCCAAACAGCTATGGGCCAGTTAACCCTATATATATATGCTTATAGGGGGTGGTCGAATAACTCCAAAGCAGTTAGGGTGGTTCGCCCCTTCCCATATTTAACATATTAATGAATTTTATTAATTTTTTTCTTTAGGTAGAGGCTAATTTTAATCTTTTATCTTATCACAAAAACGCTTTAAAACTCAGTGAACTATTTCTCAAAACTCAAAGTCATACGACCTAAAAATGCATTTATCTCTTAATTTATTTATATTTTAGTCAAAGGCAAAATTGTAAACATACGGTATAACCTAGGCTTGGCAATCTGGGTTCACGGGTCGGGTTCGTGTCAACCCGGCCGGCCCGATTACACAATCGGGTCAGACACGAACCCGACCTGATTATTAATTGGTTTGATGTTTTAAACCCGAACACGACCCGTATATCAACCGAGTTACCCGAACACGACCCGGGTAACCCGTTGTGAAGAAGAAGAACCGAACTACCGAAGAAGGCAAGAGCCAAGAAGCTTCGTCCGAGACTCCTGAATCGTGACAATCGTCCGAAGAAGAAGAAGGATGAAGGATCGTCTTCGACTCTTCGTCTTCGTCTTCGTCTTTGTCTGAACCCCAATTCGTACCCACTGCATAACGGAAGAACCCAAAATCCCCAATTCGCATTGCAGTCACACTGTCATAGGAGAAAACCAAACAGGCAAACAACACAATCCAACGAGAAAAGCAACCCAATTCGGCGATCCCTGTAGTTTCCAAACCCAGATCGCACGGGAAACCGTGTTCACAGCCAACAAACAGTCAAGCACCAAATCTAGGGCTCCCAAGTCATTGAACCTCAGACGGCGTGAACGGTGAACGAGTTGTTGGGGGCGATGCCGTTTTGGAGGGTTGCGTGGTGGAGCTAGGCTTCGACTTCAAGAGCTGAACTTCGACGGTCTCACGGTCGTGGACTTGTGGCTACGTGAAGTTTCTGGTTATACACAAACACAAAATAAATATAACCACAAAAGACCCGGCTAGGCTTGGGGCTCCACCATTTCCTGAATTATTATTATTTTTTTTTTATCTAACCGTGTTATAATCGTGTCTTATAAATGGGTCATAATCGGGTTGACCCGAACCCGATTATTCCAAACCTAAGTTCTGTATTTTCGTGTCGTGTTCGTGTCAGATTCGCGAGTCGTGAAAAAAATTGCCAACCTTAGTAAAAGCGTCAATAGTATGATGTATTTTCAATTTGATTAAATAGTTTCGTATAAATAGGCAAAAAAAAAAAAAAAGAAAAAAGAAAAAAAGAAGAAAAAGAAAAAGAAAGTTTCGTATAAAATGTAGGATTCCGATTCCCTCCTTCACCAGCCTCAGTAGGGCTTCCTAAAAGTTGGGTTGAAATTTCTCAGTCGTGTCTGACGTGATCTAGCCCGCACAAGCTGTTGTCGAAGCACAAACGTTTGTACGCGTCACTTGTGCGAGTACACGTCCCACGCCGACAACGTGGTACGGGAAAGGTTGGCCTTCGTATGATTTTATTTAGTTCGATGTGTTTTTTGCTCCTATGATTTTACTATTGGCAAAAAGAATGAGGAATTGCTTTTAGTACGTACCACCGATAATCAGTTTTCTTATTTTCAACTTTGTGATTTTTTCTTTTAATCCGGTTGACTGTCAATTGATATGAAAATGAACTGTTTTCCTATTTCCATATTGGTGAGTTTTTCTTTCCAGTTATCAATGGGTATTATTATTGTTATTATTATATATTTGTTGAATTAAAGGTATGTTCATCTCTATATACCAATTTTCTTACGAGATAATAGGTTTCCATTCCTTTCTAGTGCGCCAATCAGTCTGAATCACTAAACGGGTTCTAACACTCTCTTCTTCGGAGCAGGAATAACCTTGTCTTAGCTTGTTTTGCTATTGAGTCAAAGAGATGGGGAAAGCGAAGAAAGGTCGTAAATTTGCAGTCATGAAAAAGCTCGTCACCCAAAAAGCCATTAAAAAGTAAGTAAAAAAAAATTATTTCATCTGCAACTATTTCTTTATGAGTTTATGATTTGCCGAAGTTTCTAGTAATTCTTGTTTCATGTACTCGATTCAGTTACAAACAACAGGTTCTGGACCCAAAGAAGAAAGACAGTGACGAAACAAAGCTCCCAAGAAATGTGTAAGCCTTATTGTATTATTTGTGAATGTGATTTGTCCTATTTATTATTTTATTACATTATTTTATTTTGTGTGATTTAGGCCGAAGGTTTCGTCGGCGCTTTTCTTCAATTACAACACCTCGTTGGGACCGCCATATCGGGTTCTAATAGATACCAACTTCATCAATTTCTCAATACAGAATAAAGTGAGTGATTTGTAGTGTTCTTGTTTTGATTTTGTTAGATTTGATTATAAATGGGTTCGGTTGAAAAATGCAAAGTTTGACAAAATCTTACTGTTAGATTATAAAATTCTTAGAATGATATCAAGTACTTTTCAATCTTAGAGCTCATTCTCTGCCTACTTAGACTCAGTATTTTTTGTGTTTTAATCTGAACTTATGCAATTTCGTCCATTGTTATGTAGTTGGACCTGGAGAAGGGAATGATGGACTGCTTATACGCAAAATGTGAGTTTGGAATCACTGGTTTATTCAAATTTGTATGAATCATGCACTGCTACTTGTTAGTCATTCCTTTGGTTTTGGTCATTGATTTAAGAATGTTTCTGTGTTGATTATTATCCTAAGTTCAACATAGTTGTGAATGCGGGTTGGGTTTTTAACAGGCGTCGAGTCCCATGTCTTATTGGCAAACAGTTGGTGCTGTGTTAGTTTCTTCTAATAATATCTCTCAAAATATTACTCATGATCGTTTGGATGTCTATATGAATTCTTAGGGAATGGAATGAGAATCATTCTTTATTTAATCTGTTTTTACTGATTCCATTTACCTTTTGGATTGAAGGCACTCCTTGCATCACTGATTGTGTGATGGCAGAGCTTGAGAAGCTAGGTCAGAAATATCGAGTAGCTTTGAGGTATCCTCCCGTGTTGTACTTACTCTGCAAAATTTCCCAATAAATTTTGTGATTGTTGCTCACACTCCTCTCTCTTCTATATTAGTTTAAAGAGGTTTGAGATTGTTGGATGCATGTGTTAGTGTGGTTTGCAGGAATCAGATCAGTTGTGATCTTATCTTATCATCATTATAGTAATGATTTTCTTCTTTTGTTTGGATGATGAAATTTATTCAATCAAAAGGAAAGAGTGCAAATTAACTTAGTTTTTAATCCTATTGTCTTTGCAATCAAATTTTTCAACATTGCCTTTTTCTGCTGCCATTGTCATGCATCATATGGGCCTACTAGTGCAATACTGTTATTCTTCTATTAGCATTTAGGATATCCTTGTACGTGCTCATGATCAATGATGTTTCAGCTAATGAAAATTACCCCCTCCCCCTCTCTGACAGGATTGCTAAGGATCCTCGTTTTGAAAGACTAATTTGTACTCATAAAGGGACCTATGCTGATGACTGTATTGTTGATAGAGTTACTGAGGTATGTCCTGGATTAATTTGATGTGAAGGTTCTTGTGTGTGTTACCCATATTTAGTAGTATTAGTTCAAATTTTCCCATTTTTCCCAAAAGCTTAATCAGTTCCTCGGAATTTTTTAGATCCTCCAAATATATGTGACCCATATGATAAGATGCATTGTTGTACTATCCTTTTTGACAGTGATCCTGTATGTTTATCCATTATCTTTATTAGTGAAACTTGATGTATTTATTTGTCTTTCTATTGGGTTGTATACGATTCAGAAGTAGCATACAAGATCAAAACTTCTTTAACGATAATTTTCTTGTAAACTAAAGAACCTTCACTGCGAATGTTTGTAATGTCTATCCAAAAGAAATAACAAAAAAAGAAAAGTGAATTATCATAGCCTTTACTGATGCAATAGTGTGAACAGAACATTTTATTGTAACTATCATTAACTGCTTCTTGGAAGGGTTTATTAGACATTAGAGACTTTTGCAACTCAAACTGCCAATATACTTTCCGGCTCACGACAACTCAAATGAGCGGGGCTCTCTATTTGCTTGCAATGCCGGCCGTTCGCCTATAGTTATAAGTAGAAGTAGAGGGTGCCCGTTGCTTTGCTCCACACTTCAGAAAAAGTAAAAAAAGTATGGATTAAGTAAGAAGTACATAAGTAGCGAGAAAGAAAAACTTGGTTACGGGAACCGAAGGTTAGGCCGACTACTTACTTTAGTATAGCTGCACCTAAAGAAGTTTATTCCTACCACCCTTTCTTCCTCTTTCTGTCAATGTTGCCAATTCCCAGATTACTAATAATGTACCTCATGCATACATTGTAATTTGAAAGGCAAGTTGCTCCACTATTTTTCGAAGCACAGTACATCCAAAGAAAATTACAGTAAAGATGTTGAATAAATGTAATAAAAGGTCAGTCCCCAATGTTCTTACTTAAATGTACACTGAACATGTGATTCCAAACCCCAAGACGAAGGGGCTTTGATCAAGTATGGACGTACATCTGGTGCACAAAACATCAACATTGCATCTCATGTAATCTGGCATCTCAAAGTTTATCTATTTCACGATATGAATGTGCACTTCAGTGTTGTTGCTGGTATCATTAGTTATTTTTGTAAATTATATTAAAGTATGAACCAAGTTGTTTTGCTCTTTCAAGGTGAATGCAATTGTAAATTACCAGTACGCTATTTGCATTTAGTACTATTTCTTTCTTGTAACATAGACAATCTATTTTTTTGGAAACAGCATAAATGCTACATTGTTGCTACTTGTGATCGAGATTTGAAGCGTAGGATCCGGAAGGTATGATCAATTAATAAGTGCACTTTATTACAAGGAAATGGATTTTGATTTATAGGGTTGCTTGTTCACTGGCAGACCCCTGGTGTACCAATCATGTACATTACCAAGCACAAGTACTCAATTGAGCGGTTGCCTGAAGCAACAATTGGCGGAGGTAGGCTACCATTAACCTACAGTTGTGAATTGCTTTATGAGTTGGAGATTACAGTTTTGATATTTTGACTCACATATTTAATGATTGATCTTTTCTCAAAGTTAAAACTACGAAGTATATTGATATTTTGACTCACCATTAACCTACGAAGTATATGATATTTTGACTCACATATTCATTTTTTTTGGCTGGGTTTGAGGTCTGGATTTTGCAATTTGTAAAGAATTCTTGGTGTTATTTGTCTCCCATTTTTTCCTGTTGAAAATTTTCTGAAACAGTTGTGTGGTGTCTGGTGCAGCTCCGAGATACTGATGATGGAGGTATGATCGTTCAACAATAGGACGGTTTTAGGGGTGATCCTCTCCTCTCATATTGGGGTTTGTTGGTGGTGGTGGTTGTAAAGAGGAGACCATCTTTTCTGAGATTTGGAACATTCAGATGCCATTTTTTGCTGTCCTCTGGGAATTTGTTCCATATATACTTTTATGCAGTCTTCGTCTGCAACGGGATTCATGTAATCCTTAAGAAAGAAAAAGATATCCATAATTCTAAGATTCAACTTTCTTTTGTTTCTTTTGGTAATAATTTCATAGTCAGACCCTAAACCTTGCCTTCAAAAAGCTGTCTGATTTTCTTTCTTTCAGAATCAAACATGCACCATGTTAATCCCTACTTGAAATACTAGGAAAATCTTTTTTCTTAACATATCATGAAGTAGGGTACAAATATCACGCCTCACATGCACCATGCCGAATCTGCCGATGCTCCATTGTATCAAATATTAAGCTGCCAGAAATTCCGTAGATCAAATCCTAATCTAAAACTACAAAAAAAAACCTATAAGTTTTCCACTGAGAAGCCACTTTTAGGAAAACTGGAATAAGTAGTCGCAATTATGAGCATCACATTTTGAAATTTCAACTTAAAATTAAAAATAGCCATTCTAACAAGAGAATATTTTCAAGAGAATATTTTCAAGTCAAGATTGCATATTCAGGAGCACAGAATCCAGTGTTTCTACCTCCCATCTTTGATTCACAAACCCAAGCAACCATGTACATGCATAACATCTTCCATTGCTTACTCAAATTCTGAAAGAAATATTATTATGCTAATCCAAATAGAGGTAATACATAAATCCCATACAAAAAGAGACCAAATGGTACATAAAATATCATAAGAAACACAAAGAAAGTGGTCGTGGTAGGCTTCTATTGCAAAAATCCAGTACAAGTTTGTATTCAGTCCAAGATGTCATCTAGGCTGAAAGGTTTTATATAAGACCAGCATAATTTGCAAAAATCACCTGCAAATCCCTCTCCAAACAGCTCTGTTATAGAAATACAATGGGATATGCAATTACAACTCTAGGGCTGCGATGGTGTAGGAGATGTTGGAGGCTTCAAATCCGGATACTGCAACATGAGAGAAAAATAAGATAAATGAAAAGAGACAATAATTTGTTCCGTGCATATACCACAGGATTAACTCAATAAGTACATGTCTATTCCAGGTAACAATTTAGACCGTTAGATTACAGCTTTGAAGCACATGAACATATACTTGCACTGTACGCTCAATTCTTTATTCTTCTTCTTTTCTGTCTCTCTGGGCTTGGTTATATTTGAACTTAAAGATCATAGTAACAAGATTCCTTACCCACCCCCAAGTAGCTGTACAACACATTCTGGTATGCTAAATCTAGTGATCCAAGTTCAAAGAATAAACAACTGATTTCATCTAAGATTAAAAAGGAAGAAAGAATGGATTGATTTACCTTTTATAGCTTCTTTTCCCCTTTGAAAGAATAGAATATTTGATTGAATCTTATAAATAAAATAAAAATATGACCTGATCTTTAATAGAATATATTTCTAGATCTCAAAACCCAAAACAAAAACTCTACTATAATTTTTAATATATTTTGTGATTGCAAACTGTTATGGTACATTTATATTCTTAAATAAGGTATTGTGATATTTTAATTTTCTTTGTATTTATATATGCTACATATATAAAAATCAACATGAAACATATACAATGGAGCAGAAAAGTATTTGTCTTCAGAAAGTAGTAAGAAATAAGTCATTAGTGAGTAGTTCACGAGCTTAAAATTCCAAGCACATAGAGTGGATCAGAAAAATATTATAGAATTCATAAGCAGTGAGAGAGAATTACATATGGATATGGAGAAAGTGATTTTGAAAATCCATGAAGTGATTCTGCTTTAACTTCAGTTTTGGGCACTGAGTTTATCTCAGGACTGGATTGTCCAGCTGTTTCTACATTTGGCTCTGGAGCTGCTTCTGCTTTTTGTATAGTATTATCAGTAGTAGCGGGCTCTGGGCTTGCCTCAGTAGGTGCAGGAAGAGCTTTGCTAGTCACAGTTAATGGTAGAATAGCCTTTCCAATTTGCTAAAATTCCAGGCAATTCAAGATAAATAGAGGATGTAATTATGAATTCTTAGCGCAAAATATTTGCCATTTGATTTTTCAGGCAAATGAATAGAAAGATTTTACATGAAGTTCATATACCTTTATATCATCAGCAAGCTCTTTAGGGGCAACCTTTGTGTTCAAGAATTCATCCACTTGTTGGAGAGTTTCCTTTCGATCCTGTCATGAGAAGCAATTTAGCTAAGATCCAAACTAGAAGAAGTACATGGTGTGAGTTATACAAAAGCTCTGTCACTCTACATCACACAATGGCCTCAATCTATCATCAGATAAAGTAACAAATAATGGAAGATGCATGAGTCATACAAATCGAATTACAAAAAACTCTGCATTCCACCATAGTGAAATGCATTATAATTTAGGGTTAAATACGTTTTTAGTACCTGAGTTTTGAAAACTTTATTTTTTGGTACCTGAGTTTCAATTCGCATCACAGATGGTACCTCAGTTTTGGGAAAAAGACCAAATTAGTACCTCAGTCAAGTTTTCCGTCCAAAAACTAACGTCCCGCCACATCACTGCCACTTAGCACTACTAGGAACACGACACCTGTCCCTTTCGACATGTCAGCACCCACATAATTGCCAAATCCCCCCAAAATTAGTAAATGACGTGGGTGTGTGATGTGGAAGTCTTTGGGTGATTTGACAATTATGTGGATGCTGACATGTCGGAAGGGACAGGTATCGTGTTCCTAGTGGTACCAAGTGGCAGTGACGTGGCGGACCGTTAATTTTTGGACAAAAAACTTGACTGAGGTACTAATTTGGTCTTTTCCCAAAATTAAGGTACCATCTGTGATGTGAATTGAAACTCAGGTACAAAAAAATAAAGTTTTCAAAACTCAGGTACTAAAAACGTATTTAACCCTATAATTTAAAGTAACCTATAAAACAACATGCTAAGGAATGATGCCGGCCATCTAAAACTCGATGCATGGTAGTTCCAAAGGGAGAAAGAATGTAATTCACAGCAACAAGTACCTTCAATAAAAAGTTTATGAGCAAAAATCTAAGTACAGAAAGTGTTGGAAACTCACCTCAGCAAATAGGAGTTTCTTACTTGCAAACTGAACAAATGCGGCTGAGCCTAATATTTGGAGTATTGTTTCTATCTGAAAAGATAGAGCAAAACCATAAAATGCAATCTCCCATCACAAGAATCAAGTGTCAAATCAAATACGAAGAAAAACAAAATAGAAAAACCAATTAACAAAGCATCATCAGCCCAACCTCTGAAAAAGCCAATAAACCTAATCCAGCGGCTGCAGCAATCCCAAGGGTAAGAGACACGGCATCTGCACCCTCCTGCACATTAATCGCCATCATAAACAGTATAATGCTCAATTAGAAACCATGAAGAAAGGCCAAAACATTTCAAAGAAATGATATGCCTAGGGGTTAGCTGCTAGCCCCTTGAAACCAGCATATTCATTTTGTTTCCGCTGATTAGATGATACAGTAATTAAAAGCTTAGAAACATACTCCAATTGCACCACCAATAGCATCTGTCAAATTGCTAAGATCAAGACTCAATGCTTTTCTTGGTGGTAACCAAGGAAGACCACTATTCTGCAAATTTACAACTCATGTCAAAGTTTCCAAATAACAATGTATCTGACACTATCTGGATGTCAATAACAATGTATTCGAAGTAAACAGCTGAAGAAATAAGGGAAGACCATCCATCCTTGGGGTCCTTCTGCTCCATCTTTTATTGCATACGCAGCTTTGAATCCATTTACAGTGACCAACTCCGCAACCAGTTCAGAAGTTCCATCAAATCTGGCTTCATCACAAATTCAGCAACATCAGTTCCATTCGTTTGCACTTGGAATAACAAATATCAAGTCATACATTGCCTAGTTCGCCAGACAATCATAAAGCCTGTGAAAAAGAAAGGGAGCAAAAAAATAGATGGTTGTTTGATCTGAAATTTCGTATTCAACCAAACCTATATCAACTGCCTGACTTGATCAAAAAGTGATCATGATGCAGACTGCAGATATTGACCCAATGTCAACAATCCTTTAAGATAATATATATATATATATGCTACTTTTATATATTCACTAATTAAATTCTGGAACCTGCAAGATCTGTCAACACTCAACAGTATATCACATTCATATAAGTTGGCACCATTTGTAGGCTAATTTTATTTTAACAACTCCTGCCTGCTTCTATAAGCACTCCCCATCCAGATAGGAGAAAAAAACTGAGAACCATTATATGTTAAGAACAGTTGGCATCCTCACTTAGGGGGGTTTTGGAATATCCACAAATATATAGATATCCGGTAGATGTTGAACCTGTTACCTTAGTGCATGATTAATTTATTCGGAAGAAATTGATATAACCAAAAGAAAAAAAACTTCACAATACTTACATAATAAGTTGATTTTAGTTTAGGTAGTAGGTATGGTTCCCTTTCACTCTCATTCAATATTATAGAATCAAGAAGCCAAAAATCCACGATATTTGTACTCTTGACGCTAAAGGGATCTTAAATTATCTATTAAGAATGCTAAATTTCAGAATGAATAATAATCTAAATGCTGCATGTAGAACTTTTTCTGGTCAAGTTCTTCTATCTTTCTTAGTTTTCCAAATGAACTGGAATAATATATCTATAACTTGTAAAAGAAGACGAGGAAGAAACTATAAGAATTGGATTTAATTTCTTACTTGTCTAAAATGAACAATGTAGTATTTTCTGGTTCCTTGAACTTTAAAGAAAGCTTCTTTAAGAACCCAGGCTTCTCTTCCCCTCTATAAACAATAGACACCGGTTTCTTCCTCAAATCCCGGATATCTGGGCTACCCACTTGCCTAAATTCCACTGGTGCTCTTATATCAAGCAACTGAGCATTCGCATCATCACCTAATTTTGCATAAGCACTTTTTGCAGACTCAATGCCCCATGGTTTAGACTTCTTCAGAACTTGAGATAATACCACCGGAACCACCAGAATGGCGGCGCCACCCGCTATAACTGCAGGATTCTCTGTTCCAAAATTTAAAACACTATCAAGAACCCCACTTGCATCAAAGTCTCCAGCTGCGTCATTCACAGACTGTTTAAGTGCTTCCTCATAGGATAAAGCTCTGGCAAGCCCAGTACTAAAAGCTGAAGATAAAAGGACTAGACCCCCTTGAAAACCCCTTGATAAACATTCTTGTAAAGTTGATGGGGTGGTATTAAAAGTAGCAGAATTTGAGAACTTAAGTGGAAAAGTTGTAGGGGGAGATGTGATTTTTCTGGGTTCTTTTTTTTTGTCACAAAGAACAGACAAGGGAGTCAAGCTTGCTGCATTCAGGGCCTCCATGGCATATTCTATGTCACACAATTTCTGGGGCTCTCAAAGAAATGATGGAAGAGCTTGAATCACCGTGAGAAATGGGGGGTTTTGTGAAGAATTTTGGTTCTTTCTACTTTCTAGGATTGTATTTTGAGTGGAGGGCGGTGCTGACATGGCATGGTAGATGAGCTTTCTTCCATTCGTTGCGTGACACGTGGGAAGTGAGGATGAGAGAGGTTTGGTGATCATGAGGGCTGCGGATGGTTTGATGGCTTTTTGTTACATCCGATTGTGTGGCTAAGAAATGTCCTGAAGAAGCTTTTAGAAATCTCCCTACTGTGGAAAATATGGATCTATATAGTAATAGTACACTCTGCAGTACCGTACTACTTTTTTTTTTAAATTTTAAATTTTTAAAAATTTTATTATTTTTTTATAAATATATTAAACAAATTACAAAAAAGAAAGATAATACACAAGGGTTTAAGCAATCCAAAATTAAAATTAAGAATAAAAATACGTGCTTTCGGAGATGCGGGCCCAATGATTTAAAGCATGGATGCCACAAAATTGGGGTCTCTAGTAAAAGTGATTGGTGAAGTGTATTGAGTCACAAGAACCTAAACATCATAACATGAGTGAATAGGAAAAGGAAACAACAAAAAAAAGCCTATAAACAAATATAAAAATAAAAAACAAAAAAATTATAAAAATTCTCAAAATACACCCGTGATGGCGGCCAAACCACCGTCACAAGTCTGCAATACCGTACTACTTTTTTACAACGAAGAGAAAGAAACTCCATGTGGGTTAAGCTGCTCTCATTGTTCAAGTATCTTGATTATGAACGTCTACAGTTTGGATTATGATTTCTAAGAATTCATTAAATTTTAATCATTGATTTTCAATTTAATTACCGAAATCTGGATAAATATGGTAATTGCATAGATGGTAACCTATAATAATCGCTAATATGACAAAATTTCAATCCTCGAATTCCAAACCACTGCGATTTGAAGAATTCTACTCGATAAAGAATTTTGATTCCATCAGTTCTTAGGTGTATTCCAATTTTATGGATCCTCAATTTCTCGCTAGAATAAATTGCCCAAACCAAAAAATAAAATAAAATAAAATAAAAAATTGACAAATATATTTAGGGCAGTTGATTAAAAAAGGAAAAACTATTAAATTGTCGTATTACTACGTTTCCCGCACAGGAATACGGGGAAAATGAAATGATGTCTTCACTTTTAACAAGCTTCGCTGACATCTGTTCAGCTACTTCCAAATTTATAATGAGATTATAAGCTCGGACGAAAAAGAAAAATTTGTAAATTAAGTCAAATAAATGTCTCCTTTTAGAACCAATAGGCAAGTGCAATACAAAATCAAGATGATATCGTTTCATTTGATGGTTAACGTGTGTAATTATAACTGTTTCAAATGCAAGTATCGATACATCTGAATTCTGATACTTAGAATCAAAGCTTTGTTGAGTTCATGAAAGGTGGGTATTAATGAGTGGTCAAGAAACACACTCTGGGCATTTCATCCCTGCTCAAAGCTATAGCATGCCACTTACACAAACCAAAAAAGAAAAAAAGAAAGGTATGGCAGGCAGCACTTCAAGGTAATAATCGATTCATTGAGAATTTGTCGAAGGCATCGCACATTTATATACAAGAGAGACAGAGAACTGAAATTCCTCTTTCAAAAATTCTAACAATACTAAAAGAGAGCTCGGTGGAAAAAAAAAACAACGCTACAAAATAAAGATCATGACCGAGCCACTGAGACCATTATTTACCCTCCGCAGCCATCCTTTTGCGTATTTCATGAGCTGTATTGAAAATGCCAAGAGTAGGCTGATTGCAAACAAAGCATTTCTTGTTCTTCGAATGATGCTGAAAATGAAAAGAACCCGAGTTAGATTACACTGTAAAATGAAAGGAGAGATGGGCAGAAAGACATGTTTTAAAGGACATACTCCATCATCCTCAAGCACAGAACAAAAGCAAATAAAAAGACACCAAAGTTATGTACATCTTTAGCAGAGTTATTTTGATAATGCAGGTTGTTAGAAGCTATAAGTTGATATAGAAGGGATTACCTTTAATGCGCAATGCTCGCAGAAATAGTGCTTGCACTTGGTTAGTACAGGATCGACAAAAGGCTGCCTACAAATGAAACATGCAAAGGGCAACGAATCATCATCATCTTCATCACCAGGGTCTACACCCCCATCATCCACATCATCTACTCCCAAAGCTAGATTTCTCTTCCTTGCTTTCTCTGCTTCCTCCCACTCCTTCTCCATCTGCCATCCAGATTTGTAATCCCCTCGATCATGCATAAACTTGCATGAATCTCCATATCCACAGTAACCAGTCTCTTTGTAATCCTTACATATATCTGGCTGATAATCAAATCTTGCCGAAACTCTAATGTGAGCAGAAGCCCTCAAAGGCCCATGTGCCCCACCAGCTTTCTCACTGGAAATTGTTTGCTCTCTTCGGAAACCAGCCTTGTAATCAGTATATCCATGGATCCCTTTATACAACTTGTCATCTCCAGAGCTCTTTCCTTTCCCTTTCAAAGCCTCCTCCGCCTGCTTAAGAGCTTTCTCACGGAATGCTCGAGAATCTTTTGAGAAATCAGTCTCTGTTTCCAGTGTTGCTGTTGCTCTGCTATCATGTTCAACTTGAATTTCCTTAGAAGACTCAAACTGAAAAACTGGGTTTTCAGATTCTCTCTTCGCTTCAGTAGACGTATTGTTCTTAGAAGATCCACTAGAAAAATACAGTTTATTGTCGGGCTTTAAGGTTTTCTTCTGACTATGTAAGAATGAGCCTTCTGTTTTTGAATCCTCCTCTTCATCTTCATCAACTGTTCGTTTTCTGATGTTTTTATTTCTTGATGGCTTTCTGAAGAAGTTGCAGACTGAGAATGGATATATCAATGAAATGAAAAAAGCCAATAAACACAAAACAAAAGGGTAAAACAGAATCCAAATGGTGAAGATGCAAACAAAGAGAAGGGAATATAAGTGAAAGAATTATACCTTGTTCGGGCTGTTGATTTTCACCTGAATCGGCCATATTAATAAAAGAAAAGGCTAAGGTAGGAAGTCCTGAAAACAGTAACGTAGACAGTGTCAGTCCTAAACTTAGTAATCCTTCAGAAATCAAAAGAATATAAAATGCTGCAAAATAGAGGCCTAACACAAAAGAACATAACCAACAAACAAAGTATCTATTGCATGAAGGTCAGATTTTTAAAATTGAACAAGGATTTTTCAATACATACGCGCGCGCGGACGCACATCAGCAACACAGAAGAGCATACATAATTCAACTGCATTTCCTTTCTAGCTTTTGTTGCCATGCACAAGCATGTGTTTCAAAGATTTGGTGGGGTTGGAATAGTGATTCATAGAAGTCAGGTTCTTCTATCTCTTGGCAAGAGAGAAAGAGACTAGCCAAAGACGTGAGAACCCAAACAAACCGAAAGCAATCATATTAGTGCGGCTGGACAGCCCTAGAATGGCTAAAAACCTTACATTCTAATCTTCAAATAACTTCTTCACCTCCACCAAATAAAGCCCAAAACAGAATTTATCCAACCCCAAGTTTAATATCAATACCATCTAAATTTCCACCCTATAGAAAACCTCCGTGGTTTAACACAACCTGCGCTTAAAGAGGGCTCTATCTCCTACAATTTGTCAGGGGTTCAGCTCTTCCAACACCAAACTAATAAAATACAAAACCTCCCCAAAAGATACAAGTCATGGCCATGGAGTTACCAAAATATTTTAAAATGTGAAATGGGAAGGAAATCGGAAGCTTTGTGAGGCTTGGATGTGGGAGGGAACTCCATGGCCGTGACTTGTATCTTTGGGGGAGGTTTTGTATTTTGTTAGTTTCATCAAAACCAAGCATATGCGATTATTTAAAATTTCTAGTAGAATCAGTTTTTGGTTGGCTAAGCATCTCTCTTTTGCAGGTAGATTGCAACTCTTGACTTCGGTTCTCTATAATATTCAAGTTTAGCGCATGGTCTTCTATTTTCATTTTACTTATAAAAGTGATTAAACTCGTTGAGAGAAAGTTTAATCGTTTCTTGTGGAATGGCAGTGAACTGTCCCCTGCTAAGTCTAAAGTTGCTTTGGACCATATTTGTGTTCCTAAGATTGAGGGAATTGTGGGTTTATTGGAATACAGTGGTCATTTTAAGGCATATATGGTCTCTCTTCTCTAGATTGGGTTCTCTTTGGGTTGCTTGCGTTCATGTTAACTTGATTCAGGGTAAGAGTTTTTTGCTCTTAAAAATTCCCAGGATTCTACTTCGAGTTGGAGGAAAATTCTAAAGCTTGGCAATATATAGTCAGTGTTGCTAGTCTCAAATCTCCCGTGAATACAAACTGAGATGGAACTATTATAAGGCCAAACCTTTCTCAAAAGAGATTTCATTCAACCACAGAAAGTCAAGGTACACGAACGAGATAAACGGGGACATTGAACATCCCACATGTGGCTCAAATACATAAATAAAAGAATCTACCACCACGATTACATAACAAACAAAAATGTAACGGAAAAATGAAACAAATTAAGTCACCAACCACACTACAGACAGACAACGAATATGTGGGTACATAAAAAAAAACATAACCCATTGAAAAAAAAAAAAAAATCTTACTAAGACATTTCATCAAACATATGAAGACAAATTTTTCAATGGGGTTTTCTCAAGAAAATTTGACAAATTAATCCAATTTTTTGTACCTATACATGCTCTAAGAACACAATAGAGCAACTTTTTTACACAAATTCAAAAAAAAAAAAAAATGAAGTTTATGGACAGAGACATTTCCACACATACCCGCACATTCAAAGAAACCCGCAACTAAATATTTCACAACTTGTGCAAAATAAGTCTCATACGTTGCTTGACCGAATTGGGGAATCAAAAAATGGGAGAGAAGAGAAGGTTACCTGCAAAATGTTATCCTCTGGAGGTGGATAGACGGTACCCTTGCGCTGTGAAAGAGACGATCCTTGTGAAGAGAGAGAGAGAGAGATTGTGAACAACTTGAGTTTTGCCGCCAGGCTTATGCCATGAACGTAGATGAAGTTTTTTTCCTTTCAAAACAATCAGAGCATAGAGAGCAGTGAAAATTAATCAAAGAGAGGGAGATTATGCTGAAACGTGGGAATTGGGAAAGCAACGTTGAAATATTTCGTTTGTGTCTTTTCTATTTAAAAACGATGTTAGGTATCTGAATAATTCCACTCGTTTTGTTGTGGAAACGACGCGAATATCACGTCGTTTTGGCAGACAAAAACGACGTAAATTATTCACATCCTTTTTTAATTATTCACGCCTTTTTAAGAAAGAATGTGAATAATTTACGTCGTTTGTTGTAAAAATAAATCGTAATTTATTCGGTTCATGTTGTTTGTAGAAAAATGACAGTTAAATTTTTAAACTTTGCATCCTTTATAAGTAAAGAACGTGAAAATGACGTCGATTAAAAATAAATGATTGATTTCAACTCACAAATTAATGTCGCTTGTTTAAAACGACCCAAAATAAAACGACATAAAATGTCAGTATTTTTTTGTAGTACGATCAATTGAGCGGTTGCCTGAAGCAAAAATTGGCAGAGTTAGGCTACTGTTAACCTACAGTTGTAAATTGCTTTATGAGTTGGAGATTGCAGTTTTGATATTTTGATTCACATATTTAATGATTGATCTTTTTCTCAAAGTTAAAACTACGAAGTATATAAGAAAAAAATGATAATCCCATTCTTTGGTGTTTATATATATACATGTAATATTCATTTTTTTTTTGGCTGGGTTTGAGGTCTGGATTTTGCAATTTGTAAAAAAATTCTTGGTGTTATTTTTCTCTTTTTTTTTTTTTTTTTTTTTTTTTTTTTTTTTTTTTTTTTCCTGTTGAAAATTTACTGAAACAGTTGTGTGGCGTCTGGTGCAGCTCCGAGATACTGATGATGGAGGTATGATCGTTCAACAATAAGAGGGTTTGGGGGGTGATCCTCTCCGGTCTCCTCTAATATTGGGGTTTGTTGGTTGTGGTGGTGGATGTTGCAAAGAGGAGACCATCTTCTCTGAGATTTGGAACATTCAGATGCCACTTTCTGTTCGATACATACTTTTTATGCAGTCTATAAGAAAGAAAAAGAAATCCATAATTCTAGGATCCAACTTTCTTTTGGTAATAATTTCATAGTCAAGACTTAGCCTTGCCTTCAAAAAGCTGTCTGATTTTCTTTCTTTCAAAACCAATAATATGCATTATGTTATCCTACTTGAAATAGAAATACTAGGAAATTCTTTTTTCTCAACATATCATGAAGTAGGGTACAAATGTCAAATACCACGCCTCACATGCACTGTACCCCGAATCTGCTGATGCTCCATTTTATGCAAATATTAACCTGCCAGAAATCCTGAAGATCAAAAAAGCCTAATCTAAAACTACGAGTTTTCCATTGATAAGCCACTTTTAGGAAAACTGGAATAAGTAGTCCCCAAGGCTAACCTGCTGCTATGTTGGTCGCATGGACAGGTAGCCAAAGCCATCCTTTTTTTTTCTCTCTCTTTTTCTCTGGGCAAAAAAAAGGGTAAGGAGGACAAGCAAATGTGGAATCCCTACCTGGGCGTGACTGTAGCCAAAGCCATTCAATTGTGCAGGCTCAAGTACATCAAAGGGAATAGAGTGGATGATCATCGAGTATATGATTATTTATGACATATATCAAAGAAAATTAGCTTTGAATCACAAGCAACTGTACTATACAAAGAAATGAAATAAGATAAAATATCAACTTTTTAGATCTTATAAGAACTCTTGGAATTAATTCTGCAGTGACCAAAATTTTTTAGACACAGTTTCGACACATGAAGATACAAATGATGTTCCCTCCAAGAGAAAACAAATGACCAGAAGTGCCTGCAATGTATAAAGAAGTACAAGCCCTATTTACAGAAGATCAAAAAAGTAATCCAGACCTTGTCCAATTTCCCAGATTGAGATGCCACACCCCCGTGAACGAGCTTCCTCAAGCCGCACAGAAATCGACAACAATGACGGATAAAAAACTGCATGCTTGATATTATTATCATCGGAGTAAAAGAACAAATGCTCCGCACTGTTCTTTTCCCACTGCAAAACAGGCCTGTGCTTCTCCAGCAATGAGAGGTAATCCCTTCCAGTAATAGCTCCACCACCCAAACCTGCAGTTTCAATGACAGGTCAAGAGATGGAGGCCACTCTTTTTTTGCAAATAAGAAACTACTAAAGAATTTAGCAGATTCCACGTATTATCAATCAATTGTTGTATAGGACAATACATATGATTAAAGTCAACTCATGCTAGCAGTAGCAGCGGCCATCTATAAAATTTGGAGGGAATGGAATGCAAGGACCTTTCAGAAAAGGACCATAAGTGGCCGCGATGTATCCCAAGAGATCATGTCTTGTGTTAGGGAAAGAATCAATGCCATACATAGTCCCATGCTAACTCAAGAAAATAGGTGACTTCAAATAGGGCTGTAACCAAGGTGAGTATTAGTTGTTCGAGCTCAGCTTGGGAAAAAAAAACTTTGGCTTGAGCTTGACTCGAGCTCGAATCGAGCTTAGAAACATTTGAGCTCGACTCGTTTATTAAACAAACCGAGCTCGAGGAGTTTATACGAGCTGAGCTCGAGATGTTTATGAATAGCTCGGACCCTAACTTCAAAGATCATGGGGTATTTTGAGCATGTTAACGTTTATAGCATCACTCTTAAGCTGAGTTGGAGAGCGGACTTTGCCTTGGTTTCTCTACCAACTAGGGGGTTCTACCTAATGCTTTTATGACTAAGGAAATCTTTGTGCCTTTGTATTGTTTCTTGTGGATTTTATAAACTTAACCCAAAAAAATTGTCAATGTTGGGAAAATCAATCTCGACAAGGTGCTTTATGCATAAATTGTGTCACAAAAATTGAGATGCTGCTGTTCTCCAATTTTTTTGAAACCCTCTCCAATCCTAGGATAAAAACAGATAGGATGAGTGGGTACTCCAAATAGGCCAAGGACATCCACAAGATATTTTGCATACAAGACGCTGATAGGGGTGGATATGCATGCCAATTATTGATGTCTCTGAAATCATAGTCAGAACTCAAATCATATTAACTCCACTGCACTTCAGTCTCGTAAAGTAATAAAGAAACAAGGGATAACAGCAAATATGTAGCTCCTCTAACATCTTCTCATACAGAAATAGTAAATCGAAAAGAAGAAGAAAGAAAGCAAGCAAGAAAGAAAGAAATACCTCCTGCTAGGACAAAGTCATTTCCATAGAAATTGATGCCCAAATATATCTTGTGGGCTGGGCTCTGAGCAGTATTGCCAGTGGTACCAAGGAGCAGCTGCAGGGTGGAACGAATCCACTTCAGAGGGGCACTGGGACCTGGATTTTGAGGACCTGAGAAGTCATAGGTCATTAGCGAGAATCCATCTACAGCATCGCCCAAGCTCTGAAGATCTTCTGGTCCAAAATCATGCTTTTGGAGTTTCTCTGAATGTGGTGGACCTATAACATAGACCAACTGCAACTGTTGTTTATCATTCCTTGCTGAGCTCACAGAATGCAGTGCCTGTCCAAGCTGTTCTATAAACTGCAGTGCCTAGGCTTGCAAAACAAGAAGGATTCCTCAGTAAAGACAAAAAGTAAATCAAAATGATTTCATCTTCTAGCAAACACTACTGCTGAATTTCCACAAACTGAGATAGGTAATTTGAGAATATCTACATGCTCAAAAATACATGAAAGAAATGAACTCCAAATCTATTTATGAAGCAGGCAAATTGACATTCAAGGAATTCCTAACAAGTTAATCTTTTTTCATTTATCCTTTTGTTTTGGAAACCATAATGTGCTTATATTTCAGATATCATAATTTGATATCTTTAAGTTACAGAAAGATCCCAATACTGGGAAAAGAAAAATATAAGACGGAAAAGCCCAATCTCATATACTTGAAATTGGGAAATGTCTAAATACTGGGTCCATGACAAAAAGAGATGTACGAAAACCTATTTCCCAAAACTAAATTCTCTTTGCAGAGATAACAAAATAACCAAAAATAAAATGACGAGACAATCCAAAAAATGACGATACAAAAAGTACAGTATAAGGAGCAGAAAAGTTTGATTACCAAATTCCGCATGCCTGGGTCATGCAAAATACCATAAGCTGCCCATCTTGACCAAGATTCTAGCACAATACCATCATATCCCATTTCCCTAATCATAAAGAAAAATCCACGAAAAAAGAAGTTATTTTAGAACTTTTTTTAAAAAAAAAAAAAAAGGATCCTGGATCTAATCACAGGCACAAACAACAGAAATCACTGAACAATAGACATCCTGTCCTAGAACAAGCCGGATTAGAATGCAGGATAGTAACGTTCATTACAACTTCCAACACATTAAGGGATCTCCCTTTTTTTTTGATAAATAATTCACAAAAAGGACACCACCAAAAACAGAGGTCTTCAAGAGAGGAGAACCAATGACAAAACAGAAACAAAAGCAAAAGCAAATAAATGAGAAGAACAGAATTCCAAATTAAGCTTGTCTGGGGTCAAAAAGTCCAGTAATGATCTACTGTAGAGGGATATGAGTACGTCATCCAGGCATAAAGTTTGCATAGAAAAGAGTTTTTGATGTCACCAAAAGAAAGCTCTTATATTTTTTTTATAAGTAATAAATTTTATAAACAAGCGTAAAGCGCCCTTACGTACACAGAAAGTATACATAAGAAAAACAAAACAAAAGAAGAAACCCAAAACCCTCAACCCTAAGACGCTCAAACCCAAAAATAGAAAGCTCTTAACCACCAAACAGCTAACATGCATCCATTCTTTCCATCAATCGGCATGAAAGTAAGTATAAGAAGCACCTCTCCAAAATGACATGTTCTCATGTTTTGTAAATGACTACTCCAGCTAGGTAGCACCTCATAAACAGTCCCAGCTAAAAGCCAAACTTAATTGTCTAGCTTTTGCTTTATTATGTTCGGTTGCAGCAACTCTTGAATACCAATCTATTATTTGGAGTTTGCTTTGATAGGTCTTCAATAGACACTAACCTAACTCAACACCCCCACCCCCCAAGATCACCCCCTTTTTTTTTATAAATAATTCAATCTTATTAAAGCGCAAAAGGGTGCAACCCAAGTATACATGGAGTATACAAGAGAAACACCTACTTAGGGAGAAGAAAATGAACACACATCCAAAAATTCTACAAAGTTAGAAAAGCGAGAACTATTGATAGCAGCACCCATGGAGAGTTTTGAATAATATATCTTTTAACTCTACTACTGTTCTCTCACAATCTTCAAAATTTCGGGAATTGCGTTCTCTCCAAATGCACATGACACAATGGGAAGCCATCCTCCAGACTTCAAAATTACGATGACTACCAAACTGGCCACTCCAACTAACTAATAACTCCACCACTCGATACGGCATTAACCACTCTACCCTGAAAAGACGGAAAATCGATACCCACAATTCTCTTGCAACTTCGCAATGCCCACCCCTTTTTTTCTCTTTTCAAAACGCATTTCTAGATATAAATTACCGAATATATTTTGTAAAATGCATGCATTGAGTCAGACCAGAAAATGAAATTAATTAATTTTTTTTTTAAAAAAAAAAGGAAAAAAGAAACACACGCATACAATGGGATTGGGTTCAATTGAATAGCATCTACCATTAGGAGTTTGCTTTGTAAGGCTATAATAGACATTAACCCAAATTTAACACACACAACAACCCCCCCCCCCCCCCCCCCAAAGAAGAAAAAAAAACCCTTTTATTCCTTTTTCAAAATGTACTTCTAAACTTAAGTTCTTGAAATATATTTTGTTAAATGCATGCATGGACTCAAGGCAGAAAAAGAAAAACACGTGCACAGAGTGGAATTGGGTTCAATTGAATACCCATCTATTATTGGAGTTTCCTTTGATTCAGACAAGGCTTCAATAGACATTAACCCAAATTCAACAACACCACCCCCCCACCCCCCCCTTATTTTTGTATTTGTATTTGTAGGCTTAAGTTCTTGAAATATATTTTCTTAAATGCATGTATTGACTCAGGCCATAAAAATGAAAGGAAAAAAAAAAATACACATGTGTAGTGCATAGAACGAGATTGGATTCCACTACCATGATAGCACAAAACTCTTCTCATTCTCCAGGACCCAAGCCAGAAAAAGAAAAGGAAAAAAAATACACATGCGTAGTGCGTAGAATGAGATTGGATTCAATTGAATAGTTCTGAACCCAACCCACTACCATGATAGCACAAAATTCTTCTCATTCTCCAGGACCCAAGTATTTAGTTCATACAGTGTAAATTCATATCTGGTAAGTATAGCTGAATCTGAGAACTAAACAATGAGCTATTTAAAATTAAGACAAATTAATAAGAACCTAAGCATGCCTTTTTGACATGCAGCAAATGAATAAGTTCTCATAAGGACATTGAATATAAGGTTGATAGCTTACTTGCACTCTGTTACTATAAGATTAATAGCTTTGTTCCTTTGCTTCTTCCTCGTAAGAAATTCTGCAGGAAATGCTTCTAGAACAACTCTGGGTAACACCTACATATCCAAAGAATATATTATCAATAATATTAAAAAAACCTATCCAGGTTACCAAAAGACCATCAACAAGAGTGTGGCTCAATTATATTTAGATGATGGGCTATGTTATTTTAGGAATGGCCAACAATTTCCATTTTTTTGCATGGTTAACAATCTATTAAAGAAATCCCTCCCAGTTTTTTCAACACATTTCATCAAATTCATTTTTCTTTGTTGTTGGCACAACTTGAATAAAAGAGCATCTTAAACTGAATCAATATAGAAGTCAAATTGGAAAAGGAATGTGCAAACATTTTTTTTCTTGGTAAGTTATACAACACCTTGAACCCAAAACGTCACCCTCCACCGCATTCATATAGAGAGAGGACATGCCATTTAATCTAGAGCTCATTGGCAAGGCATGTGCAAACTTTTATATTTGACATTAAATTATCAAAGTTATTTAGTTGTCAGTTTCCTGAATAAGGAAAAGACAAACAAAAATAAAAATAAAAGATAACTTCTTTCTCATACCAAAGCATTTCCTGACCTTCTAAGCTCCAAGATCCATCCTATATCAGCATTATGTCTCCCCTCAAGAATTAAGCTGGTCCCTTGGCTGGCAATAAAAAGAATGAAGAGAAATTCATACAACAATGTGATAGAATAAGTAGATCTTACTTGAAGTTTACTAGAGCATGGAAATCTTAAACATCCATTACCTACAACTATGATGTCAGAGACAATCACCCCCCCCCCCCCTCCCCCAACAAAACAAACAAAAAAATGTATCACTGTTAACTATATTTGGCCCACAATTCTAACGGTAATAATTCACAGCTTTCTGAAACCTCAACAAATCACAGCTAAAAAGCTACATCTACATGCCCTCTTTTGTTTTGGCCAACATAGGGTCTCTGACAAGATTTGTCAATTGAGGACTAGGACTAGGACAGTGGAGTCACACACTCACACCCTCGACCATCCACTTTCATCACTTTTTACAAAATTTAGGATTTGGGAGCTTACCTCTTCAGATCATACCAGACAGGTGATATATGCGTAAACTTGGAATTAAACCTTTTTGCTAACTCATAGCCCCTAGAGTTCCTGTCCAGTTCCAAAAAAAACAATTCAAAATGAGTGCAATATTTAAACCAAAAACTACCTCTCCTTCTTTCTATTTCCTTAATCCAAATAATTGAAGTTTCCTAAATCAAACTGTACAAGATTCATTTTCTTCCTGCTTTGATATTACTTCAATTAAACATAGAAAATATGGCACAATAGTCAAATGGAAAAACTTTTATTATTTATTATTTATTATTATTATTTTTTTTTATAAGCAGTAAAATGGGAAAATTTCAACAATGATACTAACAATTTTGCTTCAATCAGAACTGTTGAAGAATAACTTATAGCTTCATCCCAAAATGATCCAAATTTTGAATATGACAAAACAGAGCTATAAGAAATACCATGGAGTAATGTAGGCCAGTATAGGATACGTATAATGCCGGCGCGACGTATTTTCCGAGACCTTTGAATTCTCCTGAATTTCTTATAACATTAAATACAACTAAAAAAAGCTAAAGAATATGAAACTTCTCTCTTTCACACCAACACTAAAGCAGAATATTATCCTCTGTTTGCTTGCTGAGAAAAACTAACTAGGAAAATAAGAATTCAAAACCTAATACACTCTGTTCAACTACGCCAGGGAAAAAAAAAATCCTACATTTTCTCACTAATCAAACAGAGCATAAACATAGAAAAGGAGAATAGGGCTCAGTTTGTGAAAACAAAACTTTGGTTTCTCTTATTTTCCTACACTTCCTCAGCAACCACACAGACTAATGCAGCTTCAAAACCATGCTAATCTCTGGTAGCGTACTTACAGCGAGGATTTCTTGGTAATCGACATCGTCTTTAACGAGGCCTCGTTGAAAAACGTACGAGTCCGTACGGTTCGTAGGCGAAGCGTATTTTATACGGTAAACGAGCACGGAAATAGCGGGAGATACGATGAAGAAGAGGACAAATACGAGGATGAGCCTGAGCCTGCGATCCGATGAGGACGAGTGGCCGAGTTGGTCTGGCTGAGTGGACGAATCAGACGATTCGACTCGGCCCTTACCAAGAGACGAACTCGGTGCGACTCGGCGTTCTCGCTTCTTGGCCATTTTGCTATCCCTCCGAGTCAGAGGACGTCTCAGAAATGAAAAGCCAGTTAAAACTTTATTCGTTGTTTCCGTGGTTACGGAAGTTTTGTGAGCTAATTAGTAATTAGCAATTGAGATCGCCATTATGACTTTTAGCCTCGGTTTGTTTAGAAGAAAACAATATTTTTGGTATTTAATGCGACCCAAAAATGATGTTTAAATGGAATTTTTTTTTTTTTTTTTTTTTTTTTTTTTAGCGTGAAAAGGCTTTTTTTAATCTTCGAAAAGTGTTTTTCGTTTATTAATATTATAAATTATTTTTTTGAGTTTGAACTTCTTCGCATACATTCTCTCTCACGGTTATTTTCAGCATTGTCGGATTTCAACCGGAGTTTACTGAAAATTACCAATCGTTTTTTGCTGTTACTATTTTCTATTAAAAATTTTGACAAATTTCGTTTGGCATTATGTCAGCGTCAATAAAATAGTAACACATGTCGATTAAAATAAATAAATATATACATATATACTCAAAAAGAATTTTATTTTAAAAAAAAATAAAATTTGGGCACCCTAGCCATCTCTATTAGCTGGGGAACAAGCAGTCACCTTTTTAGTGTTTTTAATTTGTTTTAAAAAATAAATTTTTAAGTATTATTTTTATTCTGATTGATATGTGTCGTCATTTTATTAGCGTTGACATGACACCTAACGAAATTTGTTAAAATTTTAAACAAAATTTAACTTCAGGGAGCGATTTGTAAATTAAGTCAACCACTTAGATTTCTGAATTAATTTTAATTAAAAAAAAAAAATTTGTAATTTAGATCAACTATATGAACAATTAAAAAAAAAAAAAAAAACAATAGTGCAATTTCCCTTATTAAAATTGTACAGTTACCGCAATGGCCTTTCGTGTTGATATTTTTGCCTTAATAAACTCGAAATGTCGTCTCAGAAAACGGGCTTGGCGTTGAGATATCCATCGATATAAGTAGTGTATCAAGGTGATAACAGAGTGTGTCACTGAGAAATATCACTGCAAAGGGTTTTGTCCCTTGTAGATAAACCCCGATGCAACTCTCCCTTCCAAGAACCCTAGCTCCAGCTTCAGCTTCCAAATCTTAAGTCCAAGCGCACCAGGTGAGTCCCATAACCTTCACTTCTCGCATCTTTCTCCGTTGTATTTTATTTTTCTCTCTACTTTGTCCCTGTCCTTTATTTTATTTTTATTTTTATTTTTATTTTCTGTTCTGATTCCTTAGTAGGTCAAGATGAAACCCGAACTCGTGGTGTCTTCTCCATCCACTTCTTCACCATTGTTTATCTCATACAAACACCCTTTTCTTCAAAAACCCAAAGTTTCAGTGAAATCCAATTTCTCTCCATCAAGCACACAAGCAGAGAAGTCACAATTTTGGGGCAAAAGTTTGGTTTTGCAACAGAATAGTGTTACTTTTGGTAATCTGAGAAAGACCCATGTCCCAGTTGGACCAGTAAGAGCTGCTGTGAAGAGAAGGAAAGAGCTTCCCTTTGACAATGTGATACAAAGGGACAAGAAGCTGAAATTGGTCTTGAAGATAAGGAAGATTCTAGTGAGCCAACCTGATAGAATTATGTCTCTTAGAGAGTTAGGTAAGCACAGAAGAGATTTGGGTCTCGATAGGAAGCGCCGATTCATCGCTTTGCTAAAGAAATTTCCGGCGGTGTTTGAAATTGTGGAAGAAGGGGTTTTTTCGCTAAAATTCAAATTGACGCCGGAGGCAGAAAGACTTTATCTGGAGGAGATGAGGATTAGGAATGAGATGGAAGATTTGTTGGTTGTTAAGTTAAGGAAATTGTTGATGATGTCATTGGAGAAACGGATTTTCTTGGAGAAGATTGCCCATTTGGGGACTGATTTTGGGCTTCCACTTGAGTTTCGTGACACGATTTGTCATCGCTATCCGCAATATTTTACAGTTGTTCCAACTGCTCGAGGTCCTACATTAGAATTAACTCATTGGGATCCTGAGCTTGCAGTTTCGGCTGCTGAGTTAGCTGAGGAGGAAAATAGAGCTAGAGAGCTAGAAGAGAGGGATTTGATTATTGATAGGCCTCCCAAGTTCAATAGAGTATCGCTACCCAAGGGTCTTAACCTTTCCAAGGGCGAAATGAGGAAGATATATCAGTTCAGAGACCTGCCTTTCATATCGCCTTACTCCGATTTCTCAGCCCTCAGGTCGGGCACGCTTGAGAAAGAGAAACATGCTTGTGGGGTTGTTCATGAGATTTTGAGCCTCACTATTGAGAAGAAAACCCTTGTGGATCACCTCACTCATTTTCGAGAGGAGTTTCGGTTTTCTCAGCAGTTGAGAGGGATGCTGATAAGGCACCCTGACATGTTCTATGTATCCTTGAAAGGGGATAGGGATTCAGTTTTCCTCAGGGAAGCATATCGTGATTCTCAATTGGTGGATAAGGATCGGCTGTTACTCATAAAGGAGAAATTTCGTTCTCTTGTTTCTGTTCCTCGATATCCAAGCAGGGGTGCTCCCAGAACAGATACAGATGGGGCAGAAGGAATTAATGAGCCAAAAGATGGAAGTGATGGAGAAGCGTGGTCTGATGTTGATAATTTCATGGACGATGATGACGGTGATGATGAAGATTATGAAGACGATTGGAGTGATGAAGAAGATGAAACACCTCCAGATTTTGATGATGATGGTGGAACCATGACAACTGGAGAGACCGATCCAATTAAACAGGTTGAGAACTGGACAAAAAGTGATGAGAAGGTGCTTGATTCTGTGCTCCCTGATGGTCGGCCAAGAGAACGCTGGTAAATTTGATAGAAGCCTGCTGTTTCTCTAAGGCCCCAACCTAGAGAGATTCGCAGTAACGGGCCTTTTGCTTTGCTTTTGGACCAGTAAATTTGATACAGCAGTGTTTCATCCTTCTTCATAGAAATATGCAACCTGCTACTTTGCAAGGCTCTGCAGCCTGTTACCATTGTAAGGCCTAGACCTCTTCCCTACATTTCCAGTTCAGGACATTATTCAATAGAAGCAAAGGCATAAACTGCAAATCTCATATTCCTCTCTGCCTTTAAATAACAGTTTTACAGGTTATTTTCATACTAAATTAGAGCACTGAACTGAAAACTCTGTGCCAATGAGAAGTCTTTGTAGTCGTTCCTTACATGTAATAGTCCTTTTAGGTGATACAGTGAAGCGAAACATAACCTTCCTTAATGCATAACAGAAACTATTTTTTGGGATGTGCTATTAATCTTCAAGCCATTCAATGTACTGGCCTGAGGTAATATTTATAGATTAGTTTCATGATAAAAATGGCAAAACTGGACTCAGGCTTTCCAGCTCAAATGGCTGTAAAACTCATGTAAGACATGATTTCTGTGGAATTGCATCTGTGTCCTAACCCCAACCGACCTTGCATCTTTTTTTTCTTTTTTCTTTTTATAAGTAAATGAAATTTTATAAAAAGCGTAAGGCGCCCCTCTAAGTATACTGGAAGTATACACAAGGAAACACCTAAGAAGGCAAAGAAAAACGAATAAGAAAATCAGAGAAACTAATAGACACGGGTGACAAAAAAGCTTCCGTCCAAAGATACAACATAAGAAAAAACGAAGCAACAATATCCTTCATGGAATTCTCAAAGTCTTCAAAACACCTAATATTTCACTCCTTCCAAACACACCAAAGAATGCAAATAGGCACAATCTTCCAAACTACAACACTCCTTGACCTACCAACCTTCCACCAACAAGCAAATAATTCTACAACTCTCCTAGGCATAATCCAAGACAGACCAAACCGAGAAAAAACATGATTCCACAAAGTAGAAGCCACATCACAATGAAGAAGAATGTGGTCTACAGTTTTCCCATCTCTTTTGCACAAATAACATCTATCCACAATGATGATCTTTCGCTTCCTGAGATTATCCGCTGTAAGAATCTTTTCAAGGGCTGCCGATCACGCGAAGAAAGCCTCCCTCGGAGGAGCCTGAGTCCTCCACACACTCTTCCAAGGAAAATGACTACCCTCACAACCGACCAAAGAGCTGAAATAGGACTTCACACGACTAAAACTGGACATTTTCCAGCGGTGAGTAAACAGAGGATCTTAGCTTCAGCAAAGGATTCTCTCGTTCCGAGGACTGCAACTTCGGCTCCGGTGAACATACTTCCGGCGGAGCATGTAGTTTCAAACTGTGCCGACAAGGCAGCTGCGGAGGGGTATGGCTCTTCTGACAGAAATTTCCTTCCTGGTGATAGCTTCGGTCTTTTCAACCTCAGAGGAACGTTACTGAAACTAAAAGAAGAAGTAAGCGCCTGTTTGGAGAGGGTGGTTGGTTTATTGGGCAGGGTGTTGCATTTTGTTTCTGTTATGAGTAATAGGCAATAAAAGATTATCAGGCTCTTTGGTTGGTGCACAATGCTTTGAGATTCTCACATTGGGGGGTGATTACTTGTTTGCTTGGTATTAGAAACAGCCATCATGGACTTCTGAACTGAGGGAATCAGACTGCACATATAATCTCAAGCCCTGATTTTCAATATCTATGGCCATGCAGACATCTTCGATCCTTTTAAAGTCTTCCTTGGTGGTTAATACTCTGATCATCAAGAAATTGAGGGTTTTTCTTTTTCCCCCCCTCCAGGAGTGTAATTTCATCTCATAGTTTTTGTCGTCAGACTGTGGCTTTGTTTCTGCTATCTGATATTTGGCTTATTTTGAAGTCTCCAAACCCAACTATGTGCTCTCTTTCCAATCTGAGACTGCCTGATATGCTTATAGCTTTAGGCTCTTGGTGGGGTCCGAAGAAGCTGTAGCTTGCCTCAAAAGGCTCGGTTTATGATCAGACAGTGGCAACATTTGATCACTCTTCCTCCGGCTTCAGTGCTAACTGAATAAGCAGAAGCCTGAAGTCTTTAGGGAGAGTGAAAAAAAGTAGTCATGATTTCTGCAGGGTTCTAGCCAAAAGATGCAACGCCAATAATATTGCTATCCTATTGCTTTTTTCAGCCCGTTTTCAAGTGTATGCTCCACACTTTCGGTGTTCGCTTGTTTCTTGAGATATGTTGGTGATAATTTTTGTATATCTTTTTTTTAAATCAATTATGGATTTGTAGGACTACATGTGGTTTTATAAATTGAATGGTTAATTTAAAGAAAAAAAATGTACGGAGATGTACAAATATCATTTCTCTTCATAAATAGCAACGAATTGGGATTTAAGCGTATTTGTTGTGTAAAGATACTGGTGAAGTTTCACTTGATTTCATATGAAAAACAGATGGAATGGAGTATAAAGTGGTAGAGTATTAATTAAATAATTAAATTTACTATTTGTATAAGTTTAAACTTTTGGAATAAGTGATAATTTAACATAATATCAAAGTTGAAAGTTATCATTCATCATTCACTTTTTACTTTTTAATTAAATATTTTATGTGTTGGGTCTATATGTGATAAAGAATGCTAAAATATAAATTAAATAATTAATTTTAACTTAATTTTTTAAATAAGTAGTAATTTAACAAAAAGCGAGGCTGAGATATGTTAGCTATACAACAATTGCACAATAATGCTAACGTGGAAGTGAGTTTTAATTATTATTTTTTAATAAAAAAAATATTAAATAACATTAGGAGAGGTTAAAACTTACATTGTTGAATAAAAGCTGTGCAATTAACGTATCTCATTTAATAGCCTGGTATGCCCGGTATGGCACGCCTGGCCAGACCGGATTGCAACTAGTCCAACTCGGACCGAGCAACTGCCCGGTTCAAGAGCGAATTTTTGTTGGTATAAACCTTATCCACAAAAATCAAACTTGACAGCATCTAATCAAACAGCATCATCGAGTAGAGAATTCTCCAATAATTTCCCCTACCCGCCAATTTATTCACTGCTCAAACCATCTTCGCTTCACTTACGAGCACTGAAACTGCCATGGACACACTGGCTCCATTCCACCACCTTAACCCAGATTTCCTTCAAAGCCCACTTACCCACAAGCCACAAAAAAGCCATTCCTTCAATTCCCTTGCTCTTGGTGCCACCAACACTTACCCTGAAACCCCATTCCTTGCTTCTCTTCCATCATCTCTGCCGAAATCGGACTTTTGTATTCTAAGTGAGTTTAGCGAGATAAGAACTTTGAATTTAGTGAAGGTGATGCATGCCCAGATGATAAAAATGTCTGACAGGGGAGGGAGTTGGGATACCATGGGAAGCAGTTTGGTGACATATTACTTGGAATTTGGTGATTTCAAGTCGGCTGCAATGGCATTCTTTCTGGGTTTTGTGAGGAACCATCTTTTATGGTATTCCTTTTTGGGAGAGTTTAGAAGTTTTGGGGGTGATCCACGTGAAATTCTTGATGTTTTCAGCCAGTTGCATTGTGGAGGAGTAGTGTTTGACAGTAAGGTTCTGACCGTGGTTCTAAAAATTTGCGCAAGTTTAGAGGATTGGTGGCTTGGAGTGGAGATTCATGCTTGTTTGATCAAGAGGGGCTTTGTTTTAGATGTATATTTGAAGTGTGCACTGATCGCGTTTTATGCGAGTTGTTGGGGCATAGAGAGTGCAAATCAAGTATTCCATGAAATTACGGAGAAAGAAGATCTGCTCTGGAATGAGATTATCATGGCAAATCTGCGGAATGAGAGATGGGTGGAAGCTCTTGACTTATTTCGTGAAATGAAGTTTTCGGGTGGGAAACCCAAGACTGTTACAATTGTGAAAGGACTGCAAGCTTGTGGGAAAATGGGAGCTCTCAATGAAGGAAAGCAAATTCATGGGTATGTTTTACGATGTGCATTAGAATCAAATTTGCCGATATGCAATTCCCTGATTAGCATGTACTCCAGAAATTACAAACTTGAACTAGCTAAGACAGTTTTTAATTCAATGAGAGATCGTAACTTAACTTCATGGAATTCGATTATCTCAGGTTATGCTGGACTTGGTTGTTTGAAAGATGCCTGGGGTTTTTTTCATGAAATGGAAGTGTCTGGTGTTAAACCAGACATCGTAACTTGGAATTGCCTTTTATCAGGCCACTTTTTTCATGGCTCATACAAAGAAGTCCTCAAAATTTTGAGGAGAATGGGAAGTGTGGGCTTCATGCCAAATTCAGGCTCTATCACTAGTGCTATTCAAGCAGTTACTGAATTGGAGTCCATGAATTTTGGGAAAGAAATTCATGCCTATGTGATAAGAAATGGGCTTGATCACCATGATGTATATGTAGGAACTTCATTGCTGGACATGTATGTGAAGAACAATTGCTTAACTAGTGCTCAAGCAGTTTTTAATAATATGAAGAACAGAAACATTTTTGCTTGGAATTCATTAATATCAGGATATTCCTTCAAGGGCCTTTTTGAAGATGCTGAAAAGCTATTGAAGCAGATGGAAAAGGAAGGAATCAAACCCGATTTAGTGACATGGAATGGTCTGGTTTCAGGGTATTCAATGTGGGGCTGCAGTAAGGAAGCTCTGGCTGTGATTGATCGCGTCAGAAGTTCAGGATTATCACCTAATGTGGTATCATGGACGGCTCTAATATCAGGCTGTTCACAGAATGAAAACTACAGGGATTCTGTTGACTTTTTCATCCAAATGCAGGAAGAAGGTATCAAGCCCAACTCAGCAACCATATCCAGCTTACTTAGAACTTGTGCAGGCCTATCTTTGTTACATCAGGGTCGAGAGATACACTGTTTTAGCATAAAAAATGGTTTCATTGAAGATGTATTTGTAGCCACAGCACTAGTCGACATGTACAGCAAGTCAGGCAAGCTAAAAAATGCCCATGAGGTTTTCAGAAAGACTCAGAACAAGACATTGGCCTCCTGGAATTGTATGATCATGGGATTTGCCATTTATGGCCTTGGAAAAGAGGCAATTTCTCTTTTTGATCTGATGTGTGGGATGGGCATCCAGCCAGATCCTATAACCTTTACAGCTATCCTCTCTAGTTGCAAGAACGCAGGTTTGGTTAATGAAGGATGGAAATACTTTGATAGAATGAGCACATACCATAGTATAAACCCAACGATTGAACATTATTCTTGTATGGTAGATCTTCTAGGGAGAGCTGGTTATCTCGATGAAGCTTGGGATTTCATTCAAAATATGCCACTAGAGCCAGATGCTACCATTTGGGGCGCTCTTCTTGGATCCTGCAGAATCCATAAAAACATCGAGTATGCGGAGATTGCAGCAAAGAAACTATTTCAGTTAGAACCATATAACTCTGCTAATTATTTCTTGATGATGAGCTTATATGCCATTTCAAATAGATGGGAGGATGTTGAGCGTCTTAAAGACTCGATGGGTCTTGAAGGGGGGAAGAGCCAGCAGGTGTGGAGCTGGATACAAATTAAACGCAGGATTCATTTTTTCTTTGCAGAAGAGAAGCCCCATCCAGATACAGGAGAGATATATTTCGAGTTATATCAGTTGGTTCATGAAATGAAAAAAATGGGATATGTGCCTGATGTCAGCTGCGTATATCAGAACATCGATGAGGTTGAGAAGGAAAAGTTGCTGCTTAGTCACACTGAGAAGTTAGCAATTACTTATGGACTGATGAAGATGGAAAGTAGTACACCCATTAGGGTGATTAAGAACACGAGAATGTGTTCTGACTGTCACAAGGCAGCAAAATATATGTCTTTGGTACGAAAACGTGAGATTATCGTCAAAGATGGCATTCGATTTCACCATTTTAGAGTAGGAAAGTGTTCCTGCAATGACTGCTGGTAATGAGGCCACAGTCAATGGCTTTCTGCATTAGCATCACGTTAAGCTCTTAGCAACGATGAATCAGTTGGCTCAAAGCATTTAGCAGAAGATACACGTGAGTGGGGCGAGGCTACAAATTGGAATAGGATCCTTATCCATTTCATGGTCAGAATTTAAAGTTTGTACACGTAATGGTTGTCTCATATCTATACCCTGATATGGAAGGAATTTTATTTGAAAATGTAAATAAAAGATATTTATGTACATGTGTGTGTCGATGAACTATATCAAGCATCTTGTAAATAGAAAGGTTTATGTAATTCACTTAGACCTGTGTATTATTAATGACACTAGTTGTACCTAAGAATTTCTTAGGTACAACTAGTGTCATTAGTAAGAATATAACCCCCATAGATGTAATATCACCTTCTTCTTTCATGCTCTAGAAAGTACGGTTTGTGGAGGCTAAACAATTTGTAAAAATATAACCCCCATAGAAAATAAAGAGAGACACAAAAACTGTGTGCAAGAGAGCTGAGTGAGAATTTGAGAAATTTTTTTATCCTTGTGTTTCAGTTTTGAGATAAGGAAAATTGTCTTGTTTCTTATCTCAAAATATTAGTTTCAATAGAAAACATTTATTCATTTAAACTTCTCATATTTGAACTGAAAAGTCGAACTTAAATTTTCTTGGTCTATGTAATGATTGTTTCAAATGAGTATCATTTACATCTATTAGAGGACAGAGAATATAATACATCTATTTTCTACGTTTACATTTTAATAAAAAAAATTATTTCTGCATTTTCTTGAAGCTGGGGTTTTTCTTTTCTTTTTAAATTTTTCCTGGACCAAAAAAAAAAAAGGATCTATCCCAATGCCTCTCCAGCCTCACCACTTGAAAAACAGTTTGAGTTGTGAAATTTTGGGATTAATATACAAATTTGAGGCCAAGTTTCACAAACATCCGCTTGATAACCTTTATCAATCAAAATGTTCACAGCTTTGAACCACATATGCAACAATATAGAGGTTTTGGCCATCATTAGCATAGATGTGGCTCAATCGCTCAGGTCTCTCCTGTTCATATTTTGGCACATATGTGCCAAGAGACTCAAAATGACCCATCGCCCAAGGCTTCGGGGACGGATTGGAATTCTCTATAATTGAAAATCCTTTAAAATTGTTTGTAAATTCCAACAAATCTATAACATGTCTTCTCTGGATCATGACACGTGGTTTAAAGGGTTGCTACGTGGTGGCTTGATGAATAAGAAGCTGGCGCAAGAAGAGCTTAGCTGGATCAGTTAGTTGTTGTTAGTTGTTCTGTTATTAGTTGAGTTGTAAAACGGTAGCGTTTAATGATTGTAATAGTGGAGTTCGTTATTCTGTTGGCATGCGAGGGTATAAGTGAAAGGAGAGTTGGTAGAAGCATTCATTCAATCTTGTTGTAAACATAGTTTGATGCGGAGATATATTGGCTCCTCGAATTGCCAAGTTCTATGAATGAAATTGTTGACATTCTTTCTTCAATCTTTTCTTAGTTTCTTCTCTCAGATATTCTATTGTTCTTTCTCTTTTTTCTTGAAATACTGAAGTAACAAGTCAGATCTGTTACAAGTGGTATCAGAACCTTCAACCACTGCTTCTGCTATTTTGTCTAAGAATGACTCGGACATGATCGACGTCCCAAGAAGTTCAAGAATTGCAGAATGGGCAGTCCACGTTATAGATGATGGTGGATGCGCTCCAGCGTTCGTTGGAAGAGATAGCTCAGCGACAGAATGATTAGTTTCAAGAAATGCAGTCGATGATTAAGGGAAAAGGGCTAGCGGCTATCCCTGGCGCGAATGCACAAGGAGGATCCAGCAGTCAAGAAAATCCTGTTACTGTTTTTCCGGCAGAGCATTCTAATGGTGGCGAGGTCTTTTCTACCAGGCCGTTTCGTTTGGACTTTCCTCGATTCAATGGAGACGACCATGAAGGTTGGTGTTACCGTTCAACCCAATTCTTTGATTACTATGTTATCCCTAACCCACAGCGGTTTGTTATTACTGGGTTTCATTTGGAGGGAAAGGCGTTGGTTTGGTATCAAGAGTTGCATAGTAGCAATGTCTTGACCACCTGGCCTGAGTTTCTAAACCTTTTACAAACTAGGTTTGGTGCGGGATCCTATGATAATCCCATGGAGACCCTAGTTAAGTTGAAACAATCAAGGAGTGTAGAGGAATATAAATCCTAGTTTGAGTATCTAGCTAATCGTGTTTTAGGATTACTAGATCATTTGAAAATTAGTTGTTTTTTGGGTGGGTTAAGTGATGATATTTGTTTACCTGTGCGGATGTTTAACCCCAAAACCATGACTGATGCTCACTCATTGGCCAAGATTCAAGAAGAATTAATCTTGAATTTTAGAAAGCCTTCTAAAAGTTCCTGGAGTTTTGTTCAAAATAAAAAATTTCAGTCTAGTGGTAGTTCATACAACCCCAAGATGAGTTTCCAAGGGCCTTCTAAATTTTTGCCGTCAGGAGTGCCTAAGGGGTAGAAAATCCTAAGGCCACAATTCCTGTGCAAAAGATTTCTCCTGCCCAAGTTGAGGAACGCAAAAGAAAAGGGTTATGTTTTTCCTGTGATGTCAAATGGTTTTGTGGCCATGTCTGTGAAGCTCCTAAGCTCTTTATGATTGAGCCTTTGGAAGAAGAGTGTGTGGATGAAGCTACTTTAGTGATGGATGAACAGAATTATGAGGTGCTGGAAGGAGAGGAGCCCGAAATCTCCTTGAATGCTATTACAGGCACCCCTTCACCTAAAACCATGTGGTTAATAAGATTTTTGAAGCATCATAAGATGATCGTTCTTATCAATTCGGGGAGTACCCACAATTTTGTGGACTCCAAACTTATTGCTCAGTCAGGTATCATACCTAATAATCAAGACTCTGTTAAAGTAAGGGTTGCAAATTGTGAAGTTGTGTTAAGTCTGAGTAGATGTGATGATATTGGGCTTAAGATGCAAGGGTCCACTTTTTAAGTCAATTTGTTTGTCTTGCCATTGGCAGTATGTGATATGGTGCTGGGTATTCGGTGGCTGCAGATGTTAGGTCCTATTTTGTGGGACTTTGCCACTCTGACAATGGAGTTTAATTATGGAGGTCTTAAATGTTTGCTGAAGGGATTGTAGACGGGGGCTGAATGGTGTCTAGAAAGTGCTGATACTTTTAAGGTTTCACAACAAAAGAACAAAGGAGTTGTTTTGCAGTTGATGAATTCATCTGATGAGACTAGTGAGAACTTGCAGTTGGTAGCAGCTGAGTCTTCCATTTCTTTGGGCACACTTCTGCAGCAGTTTTCAAATGTTTTTCAGGAGCCCACAGAACTTCCACCACCGAGGCAGCATGATTATCAAATACCCTTGTTGGAGGGGGCTCAACCGGTTTCGGTAAGACCTTACCGATATCCGTTTTATCAGAAAACAGAAATTGAAAAAATAGTTAAAAATTTTGTTGCAAACTGGTGTAATAAGACCCAGCAATAGCCCTTTCTCTTCTCATGCTCTCTTGGTCAGAAAAGTTGATGGCACATGGCGTATGTGCATAGATTACAGGTCCCTTAACAAGGTTACAGTTAAGGACAAGTTCCCCATCCCGGTTATGGATGAGTTGTTGGACGAATTATGGGGAGCTAAGTGGTTTTCTAAGCTGGACTTGAGGTTCGGATATCACCAGATTCGGGTGAAGGAGAATGACATTCCTAAGACTGCCTTTCGCACGCATGAAGGACATTATGAATTTCTGGTTATGCCTTTTGGGCTAACCAATGCGCCTTCAACATTCCAAAGCCTTATGAATGATGTCTTTAGGCCTCATCTTATAAAATTCATTTTGGTTTTCTTCGATGACATCTTGGTTTTTAGCAGTGATTTTGCTACTCATTTGCTGCATTTGGAAACTACCTTGGCTATCCTTCGGAAGCATCAGTTGTTTGTAAAGAATCTAAATGCCGCTTTGGATGTAAAGAGATGGAGTATTTGGGTCATGTGGTTTCAGAATTTGGAGTGAAAGCTAACCCCGGGAAGATCCAAGCCATGAGTGAGTGGCCATTTCCTAATATGATTAAGTCTTTGAGAGGCTTTTTGGACTAACCGGTTACTATAGGAAATTTATCAGAGGTTATGGCTCGATTGCTGCTCCTCTTATTAATATACTACGAAAAAATTCTTTCAATTGGACTGCTGAAGCCGAGCTTGCTTTCCAAAAATTGAAGGAAGCTGTAACTACAGCTCCAGTGTTAGCACTTCCTAATTTTTCTCAAGCTTCTGTAATCGAATATGATGCTAGTGGTGCTAGAATTGGTGCAGTTCTTATGCAAGAACAAAGGCCAATTGCTTTTCTCAATAAAGCATTGAAAGGTGGGGCTTTGCATATGTCCACATATGAGAAAGAACTTTTTCCACTAGTCACTGCAGTGCAAAAATGGAGGCCATACCTTCTCGAGTAAACCTTTGTTGTCAAAACAGATCAGCAGAGCCTTAAATTCTTGTTGGAGCAGAAAGTGGGTATCCTTTTTCAGCAAAAATGGATTACCAAGTTGTTGGGCTACAGTTTTACAGTGAAATACAAGAAAGGAAGTGAAAATAGAGTTGCAGATGCTCTATCTCGATGATAAGGGTGGGAAGATGACCCCAGCATTTCCCTAATATCCATTCATGCTGCTACTTGGGTGCAGGAAATTAAACTCAAGTATCAACTAGATGTTAAATTGAAGTAGCTCTTAGATAAGTGGAATTCTAACAATTTGAATACTTCTAAGTATTCCATGGATGCTGGGTTGTTACTGTATAAAGGGTGTATCCTGTTGGGAGACAATCTTGATCTTAAATTGAAGGTATTACAGTATCTTCAATGTGATCCAATGGCTGGACACTCAGGTTATGAAAGAACAGTAAAGAGGGCTCGCAGAGACTTTTACTGGAAGGGAATGAAGAAAGATGTGAAGAATTTTATTCACGAGTGTTCTGTGTGTCAACAGAACAAATATGATACCTTTTCTCCTACAAGTCTTCTTTAGCCTTTACCAATTCCAGGTCGCGTGTGGACTGATATTAGCATGAATTTTGTGGAAGGGCTGCCTCTTTCTAATGGCTATTCTGTGGTATTGGTGGTTGTTGATTGGCTATCCAAGTATAACCATTTCTCTGCTCTTGCTCATCCCTTTACTGTTGCAAAGGTGGCCCAGGTTTTTACTGCCAATGTTCTCAAGTTACATGGCATACCATCTTCAATTGTCTCAGATAGAGATTCGGTTTTTACAAGTATTTTTTGGAGGGAGCTGTTCAAGCTTCAAGGGTCTTCTTTAAAGATGAGTTCCAGCTACCATCCTCAATCGGATGGCCAAACTGAGATAGTGAATAAGAGTTTGGAGAATTATCTCAGGTGCTTTGCTCAAGATCAACCGAAGAAGTGGTTTTCTTGGCTGCCTTGGGCTGAATTTTGGTACAACACAACATGGAATGCAGCAATTCAAATGACACCATTTGAGGTTGTTTATGGTGTTCCTCCCCACGGCTATTATCCTATGTTTCCGGTACTACCAAAATGCATGCCGTGGATGAGTTACTTCGCACTAGGGAACAAATTTTTAGCCTTCTTCAACATAATATGCATCAGGCTCAGCAACATGTGAAGCAATATGCTAATCTTCACAGGAGTGACAAAGTTTTGGGGGTGGGGCAATTGGTATATCTCAGGTTGCAGCCTTATAGGCAGCATTTTGTTGTTGCTCGGAAATCTTTGAAGTTGTCTCCAAGGTTTTATGGACCTTTTCCTATACTCAGAATGGTCGGAGAGGTAGCATATGAGTTGTAGCTACCGCCACAGTCCAAGATACATCATGTTTTTCATGTGTCCCAATTAAAGCTTAAACTGGGAATTACTACAGTGTTTATTCCTATTTTGCCTCCAGTAGACTCGGATGGAGTTTTGCAACCTGAACCTAGTGTTGTTCTTGACCGCCAATCCAGTCCCAGGAATAATAGACCTTTCATTGAAGTTTTGGTGAGGTGGGAATGTCAATCTGTTGAGGATGTCACTTGGGAGTCTTTTCATGCCTTAGCCCAAGCCTAACCATACCTTGTGGGCAAGGTGCTTTAAATGGGGAGGGTATTGTAATATGTCTTCTTTGGATCATGACATGTGGTTTAAAGAGTTGCTATGTGGTGACTTTATGAATAAGAAGCTGGCGCAAGAAGAGCTTAGATGGATCAATTAGTTGTTGTTAGTTGTTCTGTTATTAGTTGAGTTGTAAAACGGTAGCATTTAATAATTGTAATAGTGGAGTTCGTTATTCTATTGGCATGCTAGGGTATAAGTGAAAAGGAGAGTTGGTAGAAGCATTCATTCAATCTTGTTGTAAACAGAGTTGATACATAAGTATATTGGCTCTTCGAATTGCCAAGTTCTATGAATGAAATTGTTGCCATTCTTTCTTCAATCTTTCAGTAGTTTCTTCTCTCAAATATTCTATTGTTGATACATAAGTATATTGGCTCCTCGAATTGCCAAGTTCTATGAATGAAATTGTTGCCATTCTTTCTTCAATCTTTTAGTAGTTTCTTCTCTCAAATATTCTATTGTTCTTTCTCTTTTTTCCTTGAAATACTGAAGTAACAGATCAGATATGTTACACAATCGGACAAGCAATTATGAGAGGCCCATCGGTGACACCGGGTGGCACCTCAAGTGAGTCTTTTCATTAAAAACTTCTATTAGTATACAGCGGAAAATAACATCAATAGAAATTTGCGATAATTTATTAAAAATACACAGAATATACAAAACAAACAACAAAGCTCTAGCCAAAGGTCCTCTCCTCAATCCTCCCTGCCCCTAGAAACTGCAACTACAAGAAGGAAACCCCAGGTCCATAGTCACCTCTTTCCAACATGACTATTTACAAATAACCATAGTAGTATTAAGTACCACCATGAACAAAACCCAAGAAATATAACAGCAGAAAGGAGCTTTCCGACATCCATTCATGGGGAACTTAACAAAAAACTTGGGAAACTCGTCCTTCGGACATTGAAAGAAGAGAAACCCAGCAAACAAACAGGATAAAGCAGAGAAGGAAATAGAGTGAAATGATCCCCATGAGATGGAAAAACAACAGCGAGCAATGTATCCAAAACTTGTGTGAACATGGAAGGACAGCTCCTGCCACTCTCTAGACAGCACCAGAATAAAAAAGCCCTCGGATCGTATAAATGTAGTCGTCACGACACATTTGTCCCGGCTCCACATCCACTAAAGATTGATGGGTTCAGTTCGGTCCTGCACAGCCATCCTCTCTGAGACATCGGCTAATGATTTCAGATTGCACCGGATCAACGCCTGGACAAAGTAACAAGTCTCATCCTTGGTGTTTCCATCAGGCACATCCACCACAAAGGACTCAATCACTAGTGTCCCTGGCCTTCCATCAATAACCTTTGGATGTACCGTAATGATGGAAGAGTAGTTCTGCAAGTGTAAGGAAGAAATTTAAACAGGTCAGAAAGCTCTTATTTACAGCAAAATTACAGCAGCACATGTAACATAGCGATCAATTTAACAATCCTATCAGAGAATTCAAGTGCATATAAGATGGCAAGTATCAATGGCTTCCGTTCATACAATTTCCCAAACTGTCATTATTTGTTTTCAAAATCACTTTCTTTAAACAGAAAGGATGAAGAATTCATTAAAAGGATGTCAGCACACCTCATGGACCCTATTCGAAACTAACCTACCAAACAACGGTTACAAGTAAAACTCAATTCCGCAGAAGAAGCTGCCTTATATTTGTAACCTGTACATGTGCAAAGATAGAAATTTACGAAAGTCGAACATATCAAATATCCAAGAAAAAACAACATGCCTTCCTCCCCCTTAAAACCATTATTAGTCATTTGTAGGTTGTTCATCAAGCAGTTTCTCAGTTAATTTCAGATGGCATTCTGCCTGCACAAGTGTAACACGCCATGGGTTGTTATTCCATTTATCAAATCCTCTTTTGTGAATTCAGTTATCAATCTACTCAAAGTCCATATTCTAAGTTCCAGGCAGTCAAGTTGAGACGTTCACAAATAATTATAGTCCATATCTCCAAATTGGCAAATGTGCAATTAAAATGACAGATGGAATTATGAAAGCACGCAATATGCGAATTGGCTTGTCATTCATATAAGTCGTCATCCAAAATAATTTCCAGAAGCACAAGGGAAATTCAGCCCATACTGAGAGCTAACAGAAAAATAGTTGGATAAATAATGACAGAAAACCTAACCTCCCACAACAAACCAGCTACAAACTACAGAACGTTTCAATGCACTTTAATGTAGTGCGGTTTTTTAAAAGCAATGGTAAACTTTGCATTCACCTAAACCATACCTGCGTGCCAAACTTATTCTAGTGACTCTACACATTACACAGTTGTAATTCATACTTAGACGGGCCAATGAATGAAGAAAGTGAACAACATTGACCAAAAAAAAAGAAGGTATTTGAAAAGAACCATACCCTTAGCCTGTGATCACCACCAACAATCTTGACGCCAAGAATGTGCTCATTGTCATCAAGAAGTTCCAACCTCTCAGTGCTTGTCGTGGCAGGAAGCCCAGATTTAACATTCACTTCTCTGACACTCCCAATGCCAAAGTCCCCCTTCACCACACACCTGCTAACAAAGGGCTTGTACTTCTGGGGTTGATCAAATCTCCTTACCAACGACCACACCTGAATGAAGAAATAGTCATATTAACAACTCAAGAAGTTGAAAAGCAATCACATAAGCGCAAAAGGCAATTATCTAATTTCAACAAAGCAATTGTCGTCGCTCAGAGAGAATATGTATATATATATATATATATAACCGTCCACTTCCTTGCCATGGCAATGAAAAAAAGGAAATGAAAGTTTGAATCCTCAAGTATGAGTGGACTTTGTTTTTCTTAGGTGCAAACTAATGCAAAATCGAACATTCAAATTTGAGTCTTTACCCCTTCATGCATCTTTTCCCCAAACAAATTAATGAAAAAAGTGAAAAATTACATAAAGATTCCATCACTTGGACATACGAATTAAACCTCAAATCCTTCAAGTTATTTATTTTACCTACATAAAGCTTTGCATCCAGACTCCACACGAAAACTAAACTACATAAAAGCTAAGCTAATAACCTTAAAAGCATCTAGTTTGACAATATAATCCAAATTTTGAGGAAACCCAGAAGCCTATCACCCACCATATATTAAGAATTTGCACAAATCTGAACCATTTGAGACAAAACTCAAAATTAAAAAATCATTCACATATAGACAGAGGGACCCAAAAAAAAGTAACCAAGAAGAAGTAAACCCAACAAGAAAACCATGAGGAGCGAAACAAAACCCACTCAAAATCCACCTGAAATACCCAGATCTTCAACGAGCCACAAAGTAAAACCCCCTCAAAATCCTTGCAACATGTTGCAAAAAGTCGTACAAATCAAAACAATCGTCAACAGCCCCCATTTCGAAAAGAATCCGACGGGAATTTCCGATCGGACGGTTCAGAGTAAACTTACAAGGTGAACAGGCGCTTTGATGTGCTTGACCAGCTCTGAGGTGCACTGGTTCTCTCTGGGCTCGTGCCTGTGGTGCCTGCCTATGTACTCCAACTCTATAGCGCTAAAAGCATCACCACGATTCATTTTTGATAACTCACCCACTCACTCACTCTCGCTCTCCCTCCCTATCTATCTCTCAATCTATCTTCTCTCTCCAGAACTCCAAACCGCTTCTCTCTCTAGATGGAGCAGATGGTTCCAGAGAGGCGGAGAAAGATAAGCCTGAGCTGAAAGCTTTGGGTTGCAGAGGTTTTTTCAACTTTTTTTTGTTGTGGAGTAGAAAACGAACGAACCTTGAGAGATCTCTGTCAAAAATCTACGAATCCACCGACAATAGTTTATTTTATATTGTTCAAAAGCAACGCATTGCTCGGCCTCTCATTGGGCCTATTGGCCCTATTCTTTGTTTGCTTTGAGGAAAAAGTGCTTTATCTTGTAGTAATTTATTTTTTATTCTTTCACGCTTCAGAGAAGTTGAAAAACGATCAAATAAAATAAATAAATAAAAAGCGTTTGTCGCAAGTGGTTGGGTGTTTTTTTGTGGCCCAGTGTCTTCTGCTCTGTCGTTTGGGGAAAAGTAGAGTGACTTGCGTGACCAGCACTCAGCTAGTGGGCTACATAAAGTCAAACAAGTGGGGATGGTGTTTGGATGGCCAAAATAAGGAAGATTATCACTTTTTTTTTACCAAAAATAAATAAATTGAATTATCAAAAGCTTGGGGATAATAATAATGATTGGAGGAAAAATGACCCAAATGTCCGCCCAACCCAACTCCCTCTGCCTCTATATAGAAAATTCGGGGGCCCATTTACTCACCTAACACCATCTCTTTCTAATTTCCCTAATTTCAATTGACATCTATATTCCAAGAAACTTATTTTTTAATATAATTAATAAAAAAAAAAAGCATGTGAGGATAGAAAACAACTTATACAAACAAAAAAAAGATTATTATGAGTGTAATTTTCTTAAAATTTAAACCTAGTTTATATGAAAAGTTACATGACTTTAAAAACAACTTTAAAAAAAAAAAAAAAAAAAAAACAAAACGAAAGACCTCAAGGAAATAACCAAGCTCAAAGTTAACACTCTTTTTAACCCTTTTTTTTTTCTTTTTTTGTTAACCATATATCTTATAAATTTCATTGACAAGTCATGTTGGGCCCATGTACCCAAGACCCTAACTTTTGAGAGACCTTTTTTAAAATTTAAGGCACGTTGACAAAGGCGTAGCCACTAGTAAGGATAGACGAGAGAAGACAAATGACCCCTTGGCCCGCTTAAAAGGATTGAAAAAATAATTTGAGATTATGTAGATAAATGACCACCAAGGATGTTATCTACTTTCAAAAGCATAGAAAAAAATAAAATAAAATAAAAGAGTTTTATAAAGGGAGGATTTGAATTCCAGACATAATGCAGAAGGACAATAAATAGGCTGAAATGTATGTTCTTAAATGATTCGTTAAGAAAAATAAATATAACATGTTATATTCATTTTCCTATTGAGAGCCTCACTCAATGAATGTCAGTTAAAAAAATGTTTTACAAAGTTGATTATAGTTAATTCGTAAATTATATGTTATTATATAGCAAAGTAGCCCTTCCACTTATATCTTTTGATATCTTTAAATATAAATCTTCCCATTCTTTGGAAAATGCTCTCCCCTTTAAGAATTTCAACAATTGAAATTTTAAATTTTATGTGATTAAGGTAATGTTTGGTTCCCTTTTCCAACAACAGAAAAGATGAAAACAATATATATATGTACATATCTTGCTTAATTTTTCTCGAACTTATCTTTCTCTAAAAAATAAAAACATATAGTTTTCTTGTCTATATTTTATTTTCAAAATTTATTTAAAAAAAAAAAGGAAAATTATAAAAGATAATTCTCATATCATAGCTCACTATAACTTTTCTAAGATGGGTGGAAATGTATTTAAATATACAAAGAAATTAAATTAAATGTGAAAAACATTGATGACAAAGAACATGAAATATGATAATAAAGTAAGAAAAACTATAAAGATAATATATTTAAAAATTATAAAATATGATGAGGTTGAATTGTTTATTTATTGTGTTAGGTATATTCTTTAATATTTTTAATCAACTTTGTTTAACTTTATCTTTTAATCTTGTACCGCTATGAACCAAAAATATTGGCTTCCCCACTATCCGCAAACGGCAAACCCAATAACATCATGATATTATCACATGAGATTCTCTCCCCTGTGTAACGCCCCCACCAAATGTTAAAATGACAAAAATTGAATATTCACATATTCCATATAGTGCTATTAAAGTACCTTGTGATTCACGTAGTGAAAGTTGTGTTGGGAATAATCCCACTCTTATCGGTCTATCTGAAAATGATCGAGCCCCAATGCTTGCACCTGCCTATGGAGAATTATGGGCCTCAATCCAAGACAACAAAATTCCCAAATAGACCTATCTATGGAGATAGACGCCCAAATTAGTTGTCCCCGGAAAAAGGCTGTTTCCGAAAATACACAATGGGAGGTACATTCAGATTAAGTCCCGAGAATATAGACATCTTGGGATGGAGATTCAGCTTATCCAGCCTAGGCTCGAGACAAGCAAGTCCCGAGAACTGAGATATCAGTCTCATCCCATAACATTCGGATTATATTAGAACCCTACTCCAAGTTGAATTTTGATAGAAGTCACAATTCAAGTCAAATTAGATCTTGAAGATCCGGGAACAAATCTAATCCCTAAAGATTCGGAATCACCCTAAAGATCCAAACTATATCCTACGTCCGATAAAGAATCCAAGTCAAAATCAAACTCTGACAGCGCTCGTAGATTAAGTTGAAGTAGAAGACCTAATTCAGGTTAACCTCTACCTCGTAGCCTATACATAGTCTCTCATACCAGGTATAAACACAGACTGAATTCTTATGTATTGAACATATTTTTTTCTCAGATATTGACTTAGGCATCGGAGTGAGAGTGAGATCTCCGTAAGGGTCTCTTGATTTTAGTTGTTTTGCAACGTTCTTAGGAACGTGAAGAATATCAAAGAACGTGCCGTTCACACCATACCAAAAAACTGTTATAACAATTTGTATTAAGAAAATAAGCGTTTTTCGTGTGTTAAGAAACTTATAATACTTTTAGAGGTTGGATTATTTTTTTTTCTTCTTCTTATAATTCAATTTGTAAAAAATTTATACCCATATTGATGTTTGCATATGCTTAGATGATTATATTTGACTTCCACGTACAATTAAAGAATCAAAGATAATGTTCCAAAGCCTGTTATCATTAATTTAAGGTGCATTTGAAATTGTGATTTCATAGACAATAAATGCGATTTTAAACCAAATCACAGGGTACAAATCGTTTGGGAACGACGTTTTTAAAAATTGCGATTTGAAAAAGCAGATTTTCTGCATTTTAAATACTAAACTGCGATTTTGCCAAACGCTTAACTGCGTTTTTAAAAATCATTTTTTTTCAAATCGTAATTTTAAATCGCACTTTTTTTAAATTGTAAACTCAAACGAACCTTTAGACGCATTTCCTTACAAAGAATATGAAAAACGTATTAAAAAAGTCAAGGTATTAAATTTAAAATCTATTGTGTATTAAAATTGACCAAATTAAAATTTAAAATTTAAAAACTAAAAATCTGTAGGAAAAAAAAAAACAGAGGATTTCCATCGTTGCTGTGCGCACGTTGAAGTCGCTGTCATCTGGGCCACATTCAGGCCTCATGACCGACTCTGAGCAAAGGCCAAAAATTGAACTTGGGTGTTTTTTATTCAATTATTATTTTATCGGGTTGTTTTGAACCGCAGATAGAGGCTGTTGGAGCAGGAGGGCCACATGTCAAGTCATGAAAGGATGAAAAGGCAGTTTGTGGATTTTAATATGACCAAGTAGGCACAAAGTAATATATATATATATATATATATATATATATATATATCCCTCCTTTTTAAAATTCATTTAATTTTATCATCCACCGCCCACATTAATTTAAAATTGATTATATTGTCTGTCCACAGAGCTAGGATGCTACCTAATCCGGCCACTAACCGAGTCCAATCTGTCTTATCTAAATTGAGCCAATTTTTTAAGCATGTTCTAAAACTTGCTCAAACCTAACCACGTTTAGTGATTAAAACTATTACTAATCTATGTATATCTTATTTCTTTCCCATTAATTCATATGAGTAATTAGACTTAAGGATTAGATTTTTCATCAAATAGGATCAGAGAAAATTTTAACTTTTCCAATTCAATCTATCAATTTGATATATATTCTTAAAATGTGTCATTCTCATGTGCATTTTTAAAAATTACATATAAAAATTTAATGTTTTATTAAAAATTTTCACATGCTTTAAGAATAAATGTCAATTTAACAAATTGAATTAAAGAAACTTAATTCAACTCAAATTGAGAAATAAACTTATCCTAAGTGTAATTATTTCTTAGTTCATATATCTGCCAAAATATCAATTGAGATACAATTTATAAGGTCTTTTCTGAGTAATATATATATATATATATATAGAAAGCCATCCCAAAAATTTTGGTGAAAAAATGTAGTTTAATCAAAAGTTATAGTTGCACAGGGCTAACAATTTGTGTTGGCATGTCAGGTTCGTGTTGGGTCGGCTTACGGATAAACCCAACCCATTTAGTTAAACAGATCAAACATCTTAACATTGACACGACACATTTAAATTAGTAGGTGTCACGATACGACTCGCTAATCCGTTTAATAAACATGCCGTGTTGGATTGACTTGACCTGACCAACATAATCCATTTAATAAATAGGTCGTGTTGGAATGTCAAGTTCGTGCCGGGTCGACTTAGGGGTCAACTTGACACAACCTATTTAGCTAAACCGATCAAATCATTTAATCCTAACACGATTCATTTAAATTAAAAGGTATATATAAAAGAATTACATATGGGTCCAAAAGGGGGTGGGGGGAGGGGTCTCTTATCACATGGGTTTGGAGTCAAAAGGGATGTCAGATTGTTTTGGCAACATTGCATTTGATTTTGTGTTGTGTGGGAGGCATGGGTTAGGTCCGAGTGATATTGGAGGAGTCTCAAAGATACGGGGACCACTAGGACGTCTTTGCCGCTAGCTAGCAAGTGGACTCAGATTCAGCCTTCTTGTCCTCTTCTCCATGTCCATTGTCCACGTTCAACGTTCCTATCTCTCCGATGAGTAATGATTTACTATTACTTAAATATACAATTTTTACTATTTTATCTATGTGGCAAGATGGTCCTTCACCTTAATTTATTTTTAAAAAATAAAAAAAAGTAGTGGAGAGACCACCTTGCCACATAGGCTTTTGGTGAAAAGTTGTATATTTAGGTGGCATTGAATCATTATTCCTCTCCGATACCTCTTCCACACATATTATATTATATAATATAATGCAAGACCGCAATTTTGGCAATATTTTAAGGAAGCCCACTAAGCAAAAATGAAACAACATACGCCAATATATATGTCTATATGCTCAGTGAGCTCACCGACCTCCCATTAAGAATGTGGTATAGTAAAAGGGAAGAGATCCAAGAGAAGCAAAAGTAGCTTGCATGCTTGCTCAAAGAAAAAAGGAAAAAAGAATGATGGGCACTGTACTTTGCTGAATTGATACAAATTAAACCAATCCCTTTTGATGCCTCAAGTGGTTAGGATATTGGATTTGATAGATTCGAATTCTATATATATATTGAGTGGAAACAATTTTTTAGGGCCATGTTTATCTTTTGGATTCATTTTGCTTTGTGTTTACTATCTAACTTAAGATTGGAGTCATTAAAGTTAATTGAGCAATTTGAATTAATGGAAGGTGAGCAAAATCAAGTGCTATATATATATATATACACGATGAAATCCAAAAATATAATTATGTTTAATGACTAATTAAGTGATGGTCTCCATTTAATTTCCTTTAATGATCATATCTTCAGGACAAAGGTTGGGGTTACGACATAATGAAAGTAGTCGATCACTTAATTAATTAATTACCTTGGTTCAAAGCTCTACCTGCAGCATGCCTAAAACCCCTAATGAGAATTAAGTTACAAAAAAATATGCATGTGAGTCGACTCTGAGTGAACTCTTTTATAGGGTATATTTATATATATATATTAGAGGTTGCCATGCATATGCACCCAATGAAAAAAATAAAAAAGGTAATCGATCAATTAAATCAAACACAGGAAAATACAGTGAAAATTAGTACTGTTTGAGATATGCGGTGATGCCAAGTGGTCCTAATCCTATAAAGACATATATTTCTCAAGTGGCCCATTTAGATTCCCCATTGGACAAGGCATACTGCACTACGAAGACAAGACATCAATGACTTTATAGTTTATATATATATATATATATATATATTATATGTGTGTGTGTACGTGGGGCTATGCAATTGGACAGACCAAACATTAATTGTTTGGACAAAGACCTTTCTAGCTCTTCTAAGCTTCCATTTCTTGCCACTTTTCGAACCCCAATTGGCTGCAAACTTGTTGGAGCACTGCTCCAACAAAGTTATAATTGGATCATTTACCAAAAAGGAATTTCCATCCCTAAGCATATATACAATTTCATTGAATACTACACTGTCTTTTCCATGAGTAGTTCTAGGCTTCTAAGCAGCTAGCTAGCCTTAGTCCCCCCCCTCCAACAACACTTTCTTAGAATTTAGCAGTATCTGATCGATCTTCTTGATGATGTTTTATCTAAGAAAGACACGAGTTTCCCAAAAAAACCGGCCAAAGCGTGTAAACATTTGCTGTTTGGCCATAATTACTCAGACAACGTGCAGTTCGTTTATCGATCTGCAGCATTTTTCTTCTTCTTCCTTGAAACTAAACAACAACGTATTATTGTCCCTCAAATCCAGCGAAACCATTAATTAAAGATATGTATATGATTGCATGCATGTTCTGAAAGAAGAATAATATATACGTTGATATCGAAGAATCTCTTGGGACGACGTACGGCATCTCATACTCTCATATTCATTGCCAAAAGAAAACGCCAATGTGGATAAACTCAGACCACCGCAATAACAAAAGGTGCTTTTGGGGTAGCTAGCTAGAGACGAATTTGCTAAAGTTTGTAATAATGGTAAGAAATATGAATACGGAAGCATTGCAGAAAAAGGAGTTTTAATTAATAAGAAACCACACACGAAGCTTATCTACTGGCTACTGGCTACTGGCTAGTACTGCGACAAATTGTTGGACCAAACTTTCTGTCGTTTACCACCTAACGGGAAAGTCACAATCAAGGGCCTTCAAGGCATGCATGGTCGAGGGGTACGTGTCATTTCGTGGCAGCATGGCTTCCAAGCTTGCGGTCAAGTATATAGCAGACCTCATGATATCACGTACAGAAATCTTTGCTCTCATTGAACCATTCCGCTAACAAACGAAACATCGCTATCGACGAACTCTTTCAATTCAGTGGAGGAGACGGGGCGCTGGTGGGCCCATGGGCCATGGCCACACTTATTAGGGCCGGATCGGATAACTGATCGATCGATAAGGTGTGTTTCTAGCTTTTTAGTCAAAGTAATCCACGTCTTCTTCAAGGGGAAAGCTAGAGAGATTAGAAAAGGAATATACCCAATGGGATCCCAGATCGAATATATGTTGATGTTTTTTTTTCTTCCTTCTTTGAGCGAGTACTTTTTTTTTTTTTTTTCCATTATCCAAAGACTAAAACTCATATTTTAATTTGCTACAAATGGCTAGCGATCGATTGTACACCTATTCATGTTGCATGTACGTTCAGATTTGAACTTATAATATCATATTTTTTAAATGAATAATCCAATTAAATTCATGATATATCTCTCATCTAATTAAACTCTGATAATTAAGATGAGAAAGGTAGAAAGAACTCTTTCTTTCGATTTTGTCTATTAATTCTATCCATCTACTTTCGGTTTCGTATTTGGGCTTGGAAAGCCCTGGCCCTGGACAAGTTTAATTAGGATAGGTCCACTTGTTAGGCTCTACAAATTCAATTCTCTTGACTCAAAAATAAACTCAACCAAGCCCACCACCTCCAATTCTACAAACTCATTCAAAACCCACAACCTTTGACCATCCTCTGATTTCGGGGCTGGAAGTTGAAATCTCCTGGTCACTAACCATGTCTTTTCTTTACCCAATTTGACATGGATAATTGGTTCGTCTTAATTTGACGCGAAAACTATGTTTCAATATTTTTCCACGCAGTAGTTTTTTTTCTTGGATGAATATATAGTTTTCCACGCAATTAAATTGGACTCATGCATGCCCGCAACTATTTGAATCTGTCCACTGCAATGCTGAAAATTACGTATATTCTTTTGTCAATACGTACATTCACTCATGCTAATCGTACTATATATTATTCAAAATATCGTGACATGCATTAACGCAATATTAATTAATTAAGCAAATGCCAGAAACAATTAAGCTTCACCCATGCAGTCGCCAACTTATAAACTTCGAGCTAGTCAACTGATCAAGTACTCCTTCGCTCTACATCCGACTCGCCCTTGACGAGCCCATGGCCGTGGCAATCTCCCTGAGCACAAACTTAAGAATCTTCCCAGCGGACGTCTTGGGCAGTTCATCCTTGAACACCACCGTCTTGGGCACCATGTAGTGCGGTAACTTAGCCCTACAAAAATCCATAATCTCCTTCTCAGTTGGATTCCGAGTGGACCCGGCCTCATCTCTGAAGCTCACAAACGCACAAGGCGTCTCGCCCCAGAACTCATCAGGCCGAGCCACCACGGCCGCCTCGTTAACCGCCGGATGCGTATACAGCACCGACTCCACTTCCACACTGCTCAAGTTTTCTCCGCCGCTTATGATCACGTCCTTTGATCGATCTTTTATCTCCAAATAACCATCTGGGTGCATCACTCCCACATCCCCTGTGTAAAACCAACCATTCGGCTCTTTCATGCACGTGGAGGTCCCCTCGGCGTCTTTGAGATAACCCAGCATCACCGACCCACCTCTCAGTACAATTTCACCGACTGTTGACCCATCTCGTTTCACACTCGCTCCTGACTCGGCATCCACAACGTCCACTTCCGTCAGCCCGATAGCCCTCACTCCTTGTCTGGCCTTCAGTCTGGCCCTCTCACTCGCTGGCAACCGATTCCACTGCGGCTTCCACGCGCACGACACGACGAGTCCTGCCGTTTCGGTCAATCCGTACCCGTGACTCACCACGAAACCCAGTGACTCGGTCCGATAGAGCACCGCAGCCGGTGGTGGAGCTCCGGCTGTGAGGATCTGAACCGGGTTTTGGAGCGGTTGGTTTTGGGGAGACCTTGTTAGCATGTTGAGCACCACAGGAGCACCGCACATGTGAGTGACACCATGTTCTTTTATCAGGCTGAAGATGGTGGGTCCATCGAATTTACGGAGGCAGATATTGGTCCCACCTACGGCTGCTATGCCCCACGGGTAGCTCCACCCGTTAGCGTGGAACATGGGCAGGGTCCACAAGAAGACGGGCCGCTCTCGGATGGCCCAGTCGATGAGAGAGTTAACGGTGATGATGAAGATCCCCCTGTGGCAGTGGACCACCCCCTTTGGGGAAGAGGTTGTACCCGAGGTGTAGTTTAACACCATCGGGTCCCACTCGCTGCTCGGTGGGTCCCACCTGAACTCAGTATCACCTTTCTCCACCAGGATCTCGTAGGTGCAGCAAAATTCAACGGCTGATGAGGAATCTCGGTCATCACCATAATGATCAGTGATGAGGACGAGCAGAGGGCGTTGGGTGTTGGGTGGCAACAAAGAGAGGGCTTCCAGGACAAGAGAGCGAGAGAGGTGGTCCACGAAGACGAGCTTCGATTCGCTGTGGCGCAGGAGTTGGGAGATGGTGCGGGCGTCGAGGCGGGTGTTGATGTTGTTAAGGATGGCCCCGGCCATTGGGACAGCGAAGTGGAGCTCGTACATGGCGGGGACGTTGGGGGCCACAACGGACACAACGTGGCCCCTCTTGATGCCGAGCGAAGCGATCGACGAGGCCACTTGGAGGCATCGACGGTGGGTCTGCGACCACGTGTAGGTGGTGTTGTTGTAGACAGTAGAAGGGCAATCACCATACACAGTAGCTGCTCTTTCCAAGAAGCCTAGTGGGGTTAGAGGTGATGAATTTGCTGGCCTTGGTTTCAATTCTTCCATTATTTCCTGGCTTTTCTGTGTGAGGTATTAATTGGACCAAAAAATCAAGCACACAGAGAGAGAGAGAGAGATCAGAGTGTGTGAGGGAGAGACAAACATGTGTCGGAATTATTTATAAATTTGTTAAAACAATTAATGAAAGTGCAGTTAGCTATAAAAGCAACTCCATTTCTTCTAAATACTCTCTTAAATATACACAAACGTTACTTATAAATAAATAAAACAATTACTTTTAAAACTTAAAAGCGGTTGTTTTGTTGTGAGTATCACTCTTGAGTTCTAACTGTTGAGCACATATGTGATAATTGTGGAATGCGTTATATCTAATTAAAGTTAGTTTTCTTCCTTTCATCTAATTTTCTGTTCAACCTTTGATTAAATATACATGTAGGTAATTCATGCCATCCAACGGTCGAGATCAAATTTATTCTATAATATTAGCCCTTGGAATGCTTTGATTTGGATCAAATTTGTTAGCACAAGGTCGTGAAATGAGACGTACGTGGTAAAAGGAAAGTGATGGAATCAACTCCTTCTTTAAAATAGTTTGTGTCCGGAATAATCCCACTCTCACCGGTCTATTTGAAAAGGATTGAGCCTCAATGCATGCACTGGCTTATGAAAAATTACGGGCCTCACAAGACAACAGAATTCTCAAATAGACCTATATGTGAAGATAGATGCCCAAATTAGTCGTCCCGGAAAAAGGTTGTTTTTGGGAATATGCAAGGGGAGGTACATTCAGATTATGTCTCAGGAATATAGACATTTCAGGACCAAGATTCAGCTCATCCAACCCACGCTCGGGACAAGCAAGTCCCATGAACTGAGATATCAATCTCATCCAAAAAAATCCGGATTAGAACCATACTCGGCTACTCCAAGTTGAATTGGGATAGAAGTCATAATCTGAGTCTAATTAGACACTGAATATCCGAGAACAAATCTAATCTCTGAAGATCCGAAATCACCCTAAAGATCCAGACCATATCCTATGTCTGATAAGGAATCCAAGTCCAAATCAAACTTTGACAGCGCTCATAGGTTAAGTTGAAGCAGAAGACCTAATTCAGGTTAACTACTACATCTTAGCCTATAAATAGTATCTTATACAGGTATAAACCCGACTAAATTTTTATGCACTGAACATACTTTTCTCTCAGATACTGACTTAGGCATCGGAGTGAGTAGGATTGGCAAAACGGGTAATCATGTCGAGTTTGGGTCAACCCGTTTATGTCAACCTGAACCCAAACCGATTAGCTAATCTGGTTAAAACACAAAACCCGAACACAACACGATTATAAGCTAGGTTACCTGACACGACCCCAATTATTTTTTAAAGATTTTATTCATTTTAAAAAATTTGAAATCTAAAGTCTTACTTCTCGAATCTTCTTTCTTTCTTCTTCAAAATCATAAAATCTCGCGATGGACCCTCCTCCTGACGAATTCTACAATTGGCCGGCTCTACCTCAAGACGTGACGGCGTCAATCCTGATGAGACTGGAGGCATTCCAGATCATGACGAGCGCGTAGATGGTGTGCTCACCGTGGCACAACCTCTGCAAGGACCTGTCGATGTGGCACGCCGTCCACATGCGCAACCCCGTCACCCTTTTTGAGATCCACCAGTACGTCCTCGAGAAGATGTGCCACCACGCCGTCTATTGCAACTGCGACCAGTTGGTCGATATCAACGTCGAGAATTTCGACACCGACGAGCTTCTTTGGCACAGACGAACAGACAACGTGGAGTCGACAGGCGAGTCGCCAACAATGGCGTTGGAGTGTGAATTTGTGAATGAAAATGTGAAAAAGTGAAAAACAGCAGCTAGGATTTAACTTTCCTTCTACAATTTTGTGTTTTCACGTGTTGACTCGTCAACCCGTTTTACAATAGGATCATAAACGGGTTAACTCCTTTAGACTAAAACCCAAATCTTATAACTTCGTGTTGGATTTGTGAATCGTATTAAAAATTGTCAACCCTAAGACTGAGATCCCCATAAGAGTTTTGATTTTAGTTATTTTGCAATGTTCTTAAGAACGTGAAAAATATCGAAGAACGTACCGTTCACACCATACCGAAAACTGTCATAACAATTTGTATTAAGAAAACATGCGTTTTTCACCTGTCACAAAACTTATAATACTTTTAGAGGTTTGATTTTTTATTTTTATTTTTTTTACAATCGGGTTAAATACCCTATTGGCACCTAAGTTTTAGGTTTTTTTAAATTTAGTACTTAAGTTTTCATTTATTTTACATTTGATACTTAAGTTGGAGGTAAAAATTTGTTTGGTACTTCTGTTATAATTTTTGTCCAAATATTAACGGTCTGTCACGTATCAACCGTTGAAATTGACACGTGATACTATATAAAAAAATTAAAAAAAAAAAAAGAAAAAAAGAAAAAGAGGGGTGAATTTTGGCCATGAGAATGGCTTGGCTAAATCACCCCTTGACCGGTCTGGAGTGGCCGAACCACCCAAGGGTGTAGCTGTTGGTTTACTGATTTTTGAGAGTATATCAGTGATTCTGCTAAATTGTTCAAACCAGATCGAGAATAAGCAACCGTTGTCTTGGTGAATGATGGGCAAGCATCTTTAATTGGTTTCAAATCTAAACTTTGTTGTCTGGACCTTGCTTTGCAGCAACGACCTAAAGATAATGGCCGCTATGTAAAGAACTATTAAAATGGCAGATCTCCCAAGGAGACCAGATAGTGGTTCCATGATGATAAAGTGCAATAATGACAACATCTTCTTCCTTCATTGGTTGCTCAAGATATTAGAGTAGATGACTCGCCTTCTCAAAGGAAGATGAAGATAGAAAAGAAGCATTCCGAACCAGGATTTTTTTTTCCTGCCATGGCCACCCCCTTGGCCAAAATGGAGGTGACCGGCCACCATGGCCAACCCTCTTCTTTTTTTCAGTTTTTTTTAAAAATAATTTTATTTTATTATTTTTAATAAATTTTTAAAGATTTTTTTTTAATATAGTGTCACGTGTCAATCTCAGCGGTTAACACGTAGCGGGCCATTAATATTTGGTCGAAAAATATAACAGAGGTACCAAAACAGGTTTTTACCTTTAATTTAGGTACTACCTATGAAACAAATGAAAACTCAAATATTAAATTTAAAAAAGCTTAAAAATCAAGTAGCAATAGGGTATTTAACCCTAAATATTATTTTGTGTGGAAGAGAGTGTGAAAGAAAGAGGAAGAGAGGGAGTTATGAATGAAGGAAAGGAAGAGAAATAAAACAATAAAAAACTGTTTGTAGGGTGAATAGTGAATAGACATAAATAGAAGGAAAAAAAATTATTCTGCCTATTCTGCTGGAGACAAAAATGACTCATAATAGTCAAATTTAACTATTATGAGCTATTCTATTATGTTAGAGATGGTCAGTGTGAAAAGTTCATGACCCATTGACACACTCAAAATATGCCTTGAGAGAAGATGGGACATCACGGCTTATAAAGTGTCAAGGTGAAGGAAATCTTAGCGATGTGTGATACTTTAACACACCCTCTCACGTGTAGCAACTAATGGTCAAACACGTGGGCAACAACGAGAGAAAAATGTTCATCATCGCAAGAAACTTGTGGCTCTGATACTATGTAGAAAAAGAAAAAGAAAAATTGAAATTGTGAAAGAAACTTGTATTTTTATCTGAATTCTTGTACAATGAAGTGGCCTATTTATACTTGAATGATGCCAAAGATTAAGAAAAATATCGTAATTACATAATAAATAAAATATCATAATTACAGAATGCTATTCACGAGCGTACTAAACATATCTAAATTGACTGTCACTTCATCATACATCATCTTCAGGATGGCACTTTAAATATCCGCTCAGTCTCCTCTAAAGATTAACTTGCTGACATTTTTACCAAATCTCATCCACAAGGACAACAACTACACGATCTTATCTCCAAACTTTATATTTGTGGTAACTTTATATTTGTAATATTCTCCCATCAATTATGGTATTTGATATTATTGTAAATACGATTATTGTATAAATATGTATTTACAATATTTTTCTTATTCTTTGACTTCATTTAATTATAAATACGTCACTTCATCGTACAAGAATTATGGCGAAATACAAGTTTCTTTTACAAATATATTATGTTCTCTTTTTCTTCGGTCAGGATAGGTCTACTTGTTGGGCTGGGCTATTGACTCATAAATAAACTCAACCAAGCCCACCTCCAATTCTACAACCCATTCTACAACCCAGAAACCTTTGACCACCCTCCGATTTCGGCGCTGGCAGTTGAAATCTCATAGTCACTCGCCACGTGGAAAAAAAAGTCCTTTTCGGTGCACGCGGAGGGGAAGATCTATGTAGGGAACACGTGGCAAGTCCAGAGGCCACCGAGAGAGATCCCTCTCTACTCAGAGCCTCGTGGCCTTTTCCGTCATAACGCCGCTGGAAACATGAGGTGGGGTTCTGCGACCGCCGACTGGTGTCACGAAATGTGGACACCACTGGCATTAGCTGCTTTATGCAACCGCACACTTGGCCCAGGAGAGACAGGCTTTGGTTTGAACTTTGAACCGTCTCACCACCCGATCCGCACGTGCGACAAAAGTGGTTGCCCAAATGACTCTTATGCCCCAGAAAATATCTACGGGCTTTTTCTTCCGATCTGACGAGATTGGACTCGTCTTTTCAAGCCGTCAGGTCCCAGAAGAAAGAACACGTCAATTAGGAAGCAATTACGATAGTACATTTTAGCATTGAGGTTGGTCTTGACTCTTGACCCATTTATAACATGCAAACTATATTTATGACATGCACAGTGCACACTATAGGTCGGTGGCAGTAGCCCATTTTTTTTAATTATTTTAATTATTATTATTTTTTAATTTACGTTTTTTTTTTATGAGATAAAGCTTTTAAGTTCCATTTTTTTAAAAAAAAAAAATTTACCTCCTTCACCTAAAATTTTATTTCGGCTGGTATATGTATAACATATATGTGTTATAGCATTCCTATCCAATTATCTATTTTTACCGTCAATGTAGAATAGATAATAAAAACTTCAAAAACCCACTCTATTGAATTATCTAAATAAAAACTAGAATAGATTTCTCATCCATATGTGAATTGCACTATTCAAATATCTAAAATTGTTTTTTCTTGCACATTTTTCTTTCTTCTTTTGTCTTTCTTATACAATTAAAATAATATTTAATTGTAAAAATGCTTATTTTAATAAAATATAAGAAAATTTAGATAATCGGATGGATGTTGCATTTTAAAACTCATTAATTAAACTAGATAAAGTGGGTTTTGATTAGCTATTTTAGATAAAATTTTACATGATCCGTTGTGAGTGTTCTTAGGCCCACCTAATAATTTAAGAAAAAATTGTACTATTGATTCTTGTGGTTTGCTTAAATTATAAATTCCTTATTGTCGTATCAAAATTAATTTAAAAATATTTTAGTTGACTTAATTTACAAATCGTTATCTGAACTAAAATTTTGTTAAAAATTTTAACATATTCCTTTAAGCGCCATATTAATACTAATAAAATAGCGAACGTGTCATTCTTAATAAAAAAAATATAAATATATTAAAAGTATAAATAAATAAAACTTAAAAAATTTTTTTTTAAAAAAAATATATTGAAAAAAGAAATGGGTGGCTGTCAAACCAGCAAAGGAATGGCCCGCGGCCAACCCTAAAGGAACCTAAGAGTGGCATGCAACCTGCATGCTGGCCCTAGGGGTGGCAGCCCAACCCCTTTCATTTTCTCAATTTTTTTAAAAAATTTTTATTTATTTATTATATTTTAATATTTTTATATTTTTTTTATTAAGAGTGACACATGTTGTCATCTTTTTGGTGTTGACGTGACGCTTAATAGAATCTGTAAATTTTTTAACAAATTTTAACTATCGAGAGGATTTGTAAATTAAGTCTGCCCCAAGGACTAATAATTCAATTTTACCTTAATATATTTTGGCACTCCCTGCGCGCGCATATATATATATATATATATGTCGGTAGGAAGCCACGTGATCAAACAGATTCTCCTACGTCTCTTTCTCTGCGATTCTTTTCGCTTCCACCCATATATATTCACGGTCGACCATTTATAGTAACAACTAGATCTCACACTCTCAGACTCTCACACACACACACACACAGAGAGAGAGGGAGAGAGAGAGAGGCAAATGGTAAGATATATTTATAAGTAAACAATAACATAATTCTTTTGTTTTTTTTTTAATGCAACAATAATATAATTATTGATATTTCAGATTCCCATCAAATTAATACTCTCTTCGCTGGACCAAACAAAACCTCCATTACTGGACCTTGATCGCATGCAGGCACCTCCTGCATTTTTCATTTGATCTAAGAACTAATGAGCTTCCGGTCTCTCATTTTCTCCATGGCGTTCTCCTCCGTCGGATTGGCTGGCTGTGGAAAATGGACAAAGGATTTAGTCCAATTCAACGCTTCTTTATGATTCAAGGTACGTATCCTCTATCAATTCACTACGTACCGATCAAGGTTTCCAATTTTAATCTCTTTTTCTTTTTCTTTTCAAAGCTTTCTTCGATAACTGGAACTTTGCAAGAATTTGCCGTTTCAGAGTAGCAAAGTTGGATTTTCTTTTCTTTTCTTTTCTCTCTCTCTTTTTTTTTTTCTTTTTTTTTTAAAAAAAACTTTTTTTTATTATTATTTATTATTTTTCTCTCCCCCCTCCCCAAGGTTGGCCTTTCCTTTTTTTCTTTTAACGTAATAAATGAAGGAAAAATAATTCTAAACCATGGTACCATTTCGATGTTTTCCATGCTTTTGTTTAATGTAAAATATTTGTTGTTTGATCAAATTTTTCAAGCCGAATCAAATTCCTCTCCCGGTGAACACTTATTTGACAATATTAATATTTTTAAAAGTAACATTATTTTAAAGATCGGTCGAGACTCTCATATCAATATTATAAAATATTTATGAAATAAAACTGTATTATATATATATATATATATATATATATATAGCAATACTTTTTTAAAACAAAAAATTAACAAACAAATCAAAATATAAATGAGTTATAAATTTTAAAAGCTATTTTTACCTGAACATTTTTTTTTTCGAAAAATAAAAACCCTTTAAAAAACAGAGCCTATATATATATATATATACACACACACTAACCGAGAGTTATCTTATTGAAAAAATTGAATATTAATAATTTAGAATAAATTAGAATATTAATAATTTACATTTTTTTAGTGTGAACTCTATAGTAGAAAATACTAAATTACTCTTTAGTCTTCGCACCCGTTTATTAAATAAATTATCCGAAGCTTAGGTAGCGTGGTCTTTATAACATTTGGTGCATGGAGATTAATTTTAATTTTAGTTGTAGGCCACGGCACATAGAGAAAGGATAATGAATAGAACTAATTTTCATTTATTACACCAATTTTGCATTGACACAATGTTATTATTTTTATTTTTAATTAGATAGACAAACATCAAAATTCAGTAATTGTTTTTGAAAAATACTTATAACTGATGTTGAAACAAACCGCCTTAATTATTGTTTGTTGTTTTTGTGTAGAGAAGTAATATAAATCAATATAATTGCCACGTTACACATTGGAATCTCCGTTTTCATTAGAGTCCATAAGTTCCTATGAACCCTCATGTCAAAAAAAAAAAACCAAAAAAAAGTTCTATGAAGCCTTTTTCTTCTAAATACGTGGACTAGCTCCAAGGAAGCTGTTTGGGTTCGCGACGATGGGTAGTGATTGGGGGGAGGCCAAAGACCGGCTCCCTCCCCCCCTTTATATTAAAAAAATTCTCTTTTAATCTAAAAGAATGAATAAAATAATATAAAAAATAAAAAGTGGATTGAAAGTGAATTTTTTAATATAAAGGTGGGGGAGGGAGCCGGTCATTGGCCTCCCCCCAATCACTACCCCGCGACAATTCCAAGGGAGGAGGTGAAACGATGTGGCCATGAAAATGGATTACTTACAAACACATTCGTCCGTCTATTATTATTTCTATTATTATTATTATTATTTTTTATTTATTTTTTTTTGTATCGGGGTATCTTGGGTTACTTATAGTCGAACATACCTTGTTTGTTGCTGTCCCATACACCGTGGTAGCTTTCCGAGCACAGAGGCCCATCCAGGATCACCAGACTAATCCCTGGCCCCATTTTCAGGACCACTGTAGGAATGGAGCCTTTAAACGCGAGCTATGCCCGGGTTGCTAGTCCCAAGAGGGATGTAGCACCTAGCCGGTTTGAACTCAAGACCTCAAGGGATGATAATGTACGTCTATTTTTAAGGCCAATAAATCTAATTAAGAGCAACGCTATTTAGTAAACTACTATACGATTTTCATATAATTGAGATGTTTTCTTTTTATATTAACATCATCAAGTTGTATTAGAATCGTATAACAGTTTACTAAATAGCATTATAAAAAACTTTAAGAGCGTAAGTAAAATACTATAAACAAGCTATGCCCAATCGCTGGCTCCCATATGGTATTGTTGCTTGTAGTTAATTAGGCCAAGGATTCGAGAGTTTGATACTTTAGAAGATTGATATTGCGTTTTGGATTCTTCTAGTGATCAAAAAAAAAAAAAAAAAAACTGACAAAGAGGAAAAGGGTAGGGAAGTCAAAAGAAAAAAAAAATTGGGAAGGGAAAGGAAATGCATGAAAGAAAGCTAAAATATTTATATTATATAATCTTTGTTGTTACATGGATGGTAGAATTATCTTGTAGTTGTTCCTATTCCTAAGCTTAGCCGCGTACGTTGTTGTTGTTGTGAAGGAAAGTTGAACTTTTATTGATATAATAAAACAAACATTACAATATCAATAATACATCTTCAATCCACCCTGAAGGTGTACATTCAACCTAAGTCAAATACTCATACAAGTATATAATAAAACAAACATTACAATATCAATAATACATCTTCAATCCACCCTGAAGGTGTACATTCAACCTAAGTCAAATACTCATACAAGTATAGACAATTGTTACTAAGAGAAATCCAACCAATAGAATGGTACATTTGCGTTGGCATACACATTTACTTGAACAGGGAGTCGGTCACACATTTTGGCCGAAAGCCAATGACTAGATTAATACACGCACAAAGCAAACTGTCAGAGAAAAACACAACCAAAACAACGCAGGAAAAGCTCAAAGGAAAATCTGCTTTCTGGGAGAGCCGTCGCCAGAAAAGGCCCTTCAGCACCCGAATACCATAAAGTCTCCAATCACCACCAGACACGGCAAAAACAACTGGTATGTGGCCATCACGCGCAGCCCAATACATTAAAAGCACTCAGGCTCGTGATGACCACGCGCCGACCACCGAGAGACCGCACGGCAGTGAAAAGCAGCTGAAGCACCGGAGCCTGACGGCGAATAAGGCTAGAAGGCGCGTATCCAACAAAAGACGACAGAAAGTTGTAGATCTAGCCTCCAAAAATCTAACAGTGAAAAAACTCGGCCACTAACTCGGCCGTCAACACTCCATGGACAACCACACCCCTCCAACACCTTCACTAAAGAACTTAACTGCCACCACAAACTAAAAGCTAGAAATATACAACATACTCCTACGGATCCACACCGAGGAGACAACTTCCACAACCCTAGAGGTCGGGAGACTATCCAACACCAAACAAAGCCAAAACGACGACTCTCTCTCTCTAGAAAAAACGGGAGCCTCTCTCTAGAAAAAACCCGAACCGTCCTCCAAATTGGGTGTTCTAGCTGCGTACGTATATTGAGATTTGTTGATTTCAACTCCATAGTCCATGGCAGGTAGTGAGGGAGGAGGGTTCCAAGGCTAGAGTAGAAGGATCCGTTCAAAATAGATAACAAGAAAAGTATGTCACTATTCGCAGCAGTAGATGATATCCATGGCATGTGGTGTTTTATTATTTCGCATAACTTTGCCTTCATCGAGTCAAAGTCAAACAGCATATCTTAATGTGTAGTGTTGCAAATGATGGCATCTAAATCCTGTTCTCGTTGTTAACAAGGAGTGCATAGTGTCCTTATAAGGTCCACTCTTACGAGTCAATTTGTTTTCAAGAACTCCGCCAGGTACCCAAAACAGGAGTAGGATTTTTTCTCACCGACAGAGTTTGATGATATCTGCAGAATTTTGGTAGCATTCTACAGAAGCAATATCAAACAGGCCATGGCATGCACCTCATTTACTCTTCCAACATCTCCGCGGGTTGCTCCGATGACAGAGGACATATTCAAAGAGCACGTCGGTCTGCACCGCTCGCATTCCAGAAAGGAGCTTCACAATGGAGGCCGTTTCCGGAGGTCCTACTCTGATAACAACCTCGTTTATCCCATCAACCGTATCCAAGCCACTGCCACACAGCCGAAGCTAAGGATCAGTCGTTCTGTGGGAATTTTCCCATTCCAATTCTCTAGCTCCATTCTCCCAAACTTGTTTGACCCTGAGGCAAGTAAGGACATGAATATAGTGGAGAAGGATATGAATATAGAGGAGAGATTGGTGGTGGACGGTAGTAAAGAAGAGGAGATAAAGAGATCGAATTGGGTGGAGAGGCTGCTCGAAATAAGAAGTCATTGGAGAAACAGGCAGCAGAAAGAGAGAGTGGGTGAAGACGTGGGTTGTGAAGAGGACGGCATTGGTGATCGTGATTGCGGTGGAGATGAAAGTGGTTGTGCAGTCTGTTATGGTTCAGACGAAGGAGGACGAGTGGTATATGATCGCGAAACGTTCTCAAGACTTTTGGTTCGAGTAGCATGGTCTGATACCAAGCTATTTTCTCAATTGGCATTCTTGTGCAACATGGCTTATGTGATACCAGCAATCAAGGTTTATTTTCCATCTTTCACATGGGTTTTCCTTTATTTTTTAGTTAATTTCCTTGACTTAATTCCACTAATATGCAGGCCAAGGATTTGAGAAAGTATTACGGCCTACAGTTGGTGACATCTTCACTGGAGAAGAAAGCAGAGGCAGCAGCGATTAAAGCAAGACTTGATGAGGATTCTATTCGAGTACCCCAATATGCCTCAGCAGCTGATGAATCCAGTTCAGAGAAAGCTTTGGAATCTGAGAAGAAGCGTCCAATCCACGCATCTCTTGCTTATGAGATTGCTGCCTCAGCTGCTTCTTATGTCCGATCCCGGACCAAGGGCCTTTTGTTCCTTGGCTCTGAACCACAGGAAGAGGGTGATGGTGAGGCTTCATGCGAAAACGGAGGTCAACTGCACGAGGGAGAGAACTCGCCCCGATTGTATAATCAAGAGGTGGCTGCTTACATGGCAGCTTCAACAATGACTGCAGTGGTTGCTGCTGGAGAGAGGGAAAAGCAGGAGGCAGCAAGGGCCCTTCAGTCACTCCATTCATCACCTTGTGAATGGTTTGTTTGCGATGATTTGAGCACGTGTACTCGCTGCTTCGTGATTCAGGTAATTCCTTCTTGAGCCATTCATCAAACTCTAATCTATATAGGCCACAGATTTTCCATGCATATGTAACAGAGAAGGCATTTTCATTTGTTGCAGGGATCAGACTCCTTCGCGTCTTGGCAAGCAAACCTTTTCTTTGAACCTACCAAATTTGAGGTAACAATCTCCTCTACTCTGTAAATGCATGTATACCGACAGAACCATTTATACCTGTCCTGGTTGCAGGCCACAGATGTGCTTGTTCATAGAGGAATTTACGAAGCTGCAAAGGGAATATATGAGCAATTCATGCCAGAAATAATCGACCATTTGAACACATACGGAGATCGTGCAAAACTTCAATTTACTGGCCACTCTCTTGGGGGTAGTCTCTCCCTTTTAGTCAACTTGATGCTACTCACCAGGAAACTCGTCAAGCCCTCCACTCTCCGGCCGGTTGTCACTTTTGGCTCACCATTTGTGTTCTGTGGGGGCGAAGCCATACTTGATGAGTTGGGTTTGGATGAGAGCCATGTTCACTGTGTGATGATGCATAGAGATATCGTCCCTAGAGCCTTCTCCTGCAACTACCCTGACCATGTTGCCGTACTCCTCAAGCGTTTAAATGGCGCCTTTAGTACACATCCTTGTTTAATAAAAAATGTAAGATCATGCACCCATTTGACGAATTTGAAGCTTAAATCTGTTAAGTTTTCTAACTCAGTTTTTCTTCGTCTCCATGTTTTATGCAGAAACTATTGTACTCTCCTTTGGGCAAACTATTCATTCTGCAACCTGATGAGAAGACATCTCCTCCGCATCCTTTACTCCCTCCAGGGAGTGCTCTGTATGCATTGGACAAGACTCACAGCGGGTACTCTACAAATGCCCTGAGAACCTTCCTCAACAGTCCCCACCCGCTAGAGACACTGAGCGATCCTACGGCCTACAGTTCCAGTGGTACGATCCTCAGAGACCATGACTCGAGCAACTATCTTAAGGCTGTGAACGGGGTTTTACGGCAACGTACAAAGATGGTTGTTCGGAGAGTACGAGAACGGCGGAATCTACTGTGGCCGCTTATGACTTCACCATCTCCACACACATGGAACCACGAGAGTAACTTGAACAACAGCAGTTTAGTGGCTAAGGAGATAATGACTGGAGTCTGAAACCTATTCACAGGGATTCCCCGCTTATACACGTGAAGGATGCGCATTGACTCACTCAATTCAAGAGTGTTTCATGTTCTAATCGTGTATATCTGTTTCATGTACATTTGCTAAACATCTTACTCATCTCTGTAATTGGGTTACTCATCGTTGACTAACAGTGTTAATAATATGTTTAATACTTCTAATAGAAGAAATATATGGGCATTTAATCCTTGCTCAAATCAATAGCATGCAAACCCAAACCCCACCCCCACCCCCCCCCCCCCCCCCCAAAAAAAAAAAAAAAAAAAAAAAACTATGGCAGGCAGCTCTTCAAGTAATAATCGATTCATTGAGAATTTGTCGAAGGCATCGCACATGTATATACAAGAGAAACAGAGAACTGAAATTCCTCTTTCAAAAAAAACAAGAGGAAAAATTCCAACAATACTAAAAGAGAGCCCAGGGGAAAAAAAAACAATGCTACAAAATAAAGATCATGACGAGCCACTGAGACCATTATTTACCCTCCGCAGCCATCCTTTTGCGTATTTCATGAGCTGTATTGAAAATGCCAAGAGTAGGCTGATTGCAAACAAAGCATTTCTTGTTCTTCGAATGATGCTGAAAATGAAAAGAACCTGAGTTAGATTACACTGTAAAATGAAGGAGAGATGGGCAACACAGTAACCAGAAAGACATGTTTTAAAGGACATACTCCATCATCCTCAAGCACAGAACAAAAGCAAATAAAAAGACACCAAAGTTATGTACATCTTCAGCAGAGTTATTCTGATAATGCAGGTTGTTAGAAGCTCTTGTCATCAGCTGTGCAATCAATATTGCTATAACTTCGTAGTAAAAGATTTATGGCATCAGTTAACTGCTGATCCTGAGACCCTATTCCCACAAAGATTTGATGGACCCAACAACCACTTGTATCAAATGCCTAAAGTTACAGACCCAACATTTTGTGGAGCATGGTTGGCTTGAACTCGACAAGTAATCAGCCTCAAAATTGAAAGCCCAAAGAAACTAACCAACCTAAAATTCCATTCTCCAATAAATTAGACTTAAAACTACTTGTTACATAAAATACATGTCAGAACTCCTGATCTACAGACTAAGTGATTTTAAATGCGTACATAAGCGTGTGTGTGTGCTACTAGAACTGAGGGACAACATGCTAATAAACATTTCTAGCAATCCTATGATTTGTCATGTTTCATAAACTGCAACTTGCTCTTCATTCTTAAAATTCAAAAGGGTTGTCTTTTTTTTCTTTTTTCTTTTTCTATAAGTAAGAGTAATATCATAAATATGCAAAGCGCAATCAATAAATGAAGTATAATAGGTCCCACCAAGATTTGAACTCGGGTTACTGGATTCAATAAAGGGTTGTCTTTATCTTGTTATATGACTCAATTTCCTGTTCCTTTCTTTTCTAAATGTTTGTGCTAAAGCCATAAAATATCCACAAATAGTAAACTAATTATGCGCCAGAATCTATAAGTTGATATAGATGGGATTACCTTTAATGCGCAATGCTCACAGAAATAGTGCTTGCACTTGGTTAGTACAGGATCGACAAAAGGCTGCCTACAAATGAAACATGCAAAGGGCAACGAACCATCATCATCTTCATCACCAGGGTCTACACCCCCATCATCCACATCATCTATTCCCAAAGCTAGATTTCTCTTCCTTGCTTTCTCTGCTTCCTCCCACTCCTTCTCCATCTGCCATCCAGACTTGTAATCCCCTCGATCATGCATAAACTTGCATGAATCTCCATATCCACAGTAACCAGTCTCTTTGTAATCCTTACATATATCTGGCTGATAATCAAATCTTGCCGAAACTCTAATGTGAGCAGAAGCCCTCAAAGGCCCATGTGCCCCACCAGCTTTCTCACTGGAAATTGTTTGCTCTCTTCGGAAACCAGCCTTGTAATCAGTATATCCATGGATCCCTTTATATAACTTGTCATCTCCAGAGCTCTTTCCTTTCCCTTTCAAAGCCTCCTCCGCCTGCTTAAGAGCTTTCTCACGGAATGCTCGAGAATCTTTTGAGAAATCAGTCTCTGTTTCCAGTGTTGCTGTTGCTCTGCTATCATGTTCAACTTGAATTTCCTTAGAAGACTCAAACTGAAAAACTGGGTTTTCAGATTCTCTCTTCACTTCAGTAGACGTATTGTTCTTAGAAGACCCACTAGAAAAATACAGTTTATTGTCAGGCTTTAAGGTTTTTTTCTGACTATGTAAGAATGAGCCTTCTGTTTTTGAATCCTCCTCTTCGTCTTCATCAACTGTTCGTTTTCTGATGTTTTTATTTCTTGATGGCTTTCTGAAGAAGTTGCAGACTGAGAATGGATATATCAATAAAATGAAAAAAGCCAATAAACACAAAACAAAAGGGTAAAACAGAATCCAAATGGTGAAGATGCAAACAAAGAGAAGGGAATATAAGTGAAAGAATTATACCTTGTTCGGGCTGCTGATTTTCACCTGAATCGGCCATACTAATAAAAGAAAAGGCTAAGGTAGGAAGTCCTGAAAACAGTAACGTAGACAGTGTCAGTCCTAAACTTAGTAATCCTTCAGAAATCAAAAGAATATAAAATAATGCAAAATTGAGATCTAACATAAAAGAACATAACCAACAAAGAAAGTATCTATCGCATGAAGGTCCAGATTTTAAAATTTGTAGAAGGATTTTTCAATACATACGCGCGCGCGGACGCACATCAGCAACACAGAAGAGCATACATAATTCAACTGCATTTCCTTTCTAGCTTTTGTAGCCATGCACAAGCATGTGTTTCAAAGATTCGGTGGGATTGGAATAGTGATTCATAGAAGTCAGGTTCTTCTATCTCTTGGCAAGAGAGAAAGAGACTTGCCAAAGACGTGAGAACCCAAACAAACCAAAAGCAATCATATTAGTGCGGCTGGATAGCTCTAGAATGGCTAAAAACCTTACATTCTAATCTTCAAATAACTTCTTCACCTAGGAGACCAATTCTCCCAGGCCCCCACCCCCCTGCTCACACCCAAAATGGTCATGCACATCCCCAAAACTCTTTTAACCCCACAATAGTCCCATGAAATTAATCCCAAAGCCTCACTAACAATTTTTCTCTTGTTTTTGCAAAACATGAAGAAACAAGGGAATGGGTTTCAGGCTATACCTTGAAACTCTCTTGAATTGGCTTGAGTTATAGGAGTAGTTCGCGCTCAGTGGAGAGATGGATGGGGGTCCGTGGGGCGCTGATGTGCTGGGTCAGTTGCTAGAAAGTGTGCCTGTGGAGGCTTAGTGTCGAGGAGGAGAGGGGATTTCAAAGGAAATAAGTGCCCTTGATTTTTAATATGGAGGTCGTTGACCATTTGACCCTGTTGGGTGTTATGTAGGATTAGTTTGGCTCTGCCACCCCATTTCTGAGTTCTTCCTCTCTTTTTTTGGTTTTAATACCCATGAGATCATGATAATTTGCATGGTTTCAATATAAATATTACCAAAATATTTTAAAATGATTTGCCAAAATGTGTACTTATAGTATATTTTATTATTCAATAAATATGAGTATCGCAGTTCCAATCTTTAATTAGTCCCATTTTTATTTTCTAAAACTAATTGAGTTTGATAATTCGTTGCCTTTCACAACTAAATTAAATATTACACAAATTTGATCATGGAATTAGCTTTAAAGGCAACAGGAATAAAGCTTGTTTATTATACTTAAACATAGATCTAAAGGTACAAAATAAGACAATTAAATGCAACTTTGTATGTCATAAATTATTCAAACTAATGAATCATTTAATCCAAAGTGTAAAGGAATCATGTTTGATCAAAGAAAACAGAAAAAAAGAAATGAGACTATAGAAATACAAATGTGAGTCAAATTTGTGAAATATTTGAGTACATTAAAGAAAGAAATGAGACTAAGATTGATAACCATATTGAGGAACTTCAGCGGGATTTCTTGTGGGACAGAGTTGGAGAGGAAATTAAATTTCATCTATTCAGTTGGTCCAAGATTTGTACACCGATTTTCTTGAGCGGCTTGGGGGTTCAAAACATGCTCTTGTTTAACCAAGCTCTCTTGGGGAAGTGGTTATTGCAAATATGCCACACACAGAGAGGCTTTGTGGAGATCGGTGGTGGAAGTTAAATATATAGTTGTGGGGCGAGTGGTGCTCCAATGCGGTTGTTAGGTCCTACGGGGTCGGATGTGGAAAAACATAACAAGGGGATAGGGGGAGTTCTCTAGATTTGTGAGGTTCGAGGTGAGAGATGGGTCTAGGATCAGGTTTTGGCACAATGTGTGGTGTGGAGATCAGACCTTGAAGGAATCTTTCCCGATGTTATTTTCTATTGCTTTCCATAAGGAGGCTTAGGTGGCAGATCATGTGCAGCTTTCTAATGACTCTTTACAGTGGACTGTCTACTTTATCAGAGCAACGAATGACTAGGAGGTGGAGTTGGTCACTTCATATTTTAATCTTTCGTATTCTCTAAGGTTGATTTGAGATGGTGAGGATAGCATGTGGTGGATCCCCTCTAAAAGGCATAGGTTCGAGGTCAGATTGTTTTATAAGGCACTTAGCCCCCGTTGGCTCTCCCTTTATGTGGAAGAGCATTTGGAGAAATAAGGCTCCTATGAGAGTGGCATTCTTTGTTTGGACGGCTGCGTTAAAAAAGATATTGACTTTCAATGTCACGCCTTGACTTCTAATCCCTTTTAAAGAGAAAACCTCAAGGTATGAACTAAACTGCTTCAATTTCACAGCGGAAAAGGGTAAAACCATAAACTAAACATTTGACAAAGCTAGAACAGCGGAAAATTTCAAACTTTACTCCCCCTATCCAATAAACCAGAGCACTAAAACCTTAATGATACAATATGTAGCTTTCATTCATATTAAAATTGACCTCATCTTCTATCGATGTCTAAGACGTCAAGTCGAAGCCTTTATTTTGGTATTACAGGTGGAATGGTAAGTCCACGGCTTAGTAAGTAAACATAAAACAAATAACATAATAAATAAATAATTAAGTCAAAAACTCAACCTTGATATAAAACATATCTTTCTTTGCTTCATAGATCAATAATTGATTTCTGAAAAACGATAAGTTATTTTTTTTTCTTTTTTTCTTTTATCTCTTTTAGAGACTTCTTTCTCGTTTAGAAAAATAACACTTCTCTGAATTTTAAATCCCCCAGGGAAGTCATACTCGTATTCCCTTCACGGTATACCGCTATCATAAGTTCTGCATTCTCCGGTAGCCATGGCTACTGCTATCCATCCCGGTATACCACTATCGTAATTTTCACATTCCTTGGTAGCTACTGCTACTTCTAATCAATCCTGATATATTGCTATCATAATTTTCACATTCCCAGATAGCCACTGCTACCGCTAATCAATCCTGATATACTGCTATCATAATGTTCATATTGTCTGGTAGCTAATGATACCGCTTTCCATCCCGGTAGCAGCTATTATTCTCAGTATACCACTATCATAATTTTCACTTTCTCTGGTAGCTATTGCTACCACTAATCAATCACGGTATTTTCATATTCCCCAGAAGGCAGTAGCTACTGCTACCGCTATTATTCCCAGTGACTACCAATCTTGGTAGCTACCACTTACCAGTCCCGGTAATACTATTTTCAATCCTGGTAGCTACTACTACCGCTATCAATCCCGATAGCTACTACTACCGCTATCAATCTCGGTGACTACCAATCTCAGTAGCTACCGCTTCCAATCCCGATAGTTATAGCTACCACTATTAATCTCAATAATCCCATTTTCTAATCCTGGTAATATCACTTTCAATCCCGATGACACCGCCTTCAATTCTAGTGGCACCACTTTCATCATCAATTTTCAATCCCCAGTAGTTTAACGCTATCATTATCATTTTGGGTAAACCCGATAACTACCGCTATCATTTTTCTCATTGGTTCATAATTTGTCGAGGGGAATACAATTATACAACTCAATACAAAATATTTACATGTTTTTTTCATAGAATGCAACTCGATAATTCATTCACATATGTCTTGTACCACTCTCATGAAACATATTGTTCACATGTGAATTCATATATAAGATTCATAATCAATGGTACATAAAACTAACCATTTTCCCATCATCACATTTCATCAAATAGAAGGAATATACAATGCACAGATTCTTTCATTCTGACATAAGAATAAAAGTCCCCAACCTTTCTTTTGTCAGTTTTCATAAAAACAATATTTTAAACTAATTGTCAGGCTTTTGAGATAGTTTACTTACCTAGATTGCAAAGTGTCCTCTCCCTTTTTCTTAAATCCTACAAGTAGCCATGTAAACCTTTTTAGAGAGGTTTTCTAGTTGAATTCCTTGTAGAACTTCATAAGAAGGCCATGCGTACAAGACTTTACTTTCGTGAAATTCTGGGCCTTCTTTCTTTCCAATTAAGCTATGCTGTCCAGAATTTTATTTCTGGACAGCATTTAGCTTTCCTCCAACCATAGTGTAATTACACTAAGGTTAAGCACTTAAACAAGACCAACGGCAGTTTAAACACTTCCAACCAGTACCTTTTCTGGAGGGTGGTACAATTCAACATTAACATAAGAGGAATACATAGGTGCTGTCATGAATATCTAATTCCTCCTAATACATGGTTACTACACCTCATTGTTTTTCAAGATCATCCAACTTTATACATAAAGAAACTATGTCATACAAATTACCCTTACAACATTGACCTTCAACTCAGATCGATATAATGTAGATAAATTATCAAGCCCATAAGTTTCCTTAGCATATTTTTACTTATTAACCCTATCCAAACAGCAACTATGTCCCTCAAAACATCAAGGCTGTCCAGTTTTACATTAGTGAGCAGAAGTGCGTGTTTGGCGGGATTTTTAAAGTTCTCATGCCATCTACTCGCCCATAGAAATTCCCGCAATATATAAAATTCATAAATTCAACTATACCCAACCGTCATCACAACTATACATTTTGCTTCCCAAAAACAAGTAAAAAGAGATATTATTTAATAAGTCATTTGTTTTAATTGGTATATTAACTAATCCATATCAGATTTACTAACATATTTCCAATATTCTGCATTGAACAATATGCATGTAGAGACCAATATCTTACCCTTGGTCATTCATAGCATACCAAATATAGTTAAATTTTCTGTTTGCATTGCCATATTAAAATATAAGGTTGGCCCTCTATATTGTACATTAAACGCCTCATGAAGTACACAAATAGTCATGAAGGATTTGCAACAAAGAATTTACAACTCTACAGAAAGTTGACCAAGAGATCTCAAAGGCCTCAACAAGTTCAAATTTAAAGCCGGCCATGAAAGTACAGCCCCATGTCATAGAGAAGGCTATATGAAATTCTAGAGAAAGCTATGTGAAACTCAGGAGGTAGACCACGGGAGATTAGTACAAAAGAAAATGTTGGAAGCCAAACATATCACGTTTCATAACCTTTCCACTTCTGTTTCATTTGTTGTACAAATGTTCATATTATTATTAGTTTGAAGTTATATATCACCTCCATCGGTGTATAATACACCTGTTTTTAAGCAAACTTTCCCTACGGCTATATAATATCTTGCAGCAGTGACATATTAGCACCACTAAGTGGTAACTGCTAGCAGTGGACAGACCCAGGATTCAGATGCAAAGACTAAACAGAGTCAACAAGAATAAGCCTCTGTCATCAGCTAAAAGCTACTCATTCATTGCGGAAAACTCATACAAACATCAAGATTCCACAACTAATGGCTTGCCTTGGAGAAAGAGATATAGATCTTTGAAGCTTTTACATTATATGGTGCAATGGGTGATTACACTTGATTAAATGGTTTTGAAATATTTTCATTTTAAAAACAAAATCACAATATTTTCATTTCAAATTGCCTCTTGGGGTCAGCCTCCCGGGCGAAGCCCGCAACTCAACCGGTCCATGCTAAGAGGGGTGCGAGGCATAGGTCCAAGGTTTACCTGACAAGAGTGGGTACACAAAGTGACATTACCTTAAGGGGGTTCCTGGTATCAAAAGAAAATTAAATAAATCTTTAAAGAATCAAGTTACGTAGCTAACGAGCATAGGCTTTCCACATTAATTCAAACAAGTAGCTTTCACCAAAGAGAATTCAATTTATATCCTATCCAAATGGCAAGACCAGTATACCAGCATCTAAATTTCACTTTAATGCATAATAAGAAAGCATTGAAATTCAGGAATGGTACTTAGAGAGACTTGGTTTGCTTATCTTTCATTCAAACCTGTACGGCAAGTGGAGCTGTTATAGTACCAAATTACCTCCAAAGGAAACCATCTCATACCAACAAATTACTCTTCTCGAAAATGATAGATTTATAATAACCCAAGCCTAAACTGTAGCACTGTAAAACTTCTCACCAAAAAAGACAGAAACCCACTTCATAAATTAGATAAAAAGGAAAATCTAACACAAACCAGCCCACAAATTAAACGAAAAACCAAGTCTAACACATACCCAGTTGACAAATTCAATCAAGAACCAAATCTGCCACATACCCAGCTGACAAATTGAACTTGAAACCAAAATCTAACACAAACCTAGATCATAATTCAATCAAAACCACACGCAGACAATAGGAAAGACAAAAAAACACTCACTTAATCATCAACCAACAATTGGTAAGAAATTCACAAAATACAGAGGCTTTTCGGTTCTCACCCTCAAATTCCCAAATCAACCGATTATTAGTCATAATAACCAATTGCGTTCCAAAGGAAACTATAATCTTATGGGTATTCACCAAAATTTCGAAATTAAAGTAACCCAAACACTAATTTCGGTTTTAAAACGAAATAAGATTAAGAGAGGGAAAGAGAGAGACGCGTGAGGGAGGGAAAAAGAGATTAGCTCAGAGAAACTCTCTGGTCCTTTTGTTTTGCGAGACGTGAGATACTTTTGTTTTGCGAAGAAGAAAATTTTCTGTTTCTTGTCACTGCAAGGGAAACCTCTGCTTAAATAGAACTGGAGGGGCAATGCTGAGACCATCTCCAACAGTAGTAACTAAGAGCATCTCCTTTTATTATATTCTTGCCAATACTCAATAAAATGAAAAATCAACCAAAACATAACAACATAAACTCCCTTAATCAACCACCATCCATTCGGCCATCCAAGGGGAAGAAAACCCCCTCATTCGGCCATCCTCGACCAACCAAAACACCCAATCGGTTTCAGATTCAAACAATCCCACCACAATCGGCTACCCACAAAACCTAGAACTCCAATTCCCAGCCACTACAAACATCAACACAGTACCACCAAATTCCCAAAATTACACAATCAAACACCACCCCATCGGCCATCAACAGATAACTCGAGTTCTCACCAGAATCGGCCAAAACAAGGCAAATCCTCAAGCCTTAAACAGAAACCCAATATACCGAGAATCATCCAACAAAACATCACAAATAGAAATCCAACCCACGACTCAACAACTAATTGAAACCCACAATTTCAAACCCTAAATCAATTGAAAACAAAGAATGATACTCACGTTTTTGGGAAGGGAAATCCGGAGCTACAGCCTCAACGGCTAAGCCTCTCTCTCTCCTCTGTCGCGCGTTGGCCAGAGTAGCGACGTGGTGGTGCACGGCCTTCAACCGCCAAATACCCAACACTCTCTCAGTGTTTCATTCTCTCTTTCTCTCTCAATGCCCTCTCACTCTCTCAGAATCTCGCTCTCTCTTTGTCGCTCAGCTCTCTCTCAACAACTTTTTAATTGTTTTTTCTCCTTCGCCCGCCCATGTCCCTCTTCCCCTCCCCGCCTGAGAGAGCCTTTTGATTTTTTGGGTCAAAAGAGTAAAAAGACGGTTTGAGAGGGTTAGAAAATGACAAAGATTTCTTTTTTCCTTTTCTTTTTAAAGTAATAAGTTAAAAGGTGAGGGCCTCAGCGTATTTGGGATATATAAAAGAAAATGCCTAACTAAAAAAATAATGAAGAAAATCAAGAAAATTAAGATAATTACGGTAAGGGTCCGTTTGGGTTTACGATTTCAAAAAATGCGATTTAAAATAATAATTTTAAAATGTGCGATTTGAAAAAAGTGATTTTTAAAAATACAGTTAAGCGTTTGGCAAAATCGCAGTTTAGCCTTTAAAATCGCGAATTTACCTTTAAAATTCTGCGTTTTCAAAAAAGCACAATCTTATCTGCGATTTGAAAAAACAGATTTTTTACGTTTTCAAATCGCAATTTTTAAAAACGCAGTTCCCAAACGATCTATGTTCTGCGATTTGGTTTAAAAACACACTTATTGTCTACGAAATCGCAATCTCAAACACACCCTAAAAGGGTGAGGGCCTCAGCGTATTTGGGATATATAAAAGAAAACACCTAACTAAAAAAATAATGAAGAAAATCAAGAAAACTAAAAGATAAAGAGAACATATAAACCGTAGTCCAAAAATAAAGTATGATAAAAGGAGGATACAAGTTCCTCATAGGTCTTATCAACGTCCTCAAAACTCCGATTATTTATTTCTCTTCGTAAGCACCAAAAGAGGCGCGTAGGCACCATTTCTCTTCTAGTCTCTCCATCAGTTGCTGCAAAAAAAACCTCTGCCATCACTTTCATTAAGAGAGAGTTTCTGGAGCTTCCTTGTGCATTATTGCCAAACGGCCACTGAGGAAGGACAAAACCAAAGAACGGGGAAAGTGGTCTCTGGCTGTCTCTCGCACATAGGGCACATAGGAGCGGGCAGCACATGTTTGCGATGAAGATTTGCAAAACAAGTATTAGTTTCGTACGGCTTATTATTTTAGCTTGTTAGAAGTCGATGGCTGAACATCTCACCTTTAAGGGATTGTAATTAACCATGTTGTTGGGTTCAACAAATCATAAGCTTATGAGCTATCATCGTTGGATTCAAATGAATCTATTAACCTTTTTATTGTGGACTACCAAAAAAAAAAAAAGAAGAAGAAAAGTATTAAAACTAATAATGGCATAATTTATTTTCAATTGATTGAGAATACAATAAATGCGAGATAAATATTCACAAAAAAAGTGTTTTGTTCTAATGCTCCGTTTGTTTTGGCGTAAAACGATTTCTGAAAAATGATTTCGGTATTTTACAGTGTTTGGTAAGGGCGAAACTAATGGTCAACGAAAATTATTTTCTGTTTGATCGTAAAAGCTTCTTTAATTTTTGAAAACGATTTACGGTTTTTAAAACCGTAAATCGTTTTCCGAAATTATACTCTTCGTCATTCCCCACACGTTTGATATCCGATTGCCAGAATCTGGCAATAGTCGGTCGTTGGAATACAGGCGGCACCGAAATTCGACAATATTCGGCTATCGGAATAATGCCGGCGCCGGAATCCGGCCACCGGAATGATGTCGGCGCTGGAATCCAGCGACATCCCGCCACCGTCGTCAGATGCCGGAATCCGGCCATGGTTAGAAGCCGGCCGAATCTGGCCAAAATGGTTGGAATCCGACCGGATCCGGCCAAAATGCCCGAGATTCAGCCGGATATGACTGGATCCGGCCACTGATCTGGAGGAGTCTTGCCGAAATTCGGCCATTTTGGTTGCATCCGGCCAAACATGCTTGCCGGAATCCGGCAACAGCGACCGGACGTTTCCGGATTCCGGCGACAGTTGCATTTTCACTTTTTGTAATTTTTTCCTGCGAACCAAACACCAAAAAATATTTTCAAAAAAGTTATTTTTTCCCTGAAAATGATTTCATCGAAAATATTTTACGACGGAAACCATTTTACACCGAAACAAACGGAGCATAAATCGAAATGGCTTGTGAAAGTAACACTTTTGTTTATTTAAAATAGACTTTTAACTCATAGAAGTTAACCAAACAATGTTAATTCACACGAGTTCTACTTATCAACTGCTGTAAAATATTTAACATGAATTATGAATATAACTTGATTATCCAATATACTATTACTTACATTAATGCTTCGTTTGTTTCGGTGTAAAATGATTTTATGAACAATAATTTCAGTACTTTTCGGTGTTTGGTAGGGGCGAAAATAATGGTCAACCGGAAAATGATTTCCGTTTGACTAAAAATGTTTAATAAATTTCGGAAAATGATTTACGCTTTTTAAAAGCGTAAATAATTTTCCGTAGATGGTAGACGCATTTGACTCTCTTTTAAACAACGTAGTCGACTTTTATGTTTAAGTAATTGACTATCGCCAGATTCCAACACCGGTCGATGCTGGAATCCGACAAATTATGCCGGAATCCAGTGACATCTGACAACCGTCGCTGGATTTCGGCGGTACCGTGCCAGACTGACCGGAGCGGCCGGATCTCTGGCTATCTGGGCGGGATATTGGCCGGATCCCCAGCCCTTCTGGTCAGATTCGGGTTCTGGTCGAATCTCATGCCAGTCCGGCCAAATCTCTGGCCGGGATTCTGGCTAGATCCGGCCAGATCGCCGGAATCCGGCACAAATGGCCAGATTCCGGCCACTTTTGCCAGAATTTGTATGTGTTAAATATATATAAAAAAAAAAAAAGTTTATATTAACATTTGTTATTTTGCGAATAAAATTTAATTTTTTAAAATTAATATGATTAAATTAAAATATAAAAAATATTTGTAATTTTCCGTACGCGCAAACACCGAAAAATGATTTCGATGGAAAATAATTTTTTAAAAGATAACTTCCCTTAAAATATTTTACGACAGAAATCATCTTACACCGAAACAAATGGAGCATAAATGAAATTGGTCAAACCTATTTATTTTAAACGGGTTCCTTTTAAACGGGTTCAGTTGAGATACATTTTGGAATTTGCTAGTCTTTCTCCACGACTAATCAATTATTTCTACATCTTAATCATTAAAATCCAAATAAAAGAAACGGCCATCTAACTAATTATGATAATCAAGAATATACCCGTCTAGTGGCTGCAAATTTGTCTAAATGTAATATAATAGCACTCGAGTAATGCTGTTTAAAGTTTGTTTGAGTTTGTGATATTAAAATGGGATTTGATTCTTGTACTACACCGTCACAACAACTGCACAATAACCCTTCACATGAAGGTGGCTCCAGTGTATGAGACCCACCCTTATGTGAGAGGTTGTTGTGCAGTTGTTGTAAATCTAACATTTTCCTATTAAAAGTTGCGATTTAAAAATAACGATTATAAAATGTATAATTTGAAAACTTGATTTTTAAAAAAAGTTTAAACGTTTGGTAAAATCGTAGTTTTATATTTAAAATCAAAGTTTAGTTTTTAAAATTGTGCATTTTTAAAAAGTACTATCTTGTTTGCAATTTGAAAAACAAGAGTTTTTGCATTCAAGTTACAATGTTTTAAAAACACAATTTCATATAATTAATTTTCAGCGATTTGGGTTAAAATCACATTTTTTGCTTACGAAATCGCAATTTCAAACACATATTTAATAGAATGTTGTACGACTATTATACAATTGAAATGAAGTGGTAGTCAAAATCAACACGTGGATCAACAAGGGCTTGTTAAAAAAAAAGGTTAAGAGCTAATTTTAACTGACACGGTATTCCAATTATATCATTTTTCAATCGTACTCATTACATGTGCGTGGTTATAAGTACTACAAGTTTTTTATAAGCTGATAATCTATGTGATTGATGTAGCAGTTTCACACAGATTATCACGTCAATTTATAAGTTCACGTGATACTTATTCCCATGCAAATTGCCTTGTCACTTGGTAAGAAAATTGTAACGGTGTACTCCAAACATTTTTTCAATGGAAAATGAAAATTGACCAAAATATCTTGCCAATTTATTTGCTTTCAAATTAGGCATCGTGAACTCTACCGTCGTTTATTTCCATATTTGCAATGGCATTTCTCACAACAATTCTCGCAATCAAAATCTATATTCCCACCAATAACTTCCAATAAGCAAGGTCCTGTGATGATTTCTTTTTTCTTTTTTTTTTGCTATGTTTGTTTTCATGTAAAATGATTTTTGTTGTAAAATATTTTTGACGAAATCATTTTTAAAAAAAAATAATTTTCTTGAAAATAATTTTTGGCATTTTGGCTCATATGAAAAAATCATCAAATGCAAAAAACAGAATTCGACAACTGCTGCGGGAATTTGGTTGCCGTCTCTAGATTTTGGCAAACCAGATTCCAACCAGAACGGTCAGGATCCGGTCGTTCTCTTGCTAAAATGGTCGGGAGCTGACAAGTTTGGCCAGATTTCGGCGACGGCTGCTGGACATCGCCGGATTCTGGCACCTGCAAGATTCCAGCAAGTGCCGTCGGATACTAAAATTCAAGACCTTCGCCGGTAGACTCGGGCTATCAACAAACTCTAATATTCGGCGGTGGTAGATTCCCACAAACGTGCGGGCAAAAATAAAGACTTAAAATTCGAAAAATGATTTACGGCATTCAAAACCGTAAATCTTTTTCAAAAATTAAAAAAGTTTTTATGGTCAAACTAAAAATGATTTCCGTTCATCATTATTTTCACCCTTACCAAACCCCGTAAAATGCTGAAAATATTTTTCAAAAATCATTTTACGCCAAAACAAACGGAGCATTAGGGTAAATGTATAAGAAATCATTGAGTCGGAGTGCGATTTAAAATGGTCATTAACTTTCTAAAAATTAATATTTACTCATTCAGTTTTTCATCAGTCATTATGTGATTTTTTCGTCTATTTTCGCAACTTATATTAGTGCCACGTCAGCCTTTTTGCCACATCATCTTAAAATAATTTTTTTATTATATTACAAATTTAAAAACTTATTTTTTTTAAAAAAAAAAAAAATGAAAATGAGGGTTTGATGGTGGCTGGCGACTACCCCCAAGGCTTGGGGGTGGCTGCCGGGGCACCCTAAAATGGATATAGGGGTGGCCCGAAAGCCACCCCCTAAGGCCAGGGGATGGCCACACGCCACCCCGGCCCTAGGGGGTGGCTCACAGGCCACCCTACTCTCCAAGGGGGCGACTGGCAGCCACCTTCAAACCTCTATTTTCATTTTTTAAAAAAAATAAAAAATAAAAAATAAAATTTTAAAGTTTTTAAATTTATAATATAATAAAAAAATAATATTTTAAGATGATGTGGAGAAAAAATTAACGTAACACTAACATAAGTTGATAAAATGGATGGAAAAAGCATAGAAAGACTGTTTTCAAATAAGCGAAAAACTAAATAGGTAAATATTAATTTTTAGAAAGTAAGAGACTAATTTCAAATCGTGTTCCGACTCAAAAATTTATACATTTACCCTTATTTTTATTCATTGGGCAAGGTTCATTTTGCTTTGAGATCTCAGGCAAAAATGCCAAAAACTATGCGAGATTATCAGCCCGGCCCATTAGGTAAAATTGCAAAATCATTATCATTTATTTATTTATTATTATTATTATTATTTTTTCTCTGCTTCTCTCTCCCTGTGAGATTCCTAATCTATCGCCCTCTCCTTCCCAATAAGTTTTTCATTTCAAAAGACCCCCCTCCAAATGCACAAAACTCCATTAACGTCAACAACCTCTCTGCGTCTCTCGCTCGCCTCCTCAATCCCTGTTCTCGTTCCCTAACGCCCTCTCTATCCTCACAAAACCTAATTTTCAATCCACGTCCGTCATCTTTCCTCCATTTCCCATAGCGCCACAGCATCCCTTCCCGCATTTGCAAATTGGCCCCTCTTCGTCGTCCACGGCGCTCCTCTTATATCTTCCATTATTGATTCGCCGACACTCCACCATTATTGGGATTAATCAGCTTTTGTCTCCTGTAGGGTTTTGATAATCTCACCCGTATTCGAATTTTCAGTTTTCTTTTTCCTGCCCTTTAGGGTTTCCCTATTGCTTTTCTAGGGTTTCGTCTTTGTCGAACTTGTAGATTTAATTATATTTTAATTTATCACGAAAACAGTCATACATACTCTTATTTTCTTTTTGGGATTATATTTTTGTATAAAGTGGTACTCCCTGAAATTGTTTAGGGTTCTATGTTGGTGATCTTTTCTTGAAACGTCCATAATTTTAGTGGTATTTACGGTACTTACCATTTTTTAGAAAGCCTATCTGGGCGAATTTGTTGCGGTCTGAAAGTTTCCTTTTTAAGCAAAAAACTGTTAGCAAATATGATAAACTGTCGAATTCTGGGGTCTCGTTGTATCTACTTCTAAGGTTACATCTTTTGCGTTTGATATCTGATTTTGTTTGTAACTTTTTTATTTTTGGTTTGGGTGGAAGAAGATATAGTTATTGTTAAGGGTTTTGGGGGGGAGAAAGCCTAGGCTTGCATGGGCGAACATGAGGGGTGGGCTCAGCCACTAAGTGGGCTATTTCCGAACGGCCTGTTACCCGATGAAGCGGCCTCTGCGATGCAAGTGCTCGACAAAGAACGATGGTCGAGGGCCGAGGAGAGGACTGCAGAGCTTATCGCCTGCATTCAGCCCAACCTGCTGTCCGAAGAGCGCCGAAATGCGGTTGCAGATTATGTGCAGCGGCTGATCATGAAGTGCTTTCCCTGCCAGGTGGGGCATGTACCCCTAATGTAACCATGTTCTCTGACTTAAGGAAGCTTTGAAAGCCTGTAGAAGAGAAACATACGTACTTGCATATACTTGCGCAAATGCATAAGTAGTTTATGTTAGTCTTCACAAATTATGCATTGTTGTTATTTACACGTAGTTGATATGAAGGTCATGTAGTTCTGAAATGAATTATTTTGGATGAAGAATTTAGTGTGAATTGTAATGCTGGTTCGATTATTATAAGTAGAGAAGATGATGGCTTGCTATTGACCCAATGGGAGAAGTTGAATGAATGAGTATGGTTGAGCGAGGATGTTGAGATGAGTAAGTTGCATTCAAAAAAAGGAAAAAATTAGAGTGAATGTAGCCTTTGAAAACTAATAAAGATGAGTAGCAACAGGTGATTGGCTGAAGGCTCTAAAGGCACAAGATAGATATGGATTTGACCTTGGATTGAGTCCAATTGCGAGACTATTTTTCTGGGGAATTATAAATAGTGGTAGTAGGCTTGATTTCATTTTCTTTCTTGACCTCTGTTCATGGTTGTGCACTACATAATTATTTGTTCACTTATGTTAGTAGGGTAGAAGTGCACCATCTTCATGTTTTATTTTGTTATCACACTCTTCCTCGTTGTGAATCTTTGGATTATAATTTTTGTCTGCAGGTGTTCACTTTTGGGTCTGTGCCCCTCAAGACTTATTTGCCTGATGGAGACATTGACTTAACAGCCTTCAGTGAGAATCAAAATTTGAAGGACACATGGGCTCATCAAGTTCGTGATATGCTGGAGAGAGAGGAGAGGAATGAGAATGCCGAATTCCGTGTAAAAGAAGTCCAGTACATTCAGGCAGAAGTATGCCCCTCTCAGTATTCTTAATGTCTTTACAATTCTTGGACCTTCTGTCTCAGTTTTTTTTTTTTTAAATGTCTTTATTATTTGAATTTTTGGCCTTATGAGCAATTCCTTCGTGGTGTACATCTACACATTTTTATCATAAAAGGTGGAGTTGTAATCATAAAAGAAAAAAAGAAAAATACACACACACACACACATGCGTGTGTATGTGTGTGTGACTTAATGGTTGCTTGTCTTAATTTATCCAGATCACCAATAAATGCACCTGATTCTGATGTTAGACAATTTGTTCTTTGACATATGCAAAATAAACAAGGAGAAATAGTCTAGAAGCATTCAAGATTATGGACTAAATATCTAGAATAGAATTATGAGGAAACAGAGGAACCTCATACGCTCTCTATTGAGCATCAGCTTTCACCCTCAACAAATACCCCCTAACTCACACACGCGCACCCACACCCACCCACCCCACACACACAACACACACAAAAAAAAAAAAAAAAAGAAGGAAAGAAAACCAGCAACAATTATTGTTGGTATATAGGGGTCCACTTTAACTACCTTTTGGGTGCAATGGATGATGTATGTTTCCATTTTAAATGTTGAACTAAATAAAAATTAATGCTACCTCTTTTCCTTTTCATTTTCTTGGTAAGTGAAAATTATGATTAAATCATGATTGCAGAGGAATATTGATGACATGTGAACTTTTCAATAAGGGCTACTTGACTTCTGAGGTGTGCTCCGAGAGGTGTAAGAAAAGCTGTAACATCTATATATAATATAGAGTATAAAGTAAGCCATTAATAGAAGCTTATTTTTAAGATTTATATTCTATGCTTCTTGAAGTGGTGCTATTTGAAATTATCTTTGAAGTATCTTGGTCTTCCATTGTGGGCCTCCTATAAGGTCAAGTTTATTTGAGATGGTGTTATTGAAAAGGTAGAGTGTGGGATGGCTGATTGGAAAAGAATGTATTTGTCAAAAGGTGGTAGGGTTACCCTTATTAAGAGTACACTTTCCAACTTGCCCACGCACTTCATGTCCATATTCCCTCTCCTTGTGGGTGTTGCAAACCGTACTGAGAAGATCTAACAAGATTTCTTATGGGGTTGGCTAGGCAAAGAATTCAAATTTCACTTGGTAAGATGGTTCAATGTTTGCTCTCCGATCATTGAGGGAGGTTTGGGGTTCGAAACTTGTTATTGTTCAACCGTGCTCTCTTAGGTAAATGACTATGGGTTATGAGTATGAAAGGGATGCTTGGTGGAGAGTTGTGGTGGACTCCAAATTTGGCAGTTTGTGGGGCGGGTGGTGTTTTAATGAATCTCGTGGGGTGTATGGGGTGGGGTATGGAAGAATATTAGGAGGGGTTGAGAGAAGTTTTTAACTCATAATCAGATTTGGGGTGGAAGATGGCTACAAAGTCAGTTTCTGGCATGGCTAGTGGTGTGGAGACAAGACCCAAAGCAAGATTTTCTAATTTTGTATGGTATCGCTTGTGCGAAGAAAGCTTCCGTAGCGGTTCAGTTGGAGATTTCTGGTGGCTCCAATCAGTGGAACGTAAGCTTTGCTAGAGCGGCTCATGTTGAGAAGTTGATGCCTCATTCTATAGTTTGTTGTATTCAGTTAGAGTGAGACGGGAAGGTGATGATAAGTTTTGGTGGGCTTCTTCCACAAGAGGGTTGTTCGATGTTAGATCCTTCTACAATATCTTGAGTTGTAGTGAAGGCTCTCCTTTTTCCCCTGGAAGAGTATTTGGCGAACTAAGGTTCCCTCGAGTGAGGCTTTTTTTGTTTGGTCAGCGGCCCTAGGAAATATCATTACCATGGACGACCTTAGGAAGCAAAATGTTATTGTGGTTGACAAGTACTGTATTTGTAAGAAGAATGGAGAGTTCGTGGACCATCTCCTTCTTCATTGTGAGGTTTCTTGGAACTTATGAATACTTTTTTCAGCCGCTTTGGGCTATCTTGGGTTATGCTTAGACAAGTTGTTGGTTTGCTTGCTTGTTGGTGGATTATTGGTAGCACTCGGAGTGCCACTATGTGGAAGATGGTGCCTTATTGTCACTTGTGGTGTATTTGGACGGAAATAAATGATAGGACTTTCGAAGACTGCAAGTGGAACGACTTAGGTAAAGCGTTAGCCACATCTTCATTATCACCCCCTAAAAGAACTAGTCAATTGTTGCTTTTTTAGAATCGCTTATAAAGCCCAATTTCACCAAGTAAGTACTCAATGTGGGACTTGCTACCCGTGAGTGTCTTTATAAACCACCTATTATGTTGGCTACTCATCTTCTCCATGTGGACTAGGTGTTACGATCTCTTTCCTCCCCCCTCTAACTGTGACATTCTCGTTAGGGCCATGTTATGTAGTGCTCCAGTACCACATGACGTTATAACTTGTCTTTGATACAATTTATAATGATCCAGGGAAAGTGCTAGCCACATCTTGCATTATCACCTCAAAGGAACTTGTCAGTTTGAAGTTTCTCTAGAATCACTTATAAAGTTCATGTTCACATAGTGAGTAAGTAATGTGAGACTTAGCATCTATGAGTGTCTTTATAAACCATAGGCTACTCATCTTCCCAATGTGGGGCCGAGGTGTTACAACAAGAGGACGTTGGAGGAGCTTATATCTTTTTTCTTCTATGCTTTTTATCTTTGGACATCGACTTTTGTATCCCCATTTGTGCTTAATTTTTATGATTTCCTTGTTATATTTTCTCTTGTATACTTTATGTGTACTTAGGAAGCATACATCTCGATTACTTATCAAAAAAATATATGAATTTAATCGCAAAATTTTAGGAAACTGTGACACCTCAAAAAGTTAGTCCCTCCCATTAGAAAGCCTCATTGAGTAGATTGATTATAAAAGGTGTTCATGAGTGTTAAGTCCCACATTGGTTCCTTATTAAGTAAGTCTGAGCTTTATAAATGATTTTAGGGAGCTTCAATTGTAACTTGCCTAGTTATTTTAGAGTGATAGCACAAATGTGGTTGGTGCTTTTCCTGGTTGTTATAAATAGTATAAGAAAAATTTAGTTACACCATGTGGCATTGAGGTACTGCATAGCGTGAGCCCTGTTGAGGGCATCAAATTTGAGTGGAGGAGATTATGACACTCCAGAAAGTTAGTCCCACATTGGAAATATGGATTGTCCACCTTTGAGTGGTGTGGATTATAAAGGTGATTATAAAGGTATTCACGAGTACTAGGTCTCACATTGGTTTCTTATTAGGTGAGACTGGGTTTTGTAAGTAATTTTAGGGAACTCAAATTGTAACTTGACTAATAATTTTGGAGTAATAACGTAAATGCGGCTAGCGCTTTCTCTAAGTTGTTACAGAAATAGGAACAATCAATTAATGAGTGTGTTGAAACCAATTGGTCTTTGGAATTTTTTTTTTTTTAATGTGCATTTTGCATCATTTGTTGGCAACTTCAGAATGAAAGGATTCATCTTTTCTGCCTCATTATTGTTGCGCATGTTGTAAATGTTTGGACAACATGAGGATAAGGTGCTTTTACTTATACTTTTTTTTTTATATGAGTGCTTTTACTTATACTGTCGTATCTAAGATGCCTATAACTACAAAAATTAACTATGAGAAATCAGTTGATTGAAGCCTTCTATTATAAAATTAACTGTGCTGGAGGTACTCGGTTCCCATGGAAGTGTGTGTGGCGGTCTCAGGCTCCCCCGAGGGCAGCTTTCTTCACTTGGTCTGCAGCTCTAGGCAGAATTTTGACCTTGGACAATCTTAGGAAGAGGAACTTAATTATTGTGGATAGATGCTGTCTTTGCAAGCGGGATGGGGAATCAGTGGACCATATTCTTCTGCATTGCGATCTGGCCTCGGCTCTATGGAATAACATTTTCTCCCGCTTTGGTATTGCGTGGGTCATGCCTAGGAGTGTGCTTGACTTAGTTGCTTGTTGGTGGAAGTCTGGGAGATCTGGGAGCGCTACTTCTTGGAAGATGGTGCCTATTTGCCTTTTTTGGTGTATTTGGAGAGAAAGAAACCTTAGGTGTTTTGAGAATCTAGAAAGCTCCCTAGAGGAGGTGCTAGAGTTGTTTCTCCATACTTTGTATGTCTGGTCGATGGCTTATTTGTACCCTTTATCTATCAGCTTTGCTGAATTTCTTACTTCTTTTTTGCTTTCTAGTTAGGTGTTTCCTGTTGTATACTTCTAGTGTACGTAGGGGCGCCTTACGCTTTCAATAATACTATCAGTACTTATCAAAAAAAAAAATTTCCCAGTCAACAATACTTATCAATTTCTTTTTCCCGGTCAACAATGAACCCTTAACCACACCCCTTTAGTTGGCTTTACTTCTAGGATGCTTGTCATCCTTGCCATGTATGTCCCTTGGGAATACATCTACACATTTTGGGTTTAAGGTTTAGGATTTATGTTTTGTTTCTTATTGATATATATGGGAAGAGATTGACTCATGGCTATTAAGTTATTTTTCACCTTTCCGCCACTTGCTAAGCTTTCTTACTTGCAAGGTGATATAATTTCCTGCAGTTGTTGTCATTCTTACTGTTGATGGTGGTGGTGGTTGTTTTTTTTTTTTTTTAAATGATTTTCATATATCTTTAGATTATGTGCTTATAACCTATAAAATAAAATACCTTAGAATTTTGGCTATAAGGTTCTTCTCTGATAGTAATTGAGCACTTATTTTGTCTTCATGTATTTTCAGGTGAAGATAATAAAGTGTCTTGTGGAAAATATTGTGGTAGACATATCATTCAACCAGCTTGGAGGGTTGTGCACTCTTTGTTTCCTTGTGCAGGTGAGTACTGCATTTTGGAAACCCTACTCTAATTCTTTCTCCTTGGAAAAATAGAACCATGATGATGTTTGTGTCTCTTCACTGAATTGTAGTTTTTTCTTCTTTAGGTTGATAATTTGATAAATCGGAACCATTTGTTCAAGCGTAGTATTATATTGATAAAGGCCTGGTGTTACTACGAGAGTCGGATCCTGGGTGCTCACCATGGGCTTATCTCAACTTATGCCTTGGAAACCCTGGTTCTGTACATATTTCATGTCTTCAATAATTCCTTTGCTGGACCACTTGAGGTGACTGCATTTGTTTTAAAACTTAATTTTTGTAATTATTTATCCATCCTTATGGAATTTTTTTTTCTTTGCATGCGCAGGTCCTCTATCGTTTTCTGGAGTTCTTTAGTAAGTTTGATTGGGACAATTTTTGTGTTAGTCTATGGGGTCCTGTACCCATGAGTTCACTTCCAGATGTAACAGGTGTATATAATTTGCTTCAAGATTCTTGTGTTAATACTTTATTGAGCAAACCCATATTTTGCCAATAGTTTCCATTTAATTTTTCTTTATTTGGAATATTTGCAGCTGAACCTCCTCGAAAAGATGGTGTAGAGTTAGTACTGACCAAAGGGTTTCAAGAATGTAGCTCAGCGTATGCTGTTTCCCCTGGCGGTCAAGAAGGGCAACCCTTTGGTTCCAAACATTTTAATGTAATTGATCCGTTGCGTATAAACAACAATCTTGGACGTAGTGTTAGTAAAGGTAGATAAATTCTAAACCTAGTACACTTCTAATTAACTGTTTTTAAGATGTTTCCTTGGGGTATTTGAGTGTTTTCTTTTTGTTTGGTGCTGTTCATGCCTCTGGTACATGTGTGGTTGCTGATTTTTATTTGCTGCTGGATTATTGAACATACATAATATATTTTGGTTCTTTATTTGTTTGGTATCAACCATGCACCAACTTCTGTACAAAATACCTACTTAGAACAAGTTTCTCCCCATTGATTGTTCTGGTCAGCTTTGGCAATTTTTTGAATGAGCAGCAAAGAGGTTTATATGTCTGCTGGTGCATGGTTGATTTTATTGGATATGTGTTTGTTTTATATCCACGTGATAATTTTCCCACTTATCAAAAAAAAAAAAAAAAAAAAAAATATTTCCCAATAACTTGGTAAGTTGGAAGTTCTATAGATTTTGTAATCTGGTCCTATTTGAAATGCGAATCATTATTACATGTAATATTACCTTATTATTTAACTTTTTAGTTATTTCTTTTACATTTTTTTTTTTAAAATTTTAAAATTGTTACATGGAACTGAGCAATGCACAGTTAAAAAGGAGCTTGAAATTTGGACGAATATTAGTTAGTTTTTTAGGTCCAACATACAATTTTGAACAAGTCCGTGTTGCATTGGTTGGTTTCGATGATTCTTTGTCCTAGTTGGAATTGACAGATTTTGTTAGATGACTTGATTTCTAACTTTTATTGTGAATTGCCATAAAATTTCTTGTTCTGTACCAATTTAATTTATTGTAGCTATATTTTAAAAACAAAAACGGTGGAGTGGCTCAGTTTTAGTGGGATCTAAACACTTCATTTTTTTGTTTGTAGTGGTTCATTGATTGTAACTTCCCTCTGTAACATCATAACTCTTCACAGATGATACACATTTTACTGAAACAATCAATCTTCTTAAAATACCCTTAGATGAGCCAAGACATATGGGTTCAAATTTGAAAAATGGTGAGTTCAAATTTGAAGTAAGAAAATTAAGGGTAATATGAGAAAATGGATAATTCTTCTATTTTTTGAAACTTTCATCTACCTAGACAGCTCAAAAAAAGAAAGTACATCATCTGTTTTGAGATAGGGGGATTTTAAGTTTTCTTATCCTGTTTCTTGGTTTTCGGCACAGTTGTGCACCGATCATTTATTAGTTAGGAGTATAAAGACTACTACTTTCTTTTGGACCAATTTAGGCGTGAGCAAATTCCCTAACCAACCAATCCACTCTTTTTGTTTGAGCGACCCCATTCCGAAATAGTTGGTTACTGCCATTGGTTAGGCAGTAATTGGTAACATAATATAATATTGGACGGGGGTTGGGTTGGTTGTCTGGTTTAAGGTGTCGGAAATGCAGCACCCTTGACTCAACTGACCCCTATTCCTTCGATATAAAAACCCCTCTTTAGACTAGGGTTTCTTCATTTGTTCTTTGCCCCCTTTCCGTCTCTCATAGAGTTCTCTAAGAGAGCTCTGCATCTTTGGGGATCATTTGTGTGTCTCTTTGACCTTTATGAATTTCTTTATAGAATTAGTGAATCAAATTTGTCCTTTTATAAATCTCTTCGGGGTTCATTGTTTTTTTTCTTTCTATGAGTTGTGATCCTAGCTGCACTGTCAATGTGGAGTAGTGTGGTGTCAAGGGTTGTGGTCATAGCCACAGGTGTGATCTTGTTGAGGCTTTGATTTGTCTCTCCTCTCCCTCGATAGCTATCTCTTAATTTCTTTAATGATTTTCTTGTACTTTTTTCTTCTTATATTTAGGCATTCTCTTGTATCTTTCATGTATACTAGGGTTGCGTCTCTCTGCGCTTTTTGATATGCATTACATTACTTATCAAAAAAAAAAATCTTTAATTTTCCCTTTGGGCCAAAGTTTCACGCTGACCCTGGACTAATTGATTGAAAATCTTCGGTGTTGGTTCGCTCGAGAGGCCTGAAAGGGTTGGTTGGCTTAAAGTGCCATTTCTGGTGGCTGACACCTCTGCTTGCTCCGTATTAGGTTTTCTTTGTAATCAAGAAAAAAAAATGGTCAACATTGTAGTTTTTTAGTAAAAGCTTTGAGTGCAGCTTAATGTTTTTTTTAGTTAATGACTGAATAAGATCACATGAACGGGTTTTATCTATGTTCTGTCAAGATGTTGTACAATCCGTATCAATATTCTGAAATTCTTCTTTCTTTTGATAGTAGTGTGGAAGTTTGAACCTGTTAAGGAGAACTGCAAATATTAGTGGCGTTGTAAGTTATCAATCCCAAAAAGGTTAGGCTGTTGGGAAGTGGCCAATCATGTATGTCAAGCAGACATGCTAACATTTGACATTCCCCTCACATGTAGGCCTTAAAATTGGCTTTTAGACTATGTTAGAAACCATCAGTCCTAAAAGCTTAAACTATCAGGAAGTGGACTAATATAAAGCACACACTGACTTTAACGGGTTGAAATTATGATTAATTTCAGTGTTGGAGAAAAATACCTGTGCCAGTAGTTGTGATACTTCTGCGTTGCATTTGGTGTAGAGTACAATTAGCTTGGGGCTGATTTCGCTCATTACTAGGAGGCATGGGCATTGTTGCAAATGCCATAATTTATGAATGATCATGCCATTGCGTCACAAATTTTAACACCCTATGTTCTCTCTTTGTTGCATGCATTCATGTCACCTGCATTGCATGGATATGTGTGAATCAGTTTAATAAGTAGTCTGGACTATGGAGGCACATATGCGTGCATTATTAAAGAGTGAGGGTTGTACCGTCTATGTCTGAGATATGCATATTTTGTTCTGCATATAAAAAACTATAAATTTTCTTATGTGTCTATGTCTATATACTTTTTACAATAATAACACAAGCACATAGCTTCCTTTGTACTCAAGTTTTACCCCTTTCAGTTCTTTTTACAGACAAGATAATTTCTGTGTCTTTTCCAGGTAACTTCTTTAGGATACGCAGTGCTTTTGCATTTGGGGCTAAAAAACTGGCTAGGTTACTTGATTGCCCAAAAGAAGATCTCTTTTTTGAAGTAAATCAGTTCTTTATGAACACTTGGGACAGACATGGCAGTGGCCATCGTCCTGATGCTCCAAGGAATGACTTATGGCGCTTGAAATTGTCAAATCCAGACCAGTTACATGGGTCTGAGAGTCTCAGGAGCAATTCAAGTAGCCAAAGAAATGATTCTTCCTCTGGTCGTGAGACTCGAGTTGATGGAACACGTGGTTCACATAGTGTATCCTCTCAGCATGGTAATCATTCCCTGGAAAGTGCATCTAGAACCAGTGATGTTTCTACAGCCTCTCATACTCAAACCCAAAAGAGTTTTGGCAAGTCAAACAACTCAAGGATATCTGATCAGATTAGACGTGAAATCAGTTCCAATCAAGGTGCACATGTGGATAAGGTTCAGAGAAGTTCTAAACCCAATAACTTGGTGAATGACATCCAGGGGAGGTTTGTCTTTGCGAGGACACGCTCTAGCCCTGAGCTTACTGACACATATGGTGAAGTTTCTTCTCAAGGAAGACGTAACAGAGCCCCAGAAAGTGCAAAAAGCCAGACCTCTTCTGCTAGGTTGGATAATAGCAGGAGGAAGAACCCAGAATCTGATATTTTGGCAAGCCATAGCACTAGAACCGAGGATCCTTCATCTCTTAGGCACATATCATCCCGGCAAAGTCTAGATGCTGCTGCTGACTCAAACAGTGGTTCCAATAGCTACCATGAAGAGACAGGCACAGGTGCCATGGGTGAAGAGTTTGCTTCTGTTCTGGGGACACAGGGAATGCATCAGGAAGATCAAGATCTTGTGAACATGTTGGCATCGTCTACGACTCATGGTTTTAACGGACAGGTTCATCTTCCACTGAATATGGCTTCAGGTCACTTCCCACTTCCTATCCCATCTTCCATTCTAGCTTCAATGGGATATGCTCACAGAAATTTGGGTGGGATGATTCCTGCAAATATTCCATTGATTGAGAATCCTTGGGGCACAAATATGCAATTTCCACAAGGTTTTCCTTCACCATTAGCTCACTATTTCCCTGGCATTGGATTACACTCAAATCCTGAAGATTCAACTGAACCTGGTAATGAAAATTTTGGTTCTGTGGAAATGAACCTGGGGGAATCTGATCATAATTTCTGGAATGAGCAGGACAGGGGCTCTGCTGGTGGGTTTGATGTTGATAATGGAGGTTTTGAAATGCTTCGGTCAGATGACAAGCAACAGTCAGCTTCGGGTAGCTATAACTTTGTTCCTTCATCCCGGGTTGGTTCTAGCAGCTCCACAAGAGATCAACAGAAGATTACAAAAGAAAGCCGAGGGTCAACGAGGGAAGATCATATAGATACTTTCCAGTATCATGATAACAGAGAAAATGAGGTTTACTATGATGACAGAACTGTAAGTTTGAGATCGTTGCCTACTGCACCCCCTAATTCCCAGAGGAGTAGAACTTCTTCCGAGAGTTCTTGGGAAGGATCATCAGCAAAGGTCTCAAAGTCAGCAAGGGAAAAACGGGGTAGGAAAACTGCTGCTTCTGCTGTGCCATCTACTGTTCATGTGAAAGGTAAGAGCGTGTCTGAACATTCCTCCACTCAGGCAGATGATGACAACAGAGACTGGAATCCACTGTCAACCTCGGGCACTGAAATGGCAGAAAGAAGCATGGGACTGCAATCCGTTGTTTCTTTAAATGTTCCAAGCCATCAAATACCTGGATTTGAGTCAGCACAGACAAGTGGATCAGAGTCTCTGATACCCAATGGTCCAGTGCTTTTAGGTCATGGTTCACGACAAAGAGCTCCAGATGATTCTGGGGTTCTTCCCTTTACTTTTTATCCTACAGGGCCACCAGTTCCTTTTGTTACAATGCTTCCAGTATACAATTTCCCAACAGAGGCAGGAAATTCTGATGCATCAGCGAGCCATTTTATTGGGGAAGAGGGTCTGGATAACAGTGATTCTAGTCAGAATTTTGATTCATCCGAGGGACCTGATCAGCCTGACGTGTCAAGTACTTCTATTTCTATTAGAAGGGCTGCTCCTGTTGAGCTATCAGAGCACAAGGCTGACATTCTCAACAGTGACTTTGCTAGCCATTGGCAAAATTTGCAATATGGGCGGTTTTGCCAAAATTCACGGTGTCCTGCACCTACGATTTATCCTTCACCTTTTATGGTGCCTCCTGTCTATTTACAGGGCCGTTTTCCGTGGGATGGTCCAGGGAGACCTCTTTCAGCGAATATGAATCTTGTCACTCAGCTTATTAGTAGTTATGGGCCTCGTTTTTTTCCTGTTGCTCCTATCCAGTCTGTTTCAAATAGACCTGCTGCTGTTTACCAACGTTATGTTGATGAAATACCCAGACATCGTAGTGGGACTGGGACCTACCTGCCAAATCCTGTAAGATTAATTTTCAGACACCTAACGCCACCTAACGCATTGTTAAGCAGTTTCTTTGCTTTTTAATTTTGCAGTCCTTTGCATTAGATCTTTTGTCCATGTTATTTTTGTAGTTGATGTTGAGAGTAGCCTTGTTGCAGCTTACTAGCTGGACAAATTTTCCTAGAAACATACTGAAACCTGATCCATCTCTATTTTATAGTCCTTTCACCTTAGGTGGATGGGTTATAAAAGCTGGGGTGTAGAGGAACTATTGAGAAGTGATTTTTGCATATTTTGGTTTGCATTTCTATTAAGTTTTGAGTCCCATCTTTTTTGCTCAGTCAAGTTCTGAATTAGTGGTGCCATAAGGTGTGGTGACTTATAAACCTATGTTTGAGAAATTAATATTTCAATTTTTTCATTTAGCTGCAACTGACTGGTTCATACTTTATATTCGTAATGCCCATAAATTGTTAAATATACAGTATTTAGTTCCAGCAGTCCGTGTGTGTGAGATGCTCATTTCTGCTGCAGTATATTGTGGTCACAACTGGTTACCAATGGTCAATTTCATTCAAGGAAACTTAAAATCACCGACAATTTATTAATTGATACTGCAATTTGTGGAAGTTTAATCTTGTTATTTTATTTACTTCAGAAGGTTTCTGCTCAAGACCGGCATTCTACAAGTGCCAGACGGGGGAATTACAGCTATGATAGAAGTGACCACCATGGTGATAGAGAAGGGAACTGGAACACTAACTCAAGGTCGCGAGCTGCTGGGCGGCGCCAAGCCGAAAAGCCAAACTCAAGATCAGACCGGTTGGCGGCAAGTGAGAACCGAACTGACAGGCCTTGGAGCTCACATAGACATGACTCAATTCCTTCACAGCAGTCTCAGAATGGTCCAGTTCGCTCAAACCCTATGCAGAGTGGTCCTGCTAATGTGACATATGGAATGTATCCACTTCCAGCCATGAACCCCAGTGGGGTGTCATCAAATGGGCCTACTATTCCACCCGTTGTCATGGTGTATCCATATGATCATAATACTGGCTATGCGCCACATGCCGAACAGCTCGAGTTTGGATCACTTGGACCAGTGGGCTTCTCAGGTGTGAATGAAGTATCACAACTAAATGAGGGAAGCCGATCGAGTGGGGCATTTGAGATTCACGGTGTCTCTGCTCAACGGTCTTCACCCGATCAGCCTTCTTCACCCCACATCCAGAGGTAGTTCGTGTGCTTTCTCCAAGATAGCTAATGATTTTAAAGCATCACTAAAATGCATAAGTCTGAAAGGCGATTTATATATATATGTGTGTGTGTGTGTGTGGCTAATGATTTTAAAGCATCACTAAAAATGCATAAGTCTGAAAAGCGATTTATATGTATATGTGTGTGTGTGTGTGTCGATTTATATATATGTGTGCTCGCGCGCGGGGTCCCCAATTCTTCTCTTTCTTGAGGTTCTGGTTCCTCTGAGTCAAGCTCTTCCACTTATTCTTAAATCAACTAGTTTTATGGAGTTTGGTGGTCCCCAATTCTTCTCTTTCTTGAGGTGCTGGTTACTAAATCAAGCTCTTCAACTTATTTCTTAAATCATCTAGTTTTATGAGAGTTTGGTGGTCCCCAATTCTTCTCTTTCTTGAGGCTCTCTTTCTGAAATTCGTTAGGGTGGTGGGTTTCCTATATTATATACCAACCAAACTTTATATGCTAGAGAGATCAATATCCTAAATTTTGTAGATAGCTTTTTTATCAACGTGTACTAAATATATATCATATATCATATAATATGCCTCTAATGCTATTAATTAATGTCTTAATATAATTTTTGCAAGTTGTTTATTTAAATATTCGTCAGTTGCTTCCTATTATATCTCACTGGGATTGTTTTGTGATGCTGTCAACTTTATTATCTTAACAGGGACGTTTGATTATTTAACAGATCGGTGACCCAGAGGAACTATCAGTTGAAAGATGAGGATTTCCCGCCTCTGGCATTTCCAAATCAGGGAGGGAATGATAGTGGGAGGAACTATTATGAGAAATCCTCCCATAACCGAGCCGTGGATGCAATGATAGAGGAAGAATTTGGTTATCTGGTTAGATGATTACTTCTTAATATATTCCTCATGGAAAGGTCACCATTACATACTGGCCTGGTGCTTGTATGTAGAATACAAAGTTATTGCGTGCTCTGTTCCCAAGGATGAAAAAGGGCCGACATCCGGGGATGCAGGACGCGGCCATCGGTTTTTTTTTTTCTTTTTTTCCCAATCATTTTAGGTTTAGATACATTGTAACCCCACTAAAGTAGGAACTCCCGTAGGCTCAGAACTTAGGATTTTACTTTGTTACAAATTTGTTCTGTCAGGATTTTCTTTCACACAATGTAAGGTTTTTGATTAATATGGTCATTCTGTAGCAGCTCCTTTATGAAATCTCGTCCAAGATAGTGTATATCAATATCACCGTAATCGATTAGTTTGGATGGCAAATTTCCAATGGTCACTTCTCCATAACAATCGTGCTTTCTTTGGCATGGTCACTTTGTAAGAAAATGATCGTTTTGGTGATGATATGTAGCTTCAATAATTGATTTATTTCTTCTTTTGTGGAGCTGAGAAAGCTTATATATTTCTTACAATGGTTTCCGTGGAATCTCGGGTAGAAGAAAACAGATACAAACAGGATCTTGTACTTAATCAGTAAAGCAGAGGTTTTGGACCACAATTTTAGCATGAAAAACATTACCACTACTATCCTTCTCATCTGATCAAACTTACTATTGATATTTTGTGTATATATATATATATATATAAATATATATATAAAGAGAGAGAGAGAGAGAGAGAGAGAATTATATATATGATTCAAATATACGAAACTAAAAATAGCAAAAGAAATGACAAAGAATGAATTTCATAGGAAACTTGTTTGATTACACAACTTGTCCACAAGAATACTCCCTCAAAAACATCAACTCCTATTTGGATAAACAACTGCTCAGGAAAAAAAGATTAAAAAAGAAACTCCTGAGCTCTTGATCTATTTGGACCGCAAACCAGGGACATTCTTTAGGCCCATCTTGCCAAGGACAAGCTTGGGGATAGCAGGAGGGTTGTCAAGCCCCATGCTTCGGCTGAATTCATTAGCAAGCTCCACAAGCTTGTGCTTGTCCCGGCCAATTTTCTTATTGGAATTGTAATAACCAAGCCAGGCCTGGTATGCTGCTTCTTTGTTCTTCATCTCCACTTGGGATAATGCTCGTTCAACCTGTTTAATTATTTATTTCCCATGGAATTAGAAACTGTTTATGGGAAATTTTGTGTCCACATTTTCACTCAGATTACTAGTGCGCTTCACGGAATTCAAAAGTAAAGAATCCCCAAGCAGAGGGGTAGAGAACAACATAAGCTCACCTGTTTCTTTGTGTCTGGATCGACTGAAGGTGGTGGAGCCTTCGTTATTGGCAAGTCCTTGGTAGTAGATAAAAAGAATTCCTCCCAAGGTGCTAGTAACAGTATGCCTTGCCCCTCTTTACCCTTACGCCCTGTTCTACCAAGTCGATGTATATACTGCTCTCTATCAGCTGGCAAGCCCACCTGTAAGAGCAGCCACAAGAACAGAAACAAGGTAGTAAAATCAATGCTAGCTGAAGAGAAGTGTAATGAATATTTGAAAGGCTTGGAAATTAGACAACAGAGGAGTCATTGCATGCAAATTAGAGGAAGAATTCAGAGATGCCGAAGAGCAGGGTAAAATGGGTTCATAAAGAGTGACACGATCATAATCTTTGCTTTCTATAACCTCTGTACAGCATGCCTAAGGGAATTTGGTATAAGTCCACATGAGCAGAAAACTAAGATTCTATTACCTGTATGACAAGGGTAACGTCTGGATAATCTACTCCGCGTGCAGATACATCAGAAGTCACAAGGATAAGACCCTTTGACTTCCTGAATTCATCAGATACCCTGGTTCTGTAACTCTGTGGCTTTCTAGAATGGATCTCTCTAACATTCAAGTTCAGCTCCCCAAGAAGGTCAGCAACCAGTCGTGTGACCATGGCAGTTGTGCAGAATACAAGAACCTGCACAAACAAATTGCTACATTACATTTTTCAGACAAAGACTGCAAAAATGTAGACAAACAAAAACTGTTGATATCTGTGACAGTTCAAAAGAACCATAACAGTACTGACACCTGTACCCTGATGTCTATTTTGAATAAATACTTGTGAGAGCCTTCACAGATGTTCAATAAATAATGTGTTTGTGAGCCCATTGATAAACATCTTCATAACAACTTTCTAATAAAGATATTCCTTGATGCAGGTTTGTAGATCACAATTACCTTATAGTCCACATCATCTGCAATATGCTCTTTTAGGAGAACATACAGTAGTGAGAAATGCTTGTCTAATGGAGCAACTAAATGCATTTGCCTGACCTGAAATGATCCAGCATTTGAAGAATCAAGCTATTGACAAATTCGTAAAAGAATTAAATAAGAAACAGTCACATAGAGGCCTACCTGTGAATGCGTCTCCTCGGTGCCCTCTTGAACTGTATTGATAAATTCATGATCTCTTTTCAAAGCAATGTGACTGATTTGACGAACCTTCACACCAAAAAGTAAATTAGGAATTTTTTATTATTCTATTTCCATAAATATCACCACACACTAAAAGATAGTAATAGAAACCTCTTCTGGAACAGTGGCAGAAAACAAAAGTGTCTGTCGTTGTTTTGGGACAGCAGCAATTATCTTCTCAATTTCTTTACGAAATCCCATGTCTAGTAAATGATCAGCTTCATCGAGTACAAGGACTTTCACGCCCATCAGCCTAGTTGCAAAACCAGGGGTGTTCTCGATATGATCTCTGAGCCTTCCAGGTGTAGCAACAAGAATCTGCAAGTTATGAATGTATGAAATATATAATAATGTCCAAGTATCCATTGTGAAACTATGATATACACTAAACTTTGCAACAGTTAATATCAAAAGAGAGTCCAACAAACAACAGAGTCCTTAGGCAGACAATAAAGACACTCACCTGGCAAGGGTTTGCTTGCATGCGTTTCTGTTCTAGCGTAAGTCTTGTACCTCCTATTACAACTTGAACACCAATTGAAGGGTGATACTTCAACAGAGTGCTACCTTCTGCAGCAGCTTGGCTTGCAAGCTCTCGAGTTGGGCATATTACAAGCACAAGAATCGGGGATCGCTTTTGATCTCGATCGATAGGTGGTGACTTCACTACAACTTCAATCGATGGAAGCTGAAATAAAGAACTTTCAATAAATAGAGTGAAAAATCCCCTGAATCCTTAGGTCTGGATGCAATAAACCAAAGAAAGCCTAGCTCAGAGAATTTCCACCTTTTAAAGATTCTACAACAATTTCATGTGGCCCAATCAAAGTGCAAACTCATGGCTAGAATGTCTGCTTTTATTTTGTTTAGATCAAACTTTTGCTCTTAAAATCATTAACTTATTCCAAAAAGTAGAAATAACAACAATTTTGCAGCTTCCATATCAAATGTAATTCTCTCAATTTTCATGAGTAAAAAGGGCCAAGAAACATCATTCTTAAGAAAGAAGACTTCAATGACATTGATCATGCAAGTACATGTAGAGGTGATCAAAATATCAAAAAAGGAGAAGTATATGCCCCTCTTATAGATGGGAGTTCTGTCTTGGTTAAAAGGCCAACATGCACGCATGCAGACATGAAAATAAAGGGCCTTACCAGAAATGCTACAGTTTTTCCAGTGCCTGTTCTGGCCTTGGCCAGAACATCCTTACCTGGAAAACACAATTGATTAGAATTAGCACCATCATATGGAAATGCAAGACAGTTGAATTAACAGAACCACAAATGGGGACATTTCTAAGAAGAATCAAGAAGCATCCATGGTCATCTGGTAGTGCACAACATTCTGATGGTTGGTAGACATGCACCTAAGGAGCACTGTTGAAAACAAACCTTTCAGTATTACTGGTAGAGTTGCCTCCTGTACTACAGTCATTTTCTCAAATCCAGCGTCCTTGATTCCTTTTAATGACAATGGAGATATTGAACATTGATCGAATCTGCAAATATTCACAGAAGTAAGATGATAATAAACAGATTTTTTTTTTTAATAAGCAAATAAAAAGAAAGAAAGATGTTAGCATGGGAAAAGAGGTAAACTGGGGCATGGAGCTAAAAGATTACTGGCCAGTAACAATAATCTTACTGGCCACCAGAACACGTTGCTTCTCGAAATCTCCACGGTTGAACTCCTCGGTTCCACAACAACCTCAAGCACAGAAAGAAAGCATGTAGTACACAAACAGTTTTTTCCATACCACACTATCACTTTCTTTGCCTCAGTATGCAGAACCTATTCCGACCATGGGACAGCATGAAAAGAACATTATTCGTTGACTCGTTATCAACACAGAACGTTGTGTGGCCTTGAATATACAAGTTCTACTTCCCTCCATTGGTACTACCTAGACATTTCCAGAACATAGATACGACAAATACAAACAATCTCAACCAAATGGCAAAGTGCAAGCAAGTTCAGTTAAACAGAAATCCCATTTTGACATACCGAGTCTCACTTAGATACGAGTCAGACTGTGCAGGTGAACTCCTAGGTGCCACCCTCGTGCTCTCGCTCGCTCCCTTATCCGATCCAAACAAAGAGCTCGCACTCTCCTTCAACAATTCACCATCATCATCGTCATCTTCAGCATCACTATCTTCCTCAGTAAGCAAATCCCCAATGCCACCCCTCAGCTCATCAACATCATCATCACCATCCATCCAGCGCGGTTGCTTCCTTGAATCGTTCACGCCTTGTACTCCATTTCGCGCATACCCTGAACCCATATCTCTCCCACCTCTCTTTCCACCTCGAGACCCATTATTCCTTGTACGAGAAACACCCTCTTCCTCATCGCCAAAACGCCTAACAGCTGGCGAACCCATATCTCTCCCACCTCTCTTACCCATCGCATTCACATTCCCACCTCGAGACCCATTATTCCCACCTCGAGAAAAACCTTCCTCCCCAACGTCAAATCGCCTAACAGCTGGTGAACCCATACCTCTCCCACCTCTCTTTCCTGTCCAAGAGTTCACATTCGCATTCACATACCCACCTCGAGACCCATTATTCCTCCTACGAGAAAGACCTTCCTCCTCATTGTCAAACCGCCTAACAGTTGGTGAATTCTTTGAAAACGAGTCCTTGTGGTTCCGAGTCGAGTCACGAAACTCGCCCGAGTCGCCCTCCCTCCTCCTCTTCATCGGAAACGAGTCCCTACCCTTTTCCCCACCTCTCCCCCCCGTTCTACTCCGAACTCTATTCGCCTCCGAGGCTTCGTCGTCGCTGGTGAGTTTGCCGCGGAACGAATCGGTCCTCAACGCGCCGACCCAGTCACTGAGGTCCGCCTCATCCTCGACCAAGCTCTTGGGAGCCCGAGCCTCCCGTCTCGACCCGAACTCGGCGTCCGACCCGGTCCTCATCGGACGGGTCGAGAATCTCCGTACTATGCCAAGTTGTTCCTTGCGTAAACTACGAGACCCAGACGCCGAGTACCTAAGCCTGAACGGGAAGACCCGAGAGAGAACGGGTACGGCTCGAGAGGACTGGGCCGAGGGTCCGAGGTACATGACAGGGAAACGGGTGAACGGGAGAGAAGGGTTGAGGAGGCGGATATGCGGGAGGAGCTTAATGGGCATAGTAGAACCTGGATTTTAGGGTTTCCGGTTGCGAGTGCCAGAAGGAAATGTGGAATGGGGGCTATGCTAGGGTTTTAAAGGGGTTTCAGAACGGATTGAGAAGAAAGAGGGTTTAACACTTTTTAACGAAAAAGAGCGAACGATAGAGCAACGACAGCCTCGCAATCTCGCATCGCCGTTATAGGTTTTTTTTTTCCCCAATGGTAGGTTTGGAATTGTAATTTTATAAATAAAAAATGCGATCTTAAACCAAATTTCATAAAATAAATTATTTGAAAATTGTGTTTTAAAAAAATTACGATTTGAAAATGGAGAAAACTGTATTTTCAAATCGTAAGTAATATGACTTTTTTTAAAAATACATAAAATTTTAAAAATTAACCTGATATTTTAAAGGTAAAACTGCGATTTTGTCGAATACTTAATTGCGATTTTAAAAATCACTTTTCAAATCGCACTTTTTGAAATCTCCCTCTCAAAACTTCTCTCTTCTTTTTTTTTTTTTTAAAAAAAAAGCATTATTTTCTTAATTATAAAATACAAGTTAAAATGACTAACTTCTCTTAGGTGAAAAAATATATAATTCATATTTGTTACATTTAAAAATCTTGTATTTTTTTTAGCCAAGCAATCACTCTCTCTCTAAATCCCCAATTGCACCCATAACACTCTCCCAAACTAAACAAAATGTTTATACAATACTTGTAAGTTTAATATTTGATGTAAGGTTTGTGGTTGGTCAATTAGAGACATGAAATTCTATGTTTTATTAAACATGTCAACTTCACATGCTCCCATGCAATTAATTAGTGTGTATAACACCATTTCGATTTTATTGTAATAAAAGCTGAGGATTATCTTAGCATATGAAAATAGGATCCGGCTTCTATGCGGTAGTTTTAAACTACCGCATTGGTGCTGTAGTGCCGTTTTTCACTTAAAAAAATTTGCAAATTTTTTAATAAATTTAAAAATTATAAAAATAATAATAATTAAAAACAAAAAATATAAAAACCTAAAAAAACTAAAGGGGTGGCCGAACCACCCCAAAGGGCCTGGGGGTGGTTTCGACCACCCCATACAGCTGATCTGGGGGTGTTCGAGCCACCCCCAAGGCCTTTGGGAGTGATTCGGTCACCGGCCACCCCCAAAACCCAAACTTTTTTTGTTTTTTGTTTTTTTTTGTTTTTGGTTTCTAGGCCTTTTAGTGGTGGCCGGACCACCCCCAAGGGCCTAGGGGTGGTTTCAACCACCCCATACGGCCGATATGGGGGTGGCTGGCCTTTAGGGGTGGTCCGGCCACCCCCAAACCCCTAACTTTTTTTCTTTTTTTTTTTGGCTTTTTGGGGGTGGCGAGACCACCCCCAAATCTGACTGGGGTGGACGATCCACCCCATATCGGCCAAAGCCACCCCCTTGGACAACGCCGGCTACCTTTTTAGTTTTTTTAGGTTTTTATAATTTTTGTTTTTAATTATTATTATTTTTATAATTTTTAAATTTATTAAAAAATTTGCAAATATTTTTTAAGTGGAAAACAATACCGTTTTCCACTACAGCACCCATGCGGTAGTTTTAAACTACTGCATGGAAGCCGGATGCTACCCAAATATGCTATTCATTGTGATGTTGATACATTTTGCAAACTACACCTTACTATTGCAAAATTTTCATAAATTTACATGAAATAAACAAAGATCTTCTGAAAAATATAATAAACTACAATTTTCTGTATTTTTTAAAGATTTTTGTAATACCCCGGTGGATTTATGATATTGAATACCTAACTACGGTGCATTTTGAGAATAATTTTTAATGTGTATTTATTTTAGTGGTATCACAATATGTAAATTTATGCCTTTGGTTAAGTATGATTTATAGTTCTTTTGAGAGAAAGATGAATTAGAGTATTTTCGTGAGATTTATCATTGGATTGGATTGGATTTAATCTTATAAGCAATGATTAAAATTGATAAGGATTATTGGGTTGAAATGGTAATTTACTGAGGTATTTATTATTGGGCCTTTGTTTGGATTAAGGATTAAGGTACATAATAATAGTGGGCTAAGGTGGGCTAGTGGGTTTATATTTGTGGGCTTTGATTCAATAATGTAGGAGTTTTAGTAATTAATAATTAGTAAAGAATTAATTAGAGAGATTTGGCCATAAAGGAAATTTTATTTTATCAAACCCAAAAAAAAAAAAAAGGAAAATTGGAAGGAATTTAAGTGAAATTGGCAATAAAAATGGATTTTCCGATAAGGACCGAAATTTTAGTTGGATTTTTTGGAGGTTTTTATTTTGACAATAGACCAAGGAAATTGGAAGGAGAAATTTTGGACTAAGGATGAAGAAAGTGTTGAAATTGGCTCACTAGATTTTAATTTGGGCTATCAACTTGTAAATGGGCCTATGGAATGGGTTTTTGTAGTAAAGGAAATCAATTGAAATGAAAATGAGCTAGTTTTGAACTTTTGGGCATTAAGGTGTTATTTTAGGAATAAATGGTTTTAAGACCTTTTTTTTTTGGGCTGAATTAATTAAAGGGATCTTTTGGGCAAAAAGAAATGGGGCTTGTTATTTGTACTTCAAGTGCATAACAGGGGCACAACACCCCTTCACATGGGGGTGGGTCCCAGTGTGTGGGGTCCGCCTCTATGTAAAGGGAGGAGGTGTTGTATCTTGTTGTGCATCTAAAGTGCAAATTGCATTTTCCAAAAGAAATAAAGGAAAGTGGCCAAATGGAGAAGGCTCCCTTGGCGATAGATGGAAGCTTGTGATTGGGCCAATCAAAATGAAGATGAGTGACAAAAAAAAAATCATGGGCAATTACCATGGTAAATGGAAAGAACATCCAGCTACCTTGGTTTCTAAAATTATCAAAAACTGGTATTTGATGTTGTCTAATTAACGTTGTTAGTTCTGATGTTCATATTTTGTTCGTAAACTTAACGGCTTGTCACGTCAAGGCCTCTTAGCGTCCGTTACGTGTCTCCTATGCCACGTCATTTTGGCACCTTAGCATTATTTTAAAAATAAAATGAAAAAAAATAAAAAATTTGGAAGGGAAGACCATCCCCTCCTGCCATTGGCAGAAGAGATCGTACTCCCGGTGGAAGGCAAAGAACTCGTCCCGAGGGTGGGATCTCCCTCGTGATGGGTCATAGGGGAGATCTCTCCCATGACTTGTGGGGGAGATCTTAAGGATAATTTTCAAGTAGGGGAGACCACTCTCTGCATTTTTTTAATATTTTATTATTATTATTATTATTATTATTATTATTATAAATGATGTATGTCACACTTTTATCGGGTGCCGGTGTAACATATTAATAAATTCTATCAACTTTTTTACGAGGTACAAACTATTTGTTTTTAGTTTTCTACTTATGCCATGGAGTGATTAATTAATTACATTTTAAAACTCTGTGAGCTATTAGTCAAAACTACAAACCACGAGACAAATTTCAGTCAACCATTTTATTAATTTGGCTTTTATGAGTCATCCACATCCATGTATGTAACAAGAATAAATTTCAGACGGCATAAGAAAAGGAAAAAGCATTTAATTAGAAGAAGGAAATTAACTGGCCTTTAATTTTATTTTAAAAAAAACTCACCATAAATTATAATAAATAATGTACTATATATGCAATTCCTTTATGTAAGAGGGACTAAATATATGCGTTCGGTCCCCACTTAAATTTTTTTGGCTTCGTCCCTATTTTTGGATAATCTCTTCATCCGTCTGCTTGTAAGCATTTCTCATACTAAGAAGTTAGGATCTAGCTACCCAATTGATTAATCAATCTCCTAAAAAGATACATACGTACAGATGATTAAGAAAATTGATGCTAGAATTTGCCGACTCAAAAATAATTGGCAAATTAGCTCAAATATTGTGACAATAGCCTATAACTATTTTCCTATATGCTCCCTTTCCACTTTCCTAAACGTACAAGGAAGGCCATGACCTCCGTTGGGTCACGCAAAGAGTACGAGGCTTTCGTCTCCTTCGGAGCAGAAGAAACAACCACCGAAAATCCTTTTCCAATGCGCTTAATCATCTGTAAGCACTCGTATACAGTTGATCATATAATTAGTATCGTTAGAATATAAATTAAATTATTAAATTAATCATTTTTTATCGGTTTAAACTTTAAACTGTCATTTGATCAAAATATATATACCTTAAAAGCATCTTCATCAGTTATATCATCTCCTATATATATAGGGAGGGCATCGCTAGAATTGTCAAAACCAAGAATGTCAAGTAAATACTGCAAAGCACGACCTTTATCCCAGTCTATAGTAGGGCGGATTTCCAATACCTGTTTCCAAGAAAAAATCACAAAAGATGAATTATATATGTAATCGATTGCAAAATAAGATTCATTTTAAACTTTATAATTATTAATTAGGTAGTTCTTGAAGGCAAATCATATTTTTAAAAACAATTAAACAAATCTTACAGCCACGTACTATTTAAGTTAACCTAAAAGAATTTCCCATACCTTTTTCCCCTCAGATATACGGAAGCCTTCATAGGATTCCATTGTGGATTCCACCATCTCCTTAAGAATACCAACAACCTGCATTTGGCATGTAATCTTATAAGGCGTCACCCCACTACCATCCGTGCTTTCTTATGTCCCGCCATGCGCCGGCGCTTGGGGAGGACGCCAGAACAAATGATTTTTTTTTTTATCTACATTTGTGTAGGGTTTTTTTTAAGAAAAAAACGACGTAAACTAGTTTACTTCATTTGTACAATAATGACATAAACAAGTTTACATCATTTGTACAATAAACGACGTTAAAAGAATTTGCTCGACCAAGGTTAATTGCGGCAGAAAACAAACGATGTTAACTAAACCAAGTCAACCAATTGACGTCGGTTATTCTACTGTTCACGTCATTTTTCAAACGACGTGAATTATTTTTTGAACTACCAAATATTGTTGTTACTCGCTGTTATTATATATATTAATTAAATTGGTAAATTAATCATTTTAGTTTAAAATTTTAGAGTAAGTGGTGATTTAATTAACATCGTATTAGAGTCAGAAATTTTTAGTCCGAACTCTATCTCCATAATTTATCTCTCATTGCAATTAAATATTTCACGTAATTTTGATCCGCCCACACATCATGGAGACTACTAAAATATTAATTAAATTATTAAAGTAATTAATCATTTCCTATCAACCTAATGTTTTAGGAGAAATGGTGACTTGACACTAGCTCGTATCATATTCTTAATATTACAGTACTATAGTCTTTTACCTCCTCATTCACATGCCGAAAGTGCACAGAGATGCAGAATTTATTGTCTTCAACCATGGCACCTTTTACATTTATGGTTATTTCTTGCAACACCTTCTTTAACTGCAAGAAAAACAAAACATTTCTTATTAGAAATACCATGCATTTAATAACAGTCCATTTTCCACCATTGTTATCTTTGACCAAAGAGGACAAAAATCTACTCTACCATATATATATATATATATATATATACATCATTTTTTACCTCTTGAATTTTAGGCAAGAACTCTTGTGCCGGGCGGAAGTTAACAACGTCATTACCCTGCAAGACAAAACCATGTCAAGATATATAGAAAACAATATATAGGTCTATTTGTCTGTAATTAAAATTTGCTTTTGCTTCATTTATAGGATTTCAACACATTGAAAACATACGTGACAAGCACAAGTATATATACTTGGGGGTGGCAATTCGTGTTCGCGTGCCGGATTCGGATCGTGTCGAAGTATGATATAAAACTATATAAGTCAACCTTAACCTAACCCATTTAATTAATCGGGTCAAACTTCTCAGTCATAACCCTATAATTTTGTATTGGATTCGTGTTAGGTTTGCGGGTCATGTCAAAAATTGCGTTTATCGGGTTTGAGTCGTATCGAAGCAAAGGTATAAGACTATATATATATGTACGTAGGTCAATTCTAACTCTTTAATTTTGTATTGCGTTCGTATCGAGTTCGCAGATTATGTAAAAGATTGACAGTCCTAATTATTATATATCCAGAAAGTAAAGTGCAAACAATAACTAAAAAATATTACCTTCTCATCAATGGCTCTAGTTTGATGCTTGTGGTTTCCATACTTGAGAGAACCTGATGGGGTTGATATATCCATCCCGTGGCTTCCAGCATAATAGAGATTGTTTAGTTTTACAAATTCGAATACCTAGAAGATCAGGAGGACATGCATGTAATTAATTAAATACCTTAGAGGATCAGAAAAAGAAAAAAAATTAAACAGTTTGTATTTAAGGTCGATCTAATATTAATTAATTCATGGTTGCATTAGTTGTATACTTGTATATATATATATATATATATACGAACGATCGATCGATCCATTTACCTTATCTCGAGACCTTCCGGAGACAATTGCAGTTGGGAAACGTTTACCAACTTCACGTACAACTGAACGCATCTGTCACTCAATAGGCCACAACTATAGAGTTACACGGAAAACATGTACGTAGTTGGAGCAGAGAAACCAATAATAACAAAAAGAAAAAAACTTAATTGCATGTATATATAGTATAGCTGACAGTATTTTGATACGTACATTTGTAGTATATCAGATAAAATATATACTTACCGCATCAGTCATGAAAGCCCGATCAGGGTCGTCTACAATCGGCGAGAGTGTTCCATCGTAATCCAAAAATACGACCATCTTTTTCCCATGAGCAATGCTCGTAATTTGTTCAAAAGAGTCCAGGGCAGAAGGATGCTTTTCCTGCATGTGATCGAGCCATGCACCGGATTAATTAAGAGAAAGAAGAAAAAGAAACTGATATATATGATCGATCATTCTCATGGCTTAATTTACACAAGGAAAAAGGAAGACGTACATCTCTACAAACATGCATAAATTAACGACAATTAATTAGTATTATTAGGTTAATTATCATAGAGCTGGTAGTACTGTACGTATATGCTTACCAGCCATGCACTATAGGAACCAACAATTGCATCTCCATTGTTGTCAGGTCTTGCTTTCGAGATGGATTCCATGTTCATAGGCACGGAAGGTATTTGTGGATACCCCATTATTAATGCTGGATGAGAATTTTCTACAATTAATTGAATAAAAGAAAACCATCAATTCTACAATTACAAATTTGTTGCCATGCACTGAGAGATCAGTATATATATGATCCTGATAAGAACTTAAATCAGAAAAAAAAAAATAACATGTGCAAAGCAGAAGATCGAGCAGCTTTTAATGAAAAATGCTAGAGGTGTTAAATTTTTTATTCAAAGACGAGTACCAAAATGATGTAGAGTTTATTCATTAAAAATTGTAGTATTTCTTTTTATTAATTATTTTAATCTTCTTCAATAAATTCCTGCTTTCGAAAATATTAAGAAAAAAAAAAATGACAGCCGACAGTTAAAACAGATACTTTAGTTGTCCCCTTTAAGAGTTTATAAAGAAAATGGTGGAAAAAGTTGAGAGGCACTTTGGTGAATAACCAATGAAATTCCAACATGGTCATGGTTCATGAAAAAGCAAGGAAGAACATGATCGACGTGGCCTTTATCCATCACAAAAAACAACTTTATCTACTCGATCGACAGAAAGTTGGACAAGAAACCACGTGTCACAAACACCTTCTCTCCTTCCAACACTAGACTTATAGCCGTACATTCTAGAATTTGAATTGAGGGCAGAAAATAGAAATTGTTAGGATAAGCAGACACGTGACACAACCGGGATTTAAAAAGAGTAACTTGTGCGTACGTACGTAAGTACTATTTGATTGCCATTTCTTCTCACAAACTTTTCTTTTCTTTTTTTCTCCATAAATTGATGCCGACATACAAATATAGGATTTTAAAACAAAAAAAAACATCTACTTGTTTGATAATTGATGCCTTCGCCACATCCTGACATTCAGCACCCAAAGTACTTTATGTCACCATCACTCTTTCTTTGTCACGGGGCTGATGGGTTAATTTGAGATAAAATAAGATGTAAATAATATCTTATATATCTTATTTTTAAATTTATCATTAGATTTATGAGACTCAGACTAGTTTCTACAAATTTAATGATAGATTTAAAATTTTATTATATAGAAATGCGTATGTATTATTTCTCATAAAATCAACTAGCAATCTTTTTTTTTTTTTTTTAATGACGTGTCGACACAATAGGGAGAGGGGAGATTCGAACTAATGACCTACGGTTCAAGAGGCGTGGTCCCCAGCCGATTGAGTTACTCATTGGGGACAACTAGCAATCTTATATATATGAAAGGTTAAAAAGCTAAAATCGTGCAGAAAATAAATATTTAATGAGGTCTTAAATTAGAGTAATGCTAAAAGTCTCTCTAGCTTGTGTGGCATTTAAAATCATTATTGGATTTATGATCGATCACTAATGAATAATCCTAGACGTCATACACATGTCCCTTTTATGTCTCTCCAAAACTGATCGATGTGGCTTTTAAAATCAATATTTGATCAAAATTTAATAGTGATTTATCATAAATCAAATGATGATTTTAAAAGCCACGTCATTTTTAGAGGAATATGGGTATGACATCTAGAATTACTCGTCATTAATATTAAATTTTGATCAAATTATAATTTTTTAAAAACCATATCATTATTGAAACGACACAAAGATTACTTGTAAAAGTACTCCACAAATCAAGTCAAGCTAGGTTTGTACCATAAATAGACCATCTTTAAGCCCCCTAGCTATATATAATTTCCTACCAAAACAAGCGATCAACTTATCTAAAGTTTTCAGAATGTTTTAATGAAAATAAGGTACTTAAATACAATTTTTTTTTTTTTATATTTAAAAAAAGAATTTCCTTTGTACCAGCCATCTTTTCCATTTACCTTGAAATTAATAGCATTTATTTCATAATCTATATTTTATTTTGTTATATTTAATAGTTTATATGGTGTTACATTATTTTAAAAAAAATATATTTGGTTTCATTCTCTTACATGTATTTTGTCCAATTGTCTATCTTTATACAAAAGAATGTATAAATTCAATTTTTTTTTTCTTTTTAAATAGCCAGAACAGAATTGCAAACAAATTATTAACGCATGATATTTTTTTTTGAAAGAAATCATAACGTTTGTCAACCGTCTTGAATCTTATTTTCACTTATCAAAAAAAAAAAAACAAAAGCCAGTCTCTTTTCAAAACAACTATTACTAAATAATTTTCTTCACTTTTCTTAATAAAAAAAAAAAAAAAAAAAAAAAATTAGAAGCAAGGGTATGACGGTCTTTTTGACTCAACCGTGTCAGTCTCCTGTAGTAAAAATTCAGAAGCGCAAGAGCTGGTATATCCGTATATATGAGCCGCTTTTGACTGCGGCATTGACGACCACCAAACCCGCGCCACGACATGCTGCTACAAAATACAAACTCCCGAGTGTTCCCTTCTAATGTTAGGATACTGACCGCAATACTGGTTGGAAGAGACATATCTATAGTATAGGAACTTTATTGGTGTACTACAATGTGGAGTTCATCTCATGCGAGAGGTTGTTGTACTATTGTTGTGTGGATGTAGTGTAAATAACATTTTTCATATATATATATATATATATATATATATATATATGAGAAATGATCCCTACACTCATTTCTCACAACAGCTCCACAACAAGCTGACGTGGCTGGTAATTTCGAGAAATGATCCCTACACTCATTTCCCACAATAGTCCCACAACAAGCTGACGTGGCTGATAATATTTTATTATTTTTTTGTTTTCTTTTCTTTTCTTTTTGTAAAAAAATAATAAAATATTACCAGCTACGTCAGCTTGTTGTGGGGTTGTTGTGAGAAATGAGTGTAGGAATCATTTCTCATATTTTATTATTTTTTTACAAAAAAAAAAACAAAAAAACAATAAAATATTACCAGTCACTTCAGCTTGTTGTGGGTGGGACTGTTGTGAGAAATGAGTGTATGGATCATTTCTCTATATATATATACACGAGAATCTCTCGTCTCTCAGCCGCTCATTCAACCTCCTCGGCCACAAAAATAGATGCATGTTTGCCGGAAATTAACCATATATAATAAAACAGCTAAAATGAACACCAAAACAGACCGGGATCGGCTATTTATCGTGTTCCTAAACAAACCCACGTACAAAAATGAAGTATTAAACCAATTGCATGCATCTCGAAGAATATTGAGTCTTTTATATATATACAGGGATGGATCTAGGGGGGGCTGGCAGGGCCAGGGCCCCTTCAATTTCAAAAAACAAAAAAAAATATTAGGTAAAAATAAAATTATAAAGTCAAAAAATAAAATTTAGCCTATTAACCGCTATTAATATTTTTTTTTTTTGGACCCTTAGCCATGCTCATAAAAGTTTATGGCTCCGTCCACACACATATGCAGTCATGATAATTAAACACACACACAAACTAAACAATGAAGGGAAATAGATATACACACACATATGCAGTCATGATAACTAAACACACACACAAGCTAAACAATTAATGAAGGGAAATATATATATATAGTCATGATAACTAAACAATGAAGGGAAAAGAAAAAGAAGGAAGAGTAAAGAAAAAGGCGTACCTTGTTGGGTGAGGTTGATCGGAGAAAGTTTGTTAGAAAGAAAAGTATGCGCGGAAGAGAGAGGGAGAGGAACTATAATGGAGGAGGAGCCAGGCGGGAATTTATAGACTGAGGAGGATGGAGAAATGGCAAGAGCACCTTACTCACGGGAGTCTCGCCTTTTAATTTTAATTTTTTTTTCTTTTCTTTTTTAAAGTGTGATATTCTTAAGTAATTATATTAAGCCTATAAAACTTACCTAGGCTAGGTTATTTACTGACCATAATAGCTAGCCTTTAAAGAGAAATCTTGGAAGCATAAATATTTTGTCGTGACCAAGGTAATTATATAATAATAATGATTCATAAATTTTACATATATATGCTAGTGGATTTCCTAATTAATTATATAGGATAAAAGCATTAGGCCAGGAATATTATATTAAGATTATCTTTTAAAGTTCATGCTTAGTTTGTTGAGGCGTGCATTCATTAAATAAAAATAAAAAATAAAAAATAAAAAATAAAAAATAAAAAATAAAAAAACGAAAGAGAGAATGAAAATGAAAAAAGGACTGCATAAATTAGAGTCGTTGGTGAAATTACAAAATAAAAAATATCAAATTAATTAGCTCCTTGTGCTTTGAACCATTAATTATCAAATAGCTCCCAATGTTTCCTCCAATTATGAATTAGACCCTTCCAACCATTTTTCTAATGAGAATACTTTCTATAAGGATGAACTGTAAATCTCTTATTTTACAGCAACCAATTATAAGTGGACAAGTTATCAAAAAATAAAGAAAGAATAAACATGAAAACATACAATCATTTGAAACAAATTAAAGAATGACGATTTTTAAACAGTAAACCCCTCATTTCAAGACTTGCCTTGCCAATCTTCGAGCTCGCCGTGGAGTTCTCGCTCATACTGTCTTCTCTGCTCTCTGAACTGGCAAATACAATGAGAAATATCCTGCTGGGCACAAAAAGTAGTGTACTTCAATATACAAATTTCAACAAAGCCAACAATAGATGCACATTTTCACCCCAACACAATTAATAAAGAATATCCAATCAATTCTTAAGAAGTAAAAACAATTTACAATACCCATTATTCGATATACACTCACATCTGCATATATATTAAATTCTTAAGCACAAACAACATAAAGCAATACCATATGCCTTCCCTATGTCTGCAGGCTTGTAAGACCTAAAACCTTAAAAGAACGAGTAATGAAAGAAGTCAAAAAAAAAAAAATGGCTCCTATTTCTCACTATTAATTAGAAAATGGAAATGTGGAACCTAGGAAGAAAAACAACCCAAATGAAACACAGAGAGAAAGAGACAGAGAAAGAGAGGGGGGCAAAATACTTCATAGGAATACGGTGGCTTTGGGTGGTGGTCTTCGGCATATTCCAGCGGTGGCTTTCGGCGGATTCCGACAACTAAATGGTTGTCTTTTCCCCTTGATTTTATATTTCCTCAATTTTCTTAGGCAAACTCAGTGGGGGTGGTGGGGTGCAAGGAAGAAAACTAAAAAATTGTTCATTTGTCCATTAGTTTTGTTTTTTGATATAAAATCTTGTGTTTTCATGTCTAATATTTTAGTGTGTGATTAGATGATGTGTCAATATTTCATTGGAGGCTGCAAAAGTTAAGTTTTACAACCCATCATTATCAAATGAGCTTTCTTTTCTAATAGGAATCAGGACCCTCCTGAAATTTCAATTATACTCCAATGAAAAAAATATTAAAAAAAAAAGGAGCAAAAAAGAGTCCTCAACACACTTTGAACTATTTGCCCATAGGCTAACTCACATATGAGTAATGCTACATATCACCCTTGTGTCATCTTTTTATTCCCTCAAAATTGATGTAGCTTTTAAAATCACCATCATATCAAAATCTAATAGTGGTCTATCATAAATTCAATGGTGGTGAAAAGGGGTGGGTCACCCCTACACCTCTATGCACTATGGTGGTTGGTTGAAAAATGAGAGCACAAAGAAAAGGGGTAGAGTGATCCATGGTTGGAACGTGCCCAACCACAATTGCATTTGCGTTTAACGAGATGTGTTATTTAAACACACTTTGTACACACATTCATATTGGGTATGAGACTCATGTATATGAGATGGATTCCACATGCATATATAGTTCACACCTCAAATATAAATGTGTGCACAACGTGTATACAAATATCATTTGTCGGGTTCAACGGCTTAGACAAAGGGGCCTATAAGGGGACCATGGCCCCACCCAAGCCCTTAAAAAATATTATTATAAGGGCGGTCCCCCTTCTCCCTCCAAAAAAAAAGAAAAAGAAAAACCCCAAAAAAATCTTATGGTAATTTGGTCCAAAAAATAAATAAAAAAATTATATCAAAAAGGCTTCTCGCAACATAATCTTTGGAATAAAAAAGTTCTATGAATTTTTTAAGCCAAAACCCAAAGCTCAAAGACTAGCCACCATTTTTATTAATATTGAATACATGAAGATAGAGAAAAAAATAAATGAAAGTTTCACATTTAAAGTGATAGTAAACTCCAATGTGAAATTTATACAGAAGTGAAAACTGAGATTTAAAAGAAAAGAGGGAATTTGTGAGCGGTGATATTTCAAGAATCGGCAACAAGAATATGGTAAGGGCGTTAGTAATTGTGATAGTCTCATGAAGTCTAAGGTTTAAATTTTATTTAGTGTAAAAAAATTTCGAGGTCAGCTTACTGGCGAAGTTGGAGTATTATTTTATCCGTATGGAATGGGTATTTTACACGGGTTCAAATTTTACATGATAGAAATGAATACACAAAGTAACCTTGACTTGAAGGAATTCCCCTTCATAATACTAATACTAATACTAATAATAATAATAATAATAAAAATAAAGAGAAAGAAAGTAAATTAATTGGGACTTCATTGGCTACAGACGTCCCTTTCAGAATCATAGTGTATCAAAAAAGTATAATGAGATCGAAGTACGATGTTGGTGAGCCGAGGCTTAAATAGGGTGTTCCGTCCAATAGAATTTAGGCCTACCTCCACTATGGCCTTTTTCTAGTTTCTACACAAATTTCAGTCACAAATCACAATCCCACTTAGCTTCTTCAAGCAAAAAGGAAACATACAATCATAATCCCACTATTAAAAAGAGAAAAAAGGAAAGAAGCATGTTTGGTCGGTTCAACAAAAGCATGCGTGTTGTTCATCTATTGAGAGTGATCACTTAATAAAATGTTCCAAGTAATGTAATCAACTTTAGGTTCATAGTTTGGTTGTTGGGAAGATCTTAATCACCCAACCAAAGCACACGATTGAAGATCTTGCAAATCTTGCTCATTATAATATTGTTGTTATATATAGTATAGTGTGATGAACTTAAAAACATATGTTGTCTAATAGCTAGCCAACACCAATATTCACTAAAAAAAAAGAAAAAAAACAGATGCTGCCGCCTTTTGTAAGTAGTAATGATCGATACATACTCACCTTCATCCCACCTTTATTTTACTGGAATGATGTTACAGTGTACATTAGCTCTTGTTTAAAAAGAAAAGATCCAAATACCGGCATTGCCACATCAACCCAGTGAAATGGCACGTGATATTAATTGATTAGTCTGACGTGGCGTATTGTTAATTAATTTGACGTTAAGTAAATAGAGCGACAAGTTTGAAATCGGATGAAAACCCAAAATGACTTAATTGTTGAAATTGAAAACCTTAGACTAAATTAAAATCACATCAGAACTTAAAGATTAAATTTGATTTTTATCTTAATTCTATTCAACCGGGGAATTTAAGAGATTCAAAATTATTATTATTATTTTTAAAAAAAAAAAAGGGACATACACACTCACCCATCTCCCTCCCCCCAATTTTTAAGAACAAAAGAGTTATAAGGTAAAAAAAACAAAATTAGCCTACTGGCCCCGAACAATAAAATTTTTTGACCCTGACCCCGACCCTGCCCATAGTAATTTATGGCTTCGTCCCACCACCTATACATGACAAATGCTTACTTGGGCTTTGGAAGCCAATGTAGCCCTTCTAACTACAGACATCTAGCATCAACATCAGTGGCCAATATATCTTAAAGAGCTTTACCAAACTTCATCTTAAAGAGCTTTTTGCCCATTTAACTTATAGATTATATAATAAATGAATACATTGTATCTACAACCTCTTATTAAAAAGTAAATTCCACCGGCCTTTTCGCAACCTTTATAACTTGCTTTTGATATTTAGATTTATATAAAGTTGATGAATAATTTAACATAGGCAATTAGGCAATTAGGCATGAGCTGCCTTTAACAAGTCATCTTAACTAAAAAGGATATTAGAGATTCTACTTTAACCAATGTTGATACTAGCGTGCTCTCTAATCTCTATCTTGCATTTTCTGTCTTTCTTTTTGGATTTTAATGCCAATAAGTCCACCTAGCACTATGGATGATTAATATATGAATTTTTCAAGCCATGATCATTTGGTCTCAACTTTTAGTTTATCCTTTGGGTCGTCTTTCTTTCTTTCTCTATTTTTTCTAATAAAAAAAGTTGGCGAGAGCAATCAGAGTAACTATTCTACTTGAGCATTGCCATAATAACACGTGTTCATTAGAAACTGCATGGGAGAGGTTTAGACGATGGGAGCCGCATGTGCTATCTCAAGTCCGATTGAGACATAGTCTGATCCTACCCCATCAGAATATCAGTGAAACTCAAGATGACAAATATTAACTAGATTTGAGGATTCCCATTGCGGGAGTCCAACACTCGCCCTAGTACTTACCCAACTACTTGAGGGTTATCTTAAACCCAAGGTAAGAGAGTGTTAGAGTATGTATAAGTTCCTGAAATCCTAGGCCAGAAGAGAGATAGCATGTGGTGCATCCCATAGAGGTGGATGTGCACCCAGCTTTTGGTCCTAGTGCTAGTGTGGGCTTAGCCATTGGGTCTAGTCCTAGCATGATCTTGAACTTTCTTGGTATTCGGGTCCTAGAGGCCTGTTAGTATGTGATATGGTCCTTCAGTAGTCCTTCGATTCCTTTGGCTAGTGGGTATGCTGATCAAATTATAAGAATTTGAATTTGTCTTGTGTGCTTGCCAATATCTGGACCCTCTAACTAGTATGAAAATCTGGCTGGACTGAACTGGTCTTCTGAGCTACTTAATCCGTTTACAATGTATATATATATATATATAATGCATACAAGAAATATGTTACGTATGTAGTCATTGTTAGATAATGGGTTTGTTATGAAATATTATCTGTTAAGTTATTCAGTTCATTAGTGTTTATTAGTTTACTAGAAGTATGTCTTATGTTTATCTCTTTTATTTTATTATTTGGGTAGGATTAGACTTATGTCTTTTACGAGTTTTGTTGACAATAGGTTAAATTGTTGAGTTGTGAGTCATATAAAAGTCATATGTCGTGTGGGACTCTAATTCTTTCTTTTAGAGAGACCTTTGATACGGCTGTAAAATTCAATTTTTGCGCTCATATCTTTTGTTAAAAAAAAAAAAAAAGGAGAGGAGAGAAAACCATCATGTTGCCCACGTAAAAAAGTAAAAATCAACATCACGAACGAATTTGGTGTTTGCATTCACTTAATCGTACGTATGCTTACACCAAAACAATAAAGTACATACATAAATAACAAAAGTAAGAGGATAAAGAAGCTGGTGGTGGGGATATCTCAGTAGCTAGTGGAACTACATAGTTAGTGTTATAATCACGAAGGATTTCGAGGACTAAGAGGATTTTCCTCGTCTATATTAATTAAGTATCTCGTTTGTTATCATTATCATCTTTATGTATTAGTATTGGCTTCCATCTCTATGAAAGCTAGTATGAATGGAGTTATATGCTTATGTTTCTACTTACTTGGAACAAGTTGGCTTTGGGTGTTTCATCTTTGTGGGGTGGTCAATAGTTGGGGGTACTGCTAGCTAGCAGTCACCCTTAAATCCATTGGAGTTGGGGTGACCACCCCGATCGGGCATCAAGCTAAGGATGGCTGCAATAATTCTTAATGGCGCATTGAAGATAGTATTTGTGCTACTCTTGATTCTTTTTTAGAGTGTGGTCAAGATCTGACCATCCCAAGGCTCCAAAATGGTTCAATTACCTTCATACTCCCATTTGGGAGTACCCCAACAATCACAAATCATAATCTCTATCTTCTCATTCTCACTTTTATACTTTAACCGGCTCAGCATCGGACCCCTTAACAGCTAGCGCACCACTCAATCCTTAAACTATTTTGCAAGAAAAAGAAAACGGAATTGAGAACTAATTAAGCACGTAGTCGTTATTAATTTTTGGGCATTAAAGTGGGTCATGCTGCAACGTTGAAGCTGGATTGCTTTGGTCTACATGGTCAACGTACTGGCAGATATTCGGTTTCATGAAGCTCGGCAAAACCCAGCCGACACAAAACGGCTTGCTAAAACGTGAGCTGAGTAGAATCCATTGGACCTCTAATGCAAAGTTACAAACCCAGGCCCGCCTTTTTTAGATTGTTTTAACGGGCCATTGCAAAATCTTTTTTCCTCTTTTTTTTTTTTTTTTTTTTTTTTAACATCTTCACATAAGAGGGAGAGGAGAGATTCGAACTAGTGACCTCTGGCGTGGCCCCCAGCCCATTGAGCTACCCCTTGGGGACCAGTTTTTAAATACCTTATGTTACATTGGGGTGTTCGGTTTTTTAAAATTTGAATTTGACTATTATTTAGTGCATGAATTTTGATGCAAAAAAAAAAAAAATGTTTAGATAATTGATAAAGTTTAAATTGTATTTGAAATTATGTTTAGATGATAGTTGTATGAGAGTATTTTTTTTTTTTACGAAAACCATGATAAAAAATGATTGAAAGTATAAAATGTTGTGTAGAATGGTATGAGTTATGAAAATTAGTGTACAATAATTGCTGAAATAAATTGTTTAATATGAATAAATTATAAATAAATAATTTATTGTTTATTTATAATTAAATTAATAATCTGCCATCCAATAAAAATACGAATCTTTTTTTTAAAAAAAATAAATAAATTATTAGCCCAACCGGGTGCTCTCTAGTTGGAAAGCACTCTTCTTTGAAAAGTCTTATCAGCTGCCATGTGTTCGACATTCAACCCATCTTCACCTTATCTTCCTCCAGTTTCTCGATTTCTCTTCAATCTCTCTCCTGCGAACCTCAAGCTTCGACCTATCTGAAACTGCCCATGACATAGCTCCACTCTCAGCTTGATCGCATCCACCATTTTTGCTAAAACCCAAGAATTAAAGCTATAACACCGGTCCCGATGTCAAGAAAATGCATGAAAAAATGGGCATCTACGTCCTCCCCGGCTTTGGCACCGTTGCCAACGTCACCCTCTACTAGCCCTCCCCAACTCCCGGCACCACCGTCACCTTCCACAGCCGATTCGAGATCCTTCAACAACACCTCCTTCCACCAGATTCCAGCCGAGGACGAGGTCCATAACTCGGGGTTGGATTTTTTATTTTATTTTCTGGCCATTTCAAACCATTTTTTCCGAGCATTTAAGGACATTGTTTCATGCGACTGACGCATTGGACGAAACAAAAGCTGGGCTTCTGGCTTGCTGGGCTTCCCTCACTGCTAATTAATTAGTTTCACACTGGTCCAGCTAATAACATGTGGAAGTATGTATGCTGTGGGTTTGGATCCTATATTCCAACTGCTATGGAAGATAAATAAAAATGTAAAGTTGGGAATTATTCTATAATGCAAATAATATAATATAAAACAGACCGCTGTCAAGCCCTTCATCGACAAAACCAACGGTACAGATCTTTAGTTAAATCTGAACTTATTAGTTAATAGTTATTAGTGTGCGAATAATTTATTTATTATTATCGGATAACCTTGAAGACAGGTGTCACGGATCCGGATTTGAAATTATATATACTTATATAGCGAACACGCGTGACGCGGCGCTGTCTTGTTTGGACACGAGCGTTAAGTGGCTCTGAAAATTTACATTAAAACAAAAAAAGTGCAGACAAATGTGTGAAAGAAGAAATGATCAGAGCATGACATTTAGTGGTCCTTCAATTATATTCCCTAATAAAGTTAAACTAAGCTATTTATTAGAATTCACTTCTTCAATTTATTTTTGCATTTCATGGGGTCACGATCTTCTATAATTATTAGAACAATTCAGACTGTTAATTGTGAGAGATTATTTATAGAATTCACCTGACCGAATAAGGGTCCGTTTGAATTTGCGATTTTAAAAAGTGCGATTTAAAATCGCGATTTTAAAAAACGCAATTAAGCGTTTGACAAAATCGCAAATTAGCTTTGAAAATTTTGCGTTTTCAAAAAAACATCATCTTATCTGGGATTTCGAATCGCAATTTTTAAAAACGCAGTTCCCAAACGATTTATGTTCTGCGATTTAGTTTAATATTGCACTTATTGTCTACGAAGTCGCAATCCCAAACGCACCCTAAGTCGTTGAGCAGTCCAATTTTTATTTGTGGTATCTCTCAATTACATGTTCAAATTCTCTTAAATTCAAACAAATAATTATAGATAATCTTAATCTAATTTTATGGTATTTATATCTGCTGAACTTCAATTCTGAAATTTATAGTGGCACTCTTTCCAAAGATCTTACCCACTTCCATTTATTTTTGATTCGTGACGCCATTTATATGCTGCCAAGCAGTATGGTCAATAGTCCTGTTACTTCTTTTACTATTTTTCAACTTTCCTTTAACTATTTTTCAAATTAATTATTTAATTTGTTTTCTTACGTATTCCATATATTCGATTATTGATCTTAAAAAAACAATTGTTAAAATTTAATAAGAGTTGAAAAAATAAATAACATTTTTCTTCATTCAATAGATATCAATAACAAATCATATGCGTGGTGAATAAGCCCATTCCAGAAATAATGATTGCAATAAAATGGTATCATTTATTGTGGTACTTTTAGACCATCAAACTTTAAAATATGACAATTACCTTTTTAACTAACACTCCAATACAAATTACACCCTTCATTAACATTTCACATAGGACTCTTTTTATATTTTATTTTAACTTTTTAAACTGGCCTTAAAATTTAGTAGGAAACTAAATGGGTACCCAAACAACCTCTTGAATATGAGGGGTGATTCAACCACCCCCTTCATTGGTTGGGGGTGGTCAAACCATCCTCACGTGTGTATGTAAGAAAGTGGTATCAAAATATTCAAAACCAACTTTCTATAACACACAGTTTCAAGTTATGGATAATCATCGTCTATATCAACGTGTTGACAATATCTTTCAGAGTTTCAAAAAAAAAATATGTGGCGTTTGCTAGAATTAAGAGCTGTTTTTGCGGAATATAAGTATAAACTCTAGCATGAGCAGCAACAAATAGCACTGTATTTCTTGCAACCACCACAAATCAACTTGCACCCCATCACCAGGGGCGGAGCTACCCCTGGCCTTGGAGGGGCCTGCCCCCCCAAGGCCAGGGGTTTCCCCCAAAAAAAGAAAAATTAAATTTTATCCCTAAATTTTTTTTATTTTTTTAGTTTTGGCCCCCCCCAAATTATTTTTTTCAATTTGCCCCCCCAAATCCTACATCCTAGCTCTGCCCCTGCCCACCACCACGTCAAAGTTCCACCACCAAAAATCCATCCGCGCCGTTTCAATCTGCCAACACCTACTAGTGTCCAAACCACTGTTGTTGATCAAAACGGTGCAGGTCTGGCCATCGCATTGTGATGCGTCATCAACTTGGGTTGTCATTTATGCATGGAAACGATGTTTTCATCGTCATGGAGCCACGTCGATCATGAAGCAAGATGAGAACTTAACAAAAGCAATAGATATGGTAAGATTTTCAAAGAATTCTAGACCTCTTATGAGGAATTAGATATTAGAGGTGTTCTCAACTCACAAACGCAAAGTTTGACAATTTTTTGGCTTGATTCATTTTATTCAATATCAAAACAATATTTAAAAGAATTAAATACAATAGAAAACAGCAGTGGCGGAGCTACTGTTTGGCTTCTCCCCCAAGCCAAAGGTTTTTTCCCAAAACAGGTAAAAAAAAAAAAAAAAAAAAATCTAAAAAGAAAAAAAATTAAAATTTTAGCTATATATATATATATTTTTTCTTAGTTTCTTAGTTTTAGCCCACCCAAAATATAAAACTTGGCTCCACCTATAAAAAATAGAGTTTCACATGAAATAGAACTTTCATTTGGCTCATAACTCAACAACCTAATTTGTTGTTAACAAAACTTCTAAAAAAGATAAATATATAAAAAATAATCTTATCCAAATAAATATATAAAAAATAATCATGAGACATATTTCAACCACGCAACAATAATAACAAACTAATAAAACATTGATATTAATGATTAGGACTGTCAGTCGGAAAAATGTTTTCTAAAATCAAATGACGTACAGAGAAATGTTTAATAATTAATATATAGTTTTTAAAGAATTAATAAAGTAAATATCGAAAATAAAATATGGGGCCATCCTAGAGGGGGCAAGTTGAGGAAGGCTTTTTAGAAGTGAGGAAGGGAACAAACACCAAGATATCGATCTTAGCGGGAATTTTGAAAATCGATCCCTTTTCCTTATATTTGACCCCAGATCCCAATGCTATAAACGGCCGCTGGCACGCCACGATTCGCCGCTACACTTCTGACACGTGTACCTCCTTCAGCCTAACATGACTGGCCGCCACGCTGATAAAAAATTGTCAAGATATGTGTGTCCGTACGTGTCCTCGGTTTTCATTTTCCTTATCTAAATTTGCTCTTTTTCAGTGCTTAACGATTTGATTAATTATTTAAAAAATCGTTTCTTTTAACCAATTGAAAATTGTTAACCGAATGCCTTAAATTCGGCCACTGGTCACATCACATGTCAGTGCATGCTTGGCTCGTGACGGCTCACGAGCCAGCTTACAAATTCTACAGAAAATTATAAAGCCTCCCATTATTATTATGTCACTCCACGTGGGGAAGCAAGAAAGAAAAAAAAAGCCCTGAAATTTTCTTTTCAATCTTTATCACCTATGAATTATGAATTAATTATTTTATCAATTGTTTTGTTATGTAAAATATTATTTTTATTATTGTAAATGTCATGTTTATTGGAATTTTGAAATCTGGAGACCCATTTTTGTTTTTATTAAGGCTACAAATTATATTTTTATTTAATAATTATCTCACGTGTCAATCTCATGCAATCAATTATTGAAAAAAAAAATAAAGATTTAAAAGGACTGTCACGTCAGTGTTGTAATATAATTATGAGATAAACAATTAAATTATAGGAAAAAGTACACATAACCCCCTCAAACTACCACTCAATTGTCAATGTACTCCCCAAACTACCAATTGTGTCAATGTCTCCCCTTAAACTACCAAAAAATGTCAATGTCCCCCCTAAGAACAACAAAAAGACAAAAATGACCTTAATTTTTTTTGAATAAGACAAAAATGTCCTCATAAATTTAAAAAATTAAAACTAGAACTAAAAAATTAAAAATTAAAAACTAAAAATTAAAATAAAATAAAAAAACGAAAAAGGAACAATTTTTTAAAAAAAAGCAAACAAAAAATAACTGAAAATTATTTTTAAAAAAAATAAAAAATAAAACAAATGAAAAAAAGAAAAAGAAAAACCAATTTTTATTAAATTAAAAAACAAAAAAGAACAATTTTTTTTAAAAGAAAAAAACAAAAAACAAAAAATAACAGAAATTTATTTATTTTTGTAAAAAATAAAACAAATTAAAAAAAAAACCAGTTTTTATTAAAATAAAAAAACGAAAAAGAACAATTTTTTTTTAAAAAAAAAAGAAAAAAAAAGGAAAAAAAAAAACTGAAAATTATTATTTTTTTAAAATAAAAAATAAAAAACAGTTTTAAATTTTTTATTATTTTTTGGAAGAAATTTTTGTTATTTTATATTTTTTTAGTTTTATTTTATTTTAATAATTTTATAAAGGGCATTTTTGTCATTAGGGGGACATTGACATTTTTTGATAGTTTATGGGGGAACATTAACACAATTGGTAGTTTGGGGGATACATTGACAACGAGGTGGTAGTTTGAGGGGGTTATGTGTATTTTTTCCTAAATTATATTAAGTGTCCTTGATCAACACGTATCAACTATCATCAATTAAATTAAGTGTCCTTTCTAACTATAAGTTTCATGATTATATAGTTTCTTAAGCTATGTTTGTTAACGTATTTTGGTAAGTGTGTTGCGTGTTTTATTTTAAATAGTATAATAATGTGGCATAAAGGTAAAAATATTTGTTTAAAAGTGTAGTCTGATATGTTTTATATTTGAGAATCTGTTTTTTATAGAATAAATTTGCTTATTTTGAGAAAACTTCAACATATGTAAAACCTTATTTATTTTACAAATAATAATAATAATAATAATAACAACAACAAAAATCAAAATAATAAATATATATATAAAAAATGCATATATTAAAAAAAAAAAAAAAACCTTATTTTCAAGTGTTGATTTCAAAATTATAACATAATTAAAAATAGCATAAGTAAGACTGCCATTGAAGTCATTTTTTTGGTCCAAAACGTATATTCCTTTGACTATGAAGGGATTTCTTAGGATCTACAAATACCTTTTTGCATCATCTTATTTTCTTCCTATTTGTTAATAGATGTATTTAAAATAATAGAAAATGCCTGGAATTATACAAATCTTTACCCTTCCTGATTTAAACCATTTTCAGTGTTATGAAGTCAGAATATCCATTCCACATACTTGCAAATCTTTAATGGGGTTAATGTTTTGGATTAAACTAACACGTTGAAGGTCCATACTGTTGGGCAAATTTTAAACAACATCACAAACTATGCTTAAATAAGATTACAGTAACGTTATTTAGTAGAATATTATATGATTGTAATACAATTTTGATGATGTGACAATGCAAATTAACAATTAGATTAGCACTTGTAAAAAAATAGTTGATATTCTCACATCATCTTAATTATATGACTGTCGTAGAGCAATATACTAAATAACATTATTGATACAATTATTATTCTCCGATAGCTTAGAAATTATGTTTAATATGTCCTATCTATGCTTAAATCGAGTACTTCCCTCTAATAACTTAGTAGAGAGTAATGTTAAAAGTCCCGCCTGTGTCACTATTGTGTCCCTCTAAAAATGAGGTAGCTTTTAAAATCACAATTGAATTTGTGATTGATCATTATTGAATTTTGATTAAATGATGATTTTAAAAGTCACATCATTTTTTGAATGACACGTGAGAGACTTTTAGAATTACCCTTTAGTAGAACAATAAATAACAAGCATGATTGTAATATATATATATATAATTTTGATCAAACAGTAATTTTAAATACCACCTCATTTTTTTAGGGACACAATAATAACACAAGATGGACTTCTAGCATTACCTTAGAATCATATATATTTTAAATCTATATCGTATGAATACGTTATACATGTCCATCCGATGTCCATCTCTTTTGCAAATTAATTATTGGATTTGTGAGACCTACAATGGTCCCACAAATCCAATCGTTAATTTACAAAAATAAAATAAAATATACTTAAACATATAGTATATATACACCAAATGAAAAAAATAAAGTTCTCATGTTAGTTTAATAGATTTGTTAAAGGAAAAATTACATTTAAGCCTTCAAACTACCAAAAAGATCAAATTTGTCAAAATATTTCTATAATACCTTTGCCACTTGTCATTTTTTAATTAAAAAATAATAAAATTTAAAACAATTTAAAAATCAATGAAAAAAATATATATATGTCTTTGGCCAAAGGGGTGGCTCAAAGCCGGTTTGGAGTGATCGAACCACCCCTATAGCCCTTGGGGTTGGCTAAACTACCCCCAAAAGTCACGAACCACCCAAATGCATAAAAAAAAAAAAAAGGGTTAGGGTTTGGCCCACCCACCCCAAGGCCAAATGGGAGTGGCCGAGCCACACCCTTAGCCAAAATGGGGGTGGCCGGCCACCCATTTTATTATTATTATTATTATTATTATTATTCATTTTTTAATTGAAAAAATGAGACGTAGCAAGGATATTATGGGAATATTTCAACAAATAGAGTCTTTTTGACACTTTTTAGTAATTGAAGGGGTCATAGTGCGATGGTTAATTGTTTGAGAGACTACTTTCAAAACGACCGGTAGTTGGAGGGCTTAAATATAATTTTCTGTTTATTAATTTAAAGGAAAACTAAATGAAGAGTACTATGTAGAAGATCCAATTCAGAACGAAGGATTGGCTGATGGGCTAGGATATTTTGGAAGCTGGACCACGCCGAGAGTGGGCCTCAAAGCATACAAAAGTAATGTGATAAGAATGCAGTCTGTGTAGGTCAGAACTTGCATTTATACCACTTTGTCATTTTCTTCCACTCCCCGATAAACAAATGCACCTCAAGTATGAGTGAGTGTATACTTTTCCTTGCCTCATTCAGAGGAAGGCTTTTTCTAGATGTGAGGTTCTCGTCTTGGGCTATATCTCTCCTGCTATTGGATACTTGCAACCAAAGTCCACATTGACTCCACATAGAGGAAGGGAGTTTTACCTATTAGGAAAGGGATTTTGGCTTAGGTTGTGCCGTAGTTTTTTTTTTTTTTTTTTTTTATGGTTTAGATTTAATTTTTATGGAAAATTTAAAATTAAATATGAACTATGGAAAATAAATAAATCCAAATCCCATCTAACAACTGTAATGTGGTGCTAGGGCTGGCCATTTGAGTTGGTGAGTCGGGTTTGGTCGCCCAACTTGACTCACCAACTCGTTAATGGTCAGCTCAAATATGATTCGTTTAGTTAAATGAGAGACACCGTTCAACCTGAACACGACATGTGAGCGACCCAAAACGACCCATTTGACTTAGCCCGACATGACTTGTTATATATATTTATGAGTTGATCCCTTTATAACTCGAACCCATTCATGACAAACCCTAACCTTCAAATGTCTTGTTGAGTTTGTAAGTAATGTCAAAAATTGATAACCTTATGTGGTGCTAATATAAGAATTTTAATACCCTTTATACAGTGGCGGACCTAAGTGTGTAAAAATGGAGGGGCCAAATTGAAAAAAAAAAAATTAAATTTGAGAGGGCAAAATTTAAAAAATTAAGGGATAATTTTTTACTTTTTTTAAAAAATTTTATTTTTAAGAGAAAATTTTGGGGATTGGGGGGCCAGGGCTCCTATGCAGGTCCGCCCCTGCCTTTATATAAGGACTAGATTTTTTTAATATAAAGTTAGAGCATGAATTAAGAGCCAAATCTAATTTTTAAAGCTAAAAAATATATAATTATATATAAATGTTTTAAGAAAAGATTTCAATGACCCCAGCAATCTTGGTTGCTTCCCTACCTATACAGAAAGAGGCTAAAAGTATTAGAGTCTTAATTGCAACAATAATTCATCATTATGCATGAGTAACTTACGATCTTCGTCTGCTCTTCTCATTATCTCACGAGTAATGTTACCTAACACATTTTTATTTCATTTTCATTTTTTTTGGGTTGATGTGATATTGTTCACCAATATTTATATAAAAAAAAAAAGACTAATAGATACTGCTCCACGAAATAGACACCATATTTATTATTTAAGATTAAAATGGGTGTATTACAAACTATGCTCAATCCTTCAAGTTTTTAACAATTTCAAATTGATCTTTAAGTTTTCAAAATTGAGAATTAACTCTTTGGATGGTCATAATATATGAATTGATCTTTTCGTTGAAAACTTAGGCCTCGTTTGGTTCGAGGAATGATCATTCCATTAGGAAAATGAATAGTTATTCTCGGGAATAGAAGGTGGCGGAATTGAACGATTATTCATATTATTTTGTTTGGTAATAACTCACACATTTTAATTGGAATTCAAATAAAATTACTAAAAAAACCCTACATTATTTTTTTTTTAAAAAAAATCAAACTAAAAAAACTAAAAAAAAAAAAAAAAAAAATTGAAATAAATTGGTGGGTGGCCGGCCACCCACCGTTGAACCGGAGGCCACCCCTGAGTAGCCTCCGGGGGTGGCCAGCGGCCCTTGATGAGAATCGGGGGTGGCGATGTAGGCCACCCCCGACGAGAACTAGGAGTGGCCTGTGCCACCCCCAATTGCTCCAGGGGTGGTCGTTCCACCCCCCCAAATGCCTGGGGGATGGGTGGTCGGCCAGCCACTTTGGGGTTTAGTTTTTCTCTTATTCTTCTTTTTTTAAAAAAAAAAAAACAAAAAACAAAAGATTTGAAAGAAAGTAAAAAATGATTTTTTTTTTTTAGAAATTGTATTATTTACCCCAAGGAATTGCGATTCCTCTAAAAAATGAGAGGAATAGGTTCCTCTTCGTAAGGGAATAGCTATTCCAATGAGAATAGCTATTCCATGGAATAAACTCCTACCAAACAAATGAATGGTTATTCTATAGGAATAATCATTCCATTTCAGATGTCTATTTCGCAAATCAAACGGGGCCTTAGAGAATCTTCAATAGTGGTGATTATTTTAACTATTCAAAATATATATATTTTTACTAATAGTTTTTCAACACAAACTCTAACAAATTATTTATCTTACTCTATTTTTTTTTTTTTAAAATATTATTTTTCAATGTATTTTTTTTTTCAATGAGTCATAACAATTTTATTTTTCTTTTTTCCTCAACAGTAAAAAACTAAGAAGAACAATTGGAGCCAAGCCACAATCCAACTCTCACCAATACTCAACTAACCGTTTACCACAAAATCCTGAACATATTAGAAAACAAATTGGGGAAAGAAACCCCAAATCCTGATAAACCACTATTTGCTCAACCCCATTCGGTTGCGACCTCCAACCACTAGAAAGACATACATACACTTAATCAGTAACCCATAAATCAAACACCATTCGTTTTGGTATTTGGGTTGACCCCAAATTACGAATCACTCTTTGTGGTACAAAAAATTAATGGAAGGTACTTGTGGTAAACTATAATTACAAATCACTCTTTAAACTCGTTTTTCGTATACCAATTGAATAAAGTTCGTTAATAGATTACAATACAAATGATATTTAGAGATCGTTTCACTATTTATTTGACGTAGCAAACTAACAGAATCTGTTAACTTGGTGGACGAAAAAAGTGATTCATAATTATAGTTTATCACAAGGACCCTCCATTAACTTTTGGTACCACATGAAGTGATTCATAATTTAGGTTAATCACAGGTACCAGTGATACAATTATCCCTATATAAATATGTATTATATATTGTTTATATATAATATATAAGGGTAGGTGATTAGCCGTTGTTACCTACCTCATTCTAACTCTAAAACTGCTAATATCATTGCCTTAGACGGTTAGTATTTTTTTCAACTCTTTACAAAAACGGTTATGCGGTTAATGATTATAGAAGATTAGCAATCATAATTGCTCACTTTTACACCCCTAATTTGCGTGTCCAATAAGGACATATGATACAATCTCGTTGCCTTAAGCAATTCACAAAGCCAATCAATCATTTCCTAGTTGGTCAAGTTCTTCGGGTGATTCTTCAACTAATGAAGTCATAAGGAGGGACTAAATAATGCTAGATATTATATTTTTACATTACAATTGGTGACATGACACTCATAATCAATCATTGAATTTTTATTTTTATTTTTTAACAAGAATTAATCATAGGGTTAGGGTCCGTTTGGGTTTGCGATTTTAAAAAGTGCGATTTAAAAAAGTGATTTTTAAAAACGCAATTAAGCGTTTGGCAAAATTACAGTTTGGCCTTTAAAATCGCAGGTTAGCATTTTAAAATACTGCGTTTTCAAAAAAGTACCTAGTTGCCTGCGATTTGAATAAGCATTTTTTTGCGTTTTCAAATCGCAATTTTTTAAAAATGCAATTTTCAAACGGTTCATTTTCTGCGATTTGGTTTAAAATCGCACTTTTTCTCTACGAAATCGCAATCCCAAACGCACCCTTAGTTATAAGTGACTTGTTAGCATTGTTGAACAATTGTAGGATAAAAATATTTAAAAATTAATTTTGAAAATATTTTTGATAATGATTCCAAATTAATAAGACGATCCGGGCCTATCCCATCACGCAAGGCTCGTGATGACTTAAAACAGAAGTCCTACGGTTCAGATGCGCGCTGTCGAAGCCGAAACCGCGATGAAGCCGATTAGCCGTCTCGGAATTTTGTCTACTTCAAAATTTCCCAGGAAAAAAAAAAAAAGTATATAGAAAGTATAAAGCCAAAGGAAAAGACACTCCTAGAGTCCCAGTTTGGTGAGATTTTTTTTTTTTTTTTGTTGGTTCATTCCCTCTGTTTCTCTCTCTCTCTCTCTCTCAAGCTTCTAGCAATATCACAGCAACGCTAGCAACGATTTCAATTGACTCAGAAGGAATTCCCCTCGTTCTACTTTCTAAACTTTGTTGTGGTGTAATTTATATCATTCCACTCCTCAAATATCTCTATAAACCTTTCTGCATTTCAGCGTCAATGGAGGATTTTGGTAAACAGTCCTTGAACTCACTGTTACAGTCCATCCTTTGAGTTCCGAATTCCTGTTTCATAAAGTCTTGAAATTTATGTTAAGCCGGAGCTTGGTCCGTACTTGATATTCGTTGAATATTCAGCTGGGTCGCTAAATTCGTCGAAATAAAGTGTTTTCTTCACTGTGGTTGGAGATTTAAGAAGTGGGTCGGAGGTAATATTTGTCAGATCTTCATCTTTTTTCCTTTCTTGTCCTTTTGTTTTTTTATTTCTGTTTGGTAAGTGTGAGTTGTGAATTTGAGGTACCTTACCTAGAACTCTTAATTAACCCGAAGGTTGGCTCTATTAGTAAGGGCATTGGTGTTTGCGGTAGGTTAGGTCTAAGGTTCGAATCCCCTCCACCCGCCAGCGAAACTGGAGTATTATTTGATTCGTGTGAAGGTGGCGTTTTAGATGGATCCAAACCTAACAGGAGTGGGTACACGAAGTGAATATGCCTTAAGGCTGTTACTCGTCATTAACAAAAAAAAAAAAATCTTAATTAATCAATTGATTGATTTATTTCGTGTCTTTTTATGGTTATTTTAGTGTGTGATGTGTAAATAGCAATATTTTCGTGGACGTGATTGAGATCTGCTTGGTTTCATTTCTGTGATTATCTTTTGTTTGTCTTGGTCTTGGTTGGGATGTACAAAGTTACAGTTTTTGATATTGTATTATTTGAACGATGTCCTTGAGGTTGAAGTTCGATCCACCGTTGGCGTTGGATGTGGAGATTTATGGATAGGAGGACTAAGAGCACTTCTATCATTTGTCAAACAAAGAAAAAAGAAAAAAAAGAAATCGTATTATTAAAGCTAAAAACATAATTGTGTAGTCTATGAGGCGTTCTTATATGACAGATAACATGTTTCATTGTACCAGAGCTGGATAGGAAATACATTTTGAAGGTAAAATTATGGAATTTTTTTATTCTGTTGCATTACGCTGTCTAAATTTTCCAGAAGGAACTCATTTGGTATGTTCTTTGCCTAACAATTTGCAGAGCATTAATGTTTATTAGGGTCATTGAGGGTGGAAATCAACTGCCAAATATGTGCTTTCTTGTGTGCGAGAATAGATTGTTGTGGAATATTGGAGCATTGCGATGAAAGTTGTTCCAACCTTTGTCCACCTGAAAAATGGCTCTTTCTAATTGACGTGGCCGGACTGTTGTATTTTTAGTATTTGAATTGTTAGAGTTTATTTTTGAATTGTGAATTTTCTATATGAACCAGTTTATGTTTATGTATGTTTGTCACTGCCAGACCAATGTTATACACCTTTCCCACTGATCAGATGGTAGATAAAAGACATCATAATTTTCATGTTTTCATTGTTAATAACTCCTATAGAACCCATTATGAGGAAATCCAAACGACAGCCAAGGACATCCCTTTTGTTTTTGTTGGAGAGCTTTACAATCTAAATGCAACCATATTCTGGATCAATAATTTTGTTGGTAGAGGAGAACTTGTTGTCTGTAGGTAAACTCATGATGATTTGTGTTTTCATTTTGAGGGGTTTGTAGTGTTCTCATCCAAGTGGTTCATCTTATGGTTGTCAGTTGAAAACTACCTCAATTTGTCAGAGAATTAGATTTACATGCCCACACCTTGTCCTCAGTGACTTGGACAGCCTTTGCTTCAGTCGGGAATACCTCAGCTATTTGAAGAGATGTGGTCAGCCTGCATTCAGCTAGAATGAAGACTATGCAGGTTATGCTCATATAACACCTTAAAGCTTTCCTCTCTGGATTTTAGCATGCAAATCTCTTTCTTATTTTTACTACTAGAGTTTCTGTCTTTCTTTCTTTTTTCAATGGAGTTTTTAGTTGTCAATTTTGTATGCGATCATAGTGCCAACCCCAGATCCCCCCCTTCTCCCGTGCTCAAAGCAGTACTTGTACTGCTTCTCAAATCTCATATTCACTAGTTCTATCACTTTTTTCATATTATGTTGCCAAATAATGTCACCATCATTTAGTGTCAAATGAGTGATGAGCAATTTTTTTTTTTTGATAAGTAAAAAATTAATTAAGAGTGATGTGCAAAATTTGTAACTACAGTCAGTCCTCCATGATACTTTGCTATGATGAACTATGGTGATTGATTTGGTACCACCAATACTTCCACATTGTTGTCCCCTAGTCACCACCAGAACTCTGAAACACCATTGTAGCTTCAGCAAATTATGTCCATGAGGAGGACATGCATGATTGGTGCTCCTTTTGCTTGTAGATGTAATTTATATAAATTTATATGGTATGATAACTTGATGAGGTTGGATGTTAAGCATGATGTTTTTATTATATTGCAAATTTCTATTAAGCCATGTACATTTTACACCTCCATATTATGGTAAATAAGGAATTATGGCAAGCAGTTTTACTGACTTGTTATCGGAAACGAAAATCAATAAACTTGGCCTTGCAAAAATCAAAGAGAGCTGCCTTTTGCTTTTCAACCTTAATAGTGGTGCATTTATGTGCCGATTTTCTACTAGTACTGGCATTCAAGATATCTTGTCACTAAAACGAATAGAACTTCTATGGAGTCACAGAGCACACAAGAAAGACAATCCTCGACTCAGGTTTCACATGAGTCCCAAGATGACCAGCCAAACAATCACACAACTGAGGCTCCTGTAACAGATTCAGCTTCAGTATCTACTTCAAGCAATGATGGCAAAAAAGTTTCACGCGAAGATATTGAACTTGTAAGACAAATAATTCTTACTATATATATATATATATGTTTTTCATTTCTCTTTTTATTTTTTAGTTTTTTTATTCTGATTATCTTGATATGGGTCACAACTAATCTCTTTATCATCTTTGTGTTTATAAACTCTACAAAATGGCTGTTGTAGGTCCAGAATCTAATAGAGCGGTGTCTACAGTTGTATATGAATAGAGATGAGGTGGTTAAAACCCTCTTGACTCGTGCAAGGATAGATCCTGGATTCACAACTCTTGGTAGGCAGCATGAAGCCTATTTATAAGCCTTCGACTTGCTGATTATATGTCATAGTAATCATTTTTAATTATAATGGATATACTCAAAATGGTGAATGAAGTGGAAAACTGGAAGTAGAAGTTGTTATGACCACAAATTAGAGATATTGTGGTCACTATTTGGGATTTTGTGTTTTGAAATAAGTGGAGTATTATATTTGATTTTGTTTTTTCTTACATATTAAGCAGCACCTTAATCTGATAGTCTTATTTATTTGTTATTTACTTCATTCAGTATGGCAGAAGTTGGAAGAAGAAAATGCTGATTTTTTCAGGGCCTATTATATAAGACTAAAGTTGAAGAAACAAATCATACAATTCAATAATCTGCTTCAGCATCAGTATCATCTGACGAAGTATCCAGTAGCTCCAAAGGTTCCTTTGGCCCCTATACAGAATGGGATTCATCCCATGCCTGGTAAGTTTGTTTGTTTGTTTTTTTTGTTTTGTTTTTGTTTTATATATATATTTATATAAATTCCTGATAAGTTTCAGCTTGCAATCATATGGATAGGGTTATTTAAGAGCACAAATGACCCGTATTATATCAATGCAAAAGTAAACAGTGAGTTTTTGGACTATTCTGTATGTCCACTTACTGAAGTTTCTAACACTTACCAATCAACTGCTGGTTGATGACTATATATTTTGGGCTGCTCAAATAAGTTCCTATTAAGGTAGATACATGTGTTAACGGGTATCCTCTACATACTATTTTTGAAAGCTTCTTCCTTTTCAGGAAACTTTGTGGTGCTAGTGCCTGTTTCTTTTTACTTGTTTTTCCTGAATATGTGGTGGATAAAAGGGGTTGCCCTTTCGATTTTCTTCATTTTAGTATGGAATTATGCTTCCTTAGGATTTTGGTTAAAAAAGTTTCTTTGGGCTTGAAAGTGTGGTTCTGATGATTTCATATGGAGCTTTTTCATCAATGGAAATTCAGTGTTGCAAAAGGTTCTAAGCTAGACACTTCTTATGCGCCATTCTTATATTATTGTTGTCATTGTTATTCAATGCCGCTTGTTTGCAGTGCAGTTAACAACTTACCTATGGGATACCCTGTGCTACAGCAACCTCCAATTCCGGCAGCAGGTCAACACCATCTTGATCCGATGGGCTGTGGAATATCAAGCTGTCATGTGGTTAATGGAGTCCCTGCACCAAGCAATTTTCATCCCATTCGGATGAACTCTGGGAACAAGTGAGACCTTCTTGATCTTCACGTCATTTATCATTGATTACTTATTTTAGTGACAGAACTCATTGTAGTTTACTATGTATTTCAATTTATTTGTATTCTTTGTTTATGAATATTATTGCATTGCTTCTTTGAAATTCAAAGGATTTGACCAATGAACTATTAGTTGCATATGCATGCAATGATCTGTTTGCATCTGTAATTCACGCCATGTTTTTGTATCCTTTGTTTATTTCTTCCTCTGAACACGTGTCTCAGCATTGCACACAGTATGATGGCATTGTCTTGTCCATGTTCAAAATCTTATTGGATCAATGAAAACTTAATCCCAGTTTTCCTTCTTTCTAAATAAGCAGTTTTGCTTGATAGAAGTTATGCTAATGTTAGCTGCTTTTGTCCTTGTTGAAGTATGGTGATGGAGAGCAGTGCTGCTGATGTGGCTCCTATTATTCCGCCAAACGGCACCATGTCATCGATGTCAGAGATGCCTGTGAGTCCTACATCAGTGGCATCCAGTGGCCATTTCCCCTTCACTGCATCAGAAATATCAGGGATGGGAGTAGACACATCAGCACTTGATACAGCATTTACATCAGATGTGGCGAGTTCAGTAGGATTGCAACTAGCACCAGGTGGTGGGGCAGGAAATTCCAGGGATTCTTTTAGATCACTGGATCAGATCCAGTGGAATTTCAGTTTATCAGATCTAACAGCAGATTTATCGAACTTAGGAGGTAAGTTGTACCTCATCTTTTGAAATCCAATTGGTGATATATAACTGCGAGAGTAGATATTTATGTCTGTAAATGGTGGTACTTACAAGTTTTAAAAAAATATACATTAGGAAATAGAATAAAAATAAAAAAGAGGAACACAATGAAGTTTCTCCTAAAAGAAAGCAGGAAATGTACTAACTAAACATAGAGATTCTTGAAGTAATCTGACCTCTGCGTTATTCTCTTCCTTTTATGAGGAGCATAAAGTCATTGTGGAATTGATTGATACACATTTTTGAGCATTGCTTCTTGATACTATCTCACTAACGATTTAATATCTTTGTGAATGACGTAATGGCTCTTTTACTATGGCAAGAGAATCCTTCATACATGGATGGATATACTTTCGTTAATGACTCTTTTATTATGGCCAGAGAATCCTTCATGCATGGATGGATATACTTTCGATTAGGTCTAAATACTGGATATATTCATGCTTTTTTTAATGCATTGCCTTCAACCCTTTGCAGATTTAGGAGACTTGGGTAATTATCCTGGCTCTCCCTTCTTGCCATCGGACTCAGAAATTTTGCTTGATTCTCCTGAGCAAGAGGATATAGGTAATGGAAATTGCATATCTTGTTCCTGATGTTCTTATATAATGGTTTGGGTGATTAGTGATGGACAAACATGGTCCATATTATCCATTTCGAAGTTAAATAGATGTCTTAATGACAATTTGATAGAACTTGAGCATCAGAGGTGCAAAAAGGTGTCTTGATTCATTGCAATATCCACCGCGTGTGTCCATGCAAGAAAAGGAAAGTTCTTTTCTCATACTATCAAAACATGGTTTGACCAGACACTGGCTTGCATTTTGGTCAGGGTTGATGTACTTTGAATATTAGTAAATTCTGTATCTGAGTACATTTTATTTTTCTCTTTCAAGTTCAGTCTGTGGGCGGTAACACATCAATCGTTTAATGGGGTGTCCAAGTGTGCCTGTGAATAAAATTTGAACATGTGTCATCTCTGTGTTGCTGGTTGTACGCTAATTGCTTTGCCTCATTTCAGTGGAGGAGTTCTTTGTTGATTCCGTCCCTGGACCATGTTCTCAATCAGATGAGGAGAAACCCCAAAGGTGAGAGCATCCTGTTTCACTATAGACTTGTTAGGATAGGATAGAGTTTGGATTAATAAATAAGAATTTGACATTCATTTACTTTCCATTCTGGGGTTTTGTTATTAACAAATTTGAACATTTGAGCATTGTAGTTAGCTAGATTACTCTTCATTAGCGTGCAAGTGAGAAAGTAGTCATGCCAATACAAGTTATGACTTTCTTGTAATAACCTTTTTCAGAAAGCTTTATCACCTAGAAAACCATATTTATCTGTAATCTTGTATTTGGCTACATTGATGGGACATTGCTATTTTAAGCTACAAGTTATGCTACCATTTCCCATGTTCTACCTGACATACCAATCAGGTTGGATTGAATTCTTATACTCAGAACATCTAATAACTTACATTTAGTTATTCATTGAATTTGTTTATTATCTGCGGAATGGGAGGGTAACCCCATGTTTGCCAATTTTAACTTATTTCGGTCTGGCACTATGTTTGGTTTCTCGAGTTATTTTCTTTCACAACTTGTATTCAGTATGGACTTGGCTTGCATCTGGTGATTAAATAATTGGAGATCTCCTGTAATTCAAATAAACGGTGAAGAGTGGAAGACGAATCTTAGCCTTTACCATTGTCGGTGAGTTCTCATAATCTTCCAATCTTGACTGTTTATCTGAACCACATGAGATCTCTAGTTATTTAATCATTATAGGCAACCCAAATCTGTTAAAATTATTTGGTAGATTTTTAAAAAGAATATGATGAATGGGAAAAAGTAGGAAATTGTGTATTGCGATTGAGCGCCAACCGGAGTCAAAACGACCTTATAGAATAGTGGCGTTTTAATTAATCAATACATTCCATGGGCTACACTTAACTGAAGTATCTATTTTTTGGCCTCTCCAAGTTTAAATTTGTTGTTAACTTGATCATTAGAATTCGACTTTGGGTCAATTTGGTACTTGAAATTTGCATTTATGGTCAATGTAACATTTCGTCCAAACCTTTTAATTTTCCTTCTGCTGAATGTTACAACACGTACACTTGAGATGAAACCAATGTCGTTTTGGCTTTAATTTCCTTGAGAAAAGCATTAGAATGAAACTGGAATTAGACGATAGGAGAAACTTCATTTTACTCTCCTTGAACTTTTATCGCTTTTGCAATTTTTATTCGTGGTTAAAAAACTTTCAATTAGCAAACTTTAAAAAGATTACTCAGGAAAAAAAATTGGGGATTTATATATTGTCCCTCGAGGTACCTGGGAATGCTTATTGGAAGGGAAATCAACTCATTAGACGGTCAAATGGTAAATGAATATTATATCCTTGTAAAATTTATGAAATTACAAAATTATTCTTAAATTATAATTATTTGTTGCAAATTTTGTAAAGTTTGATGCACTAAATTGAAAGTATTTCAAATTTAAGGTGGGATATTACAAAAGTGATGAAAGTTAAAGGGTTAAGTGAAATTTCTTCATGACGAAATGAGTCAAATGACTATGGACAACAAATAAAAACTTCAATACTAGTCCCTGCAAGGGGTAGTTCAATTGGCTGGAGACCACGCCTCATGACGCCTCATGAAGCGGATGTTACTAGTTTGAATTCTTCTTCTCTCTCTTGTGTAGACATGTTAAAAAAAAAAAAAAAAAAAAAGAAGAAAACTTCAATACTAAATTAAAGGTTCAAACTTGGGGGATTAATTGATAGTATATCCAAACTTAATGAGAGCGAGCTACACCTTCTTCTTCTTTTTTGTTTTTTTTTTGGCATAAAACCTCTTTTGTTAGGCCAGCTCGTTAAATTAACAGAAAAACACATGAGATGTATGTGATTTTTCTTTCCCTATTAAATCATGAAAATGACTTCATACAAAAAAATTACAAAAAGTTTTTAAAAAAATTCAAAAATGAACAAAAAAGGGCACTCATTAAAACTGCCTTAGGGGTGGATTGGTCACTCTCAATCGCATGCATGTGGGGTGACTCAACCACTTCTAAATAATACTTTGGGCGGCCAATCCACCCTATGTCCCTATGCGTTTTAGGGGTGGCTACCCCTCTTCTTCCTCCTTCCTTCCTTCTTTCTTTTTTATTTTTTTTAAAGAGTTACTTTGAATTTTAAGATTTTTTAATCTTTTTTTAAAAAAATAAAAAATCTAATGGTATTTAAGTAAAATTAATTTCTAAATTAAAGGTGTTTTCGTCATTCCATGATAACAAAAAAAGTATATGTTTTGCCACATGTATGTTTTTGTCTAGTTTAACACGTTCAATTAATAGAAGGGTTTTTACTTATCAAAAATAAAAAAATAAAATTAATGGAAGGGTTTTTTTTACCAACGATTGGTAGTTTTGGCTGTGACATGTGGTAGTTTGTGGGGCAATGTGCAAATGAGTGGTAATTGATGAAATAAATTGTAATTAACCCTATTTTTTGTGGGGTGGGGGGGCACTATTATGGGATTCACTTGGCCTAACTAGTGGATGGGTTGCTCAAGACCTTTTCGAGTAGGTGGATCATATAAGAACTCTCTCAATTTGAGCAGCAAAATCACCGACAATCTTTATCTAAATTTGAAATATGATATTACATTGTTGTCATGGTGGTTGCTCTAAGTTTTGTATAACAATCCCTTCATTATTTATGGCTTTGTTTTATTTTTTTTTCCCTTCTTCCTTTTGTATTTTATTTTCAGAACAGAAACATTAACAAACATTTGAAACAACTCAAAACTACTTTCATACACAAAAACATATTTTATTATTATTATTATTATTTATTTAAAAAAAGTACTTTGTAAAAGCATTAGCAAACCAACTCACTATCCAAATATTTACGGCTAGCTTATATTTTTCTAATATGTAAACTATTCTCAATCAAGCCTATGTCACATTTCTACCTCTCTTTCCTTGTCACTTATTGTTGTGACCAACCCACCATTACCTTCCTCCCCACCAGGGGGGAGCCATTCAGGAGCTTGGGGGGCTGGCCCCCCAAGCCCCAAGTTTTTTTTTTAAAAAAAAGAAAAAAAAAAAAGAAATTAAAATTTGTCCTATTTTTAATTTTTTTTTAATTTGGCCCCTTCAATTTTTTTTTCTTCAATTTAGCCCCCAAGCCCCACGGCTTTCCAAAAAGAAATCTTAAAAAAATAAAAATTTACCCCAAATTTTTTTTTATTTTTTTATTTTTAATTTTTTGCCCCCCATATTTTTCTTCTTCTTCAATTTGGCCTCTCCGAGTTGGGGATGCTGACTCCACCCCTGCTTCCCACCTCTTATTATTTTGTATGACTCTTTCCATTTTCCTTAACCACACAAAATTAAGAGTAAACCACAACTCATAATTTTTTAGATATTTAAATTTGGAAGACTCTCTTTGTTTGATGGTAACCTCCTTTTTTTTTTTTTTTTTTTTTTTTTTTTTTTTTCATTTCAAATAAAAAAATTAACAAATAACTAAAAAACATAAAATATTTAAAATTATTTTCACCTTTATATCACATCAAAAATTCAAAATATCTATCACACACGTAGCAGAAGTGAAAGGAAGATTCAAGAAGCTGTTAGAAGGGGGAGTTGGCGTCCAGCAGTGCAGGTGGAGAGCTAGGAGTTTATGGCATGAATTATGGATTCCAGTTGGAATCCAGTAATTCAATTTTACACGTGCTCTACAATTACTTCTTGTAGATGTCGTTTTGCTTTATTTCAGTTTGCCTTGTGGTTTAATTGTTGTATAAATACAATTGAATTCTCTTGTAGAATTTCGCTAGGAGACTCGCCATCTCGAATAGGTTTATTAATACAGTTGCATTCATCTTCTTCGTTGATCTTCTTCTTCTTCATTTCTTTATCTTTTTCCCATTCTTCGTTTCCATTATCATCAACCAACTTCTACCGTAGTAACAAGAGTGTTACAAGTGGTATCAAAGCCCACGATCGTCACGCTTATGAAAACAAGATCAACAGGTATGGCAGACGAGTCACAGTTGTGGAAGGAATTGAAAGAACTGGGTAGTAGGGTAGCTCAAATGCAGGAGGGGAGAAAGTCAGATATCAGTTTTTAATCATACACAACCGATCGATTTCTTCAGTATTATAATCTCCAAATATCAGACCATTCAGCCAACATCAAAAACAATATTTAATTTGATTATGATTAAAATTTTACTTCAAACAATAGCAAAATATTTCTTCTGTACAAATATATATATATATATATATATATTTTTGTCCTTTTCTAATTGTCTTCTGAATAGTTGATTGACTTCAATTATTTGTTTTGGAAAAAAATATATTTTAGCTTCCCAAACTACCATCATTTTTCTGGATGGCCCACAAACTATCAATGCTTAAATTTTGGCTCTCCAAACTACCACTTTTTGATTTTTTGGCTCCATCCGTCCATTTATGCCGTCAATTCTAAACATAATTTTGAAAATACCCCTCCTACACTTTGAAATTTTCATGGTTAAGGGAGGGGTATTTTCGAGTTTTTGGCCAATTTCTGTTAGAATTAACGGCATAAATAGATAGATGGGGCCAAAAAATCATAAAGTGGTAGTTTGGGGGCCAGAATCTAAACATTGGTAGTTTGGAGGACCATCTAAAAAAATAGTGATAATTTAGGGGGCTAAAATATATTTAACCCATTTGTTTTCTAATGAGAAGACATTTCAACCTTACTATTTATGCCAATAGCCATCGGAAGAAAAAGCATCTTTTTTCGGAATTTGTGGACATAAAGACTTGCTTATAAGCTCTATCTTGGTCTCCAATCATGTCGTATTAAACTCCTATCATCATCAATTAACAGTCTTTTTCAATTTTGGAGATTTTAGAATCTTTCTTTAAGGCAGCATTACCAATCACCTAAATGTTAAAATAACAAAATAAGATATACGATAAAAGCGAAGCGCAAAGAGAGAGATCATGATTTTGGATGGTTCGGCCTAAAAAAACTTACGTCCATCACTAAGAAGAGTTTAATAGGACTACATCTTTAATGAATGACTTGATTATACAAGTGTGTTACATTGTTTATTTATAAAAAAATATGGTAAGTGAGGTAGGCTAAAAAGAGAATCAAATCTTGGGTGTTTGATTATAGACACACAACTATTCTAAATACATATAAGAAAAAATATAATAAGATTAATGCTCCGTTTGTTTGGGTGTAAAATATTTTTTGGTGTTTAGTGCAACCGAAAATAATGGTTAACGAATATCATTTTCAGTTTGACCGTAAAAGCTTCTTTAATTTTTTGAAAACAATTTACAGTTTTAGAAGCTTTAAATCGTTTTCTGGATTTAAACTCTTCATTCTTGCATACATATTTGTGGGAATCCGGCGAGTCTGGGATTGTCACCGGATTCTGGCTACTAGATTTCGACTAGTTTGCCGAATTTTGGCTATTCTGTGCCTAATTCCGACCAAACTGGCCGAATCTAGCCATTGCCGCCGGATTTCAGCCTTCATCGTCGAATTCCGGAATCCTGCTGGCCAGTGACAGAATCTCGTCACTGGTGATTTTTCGCCGTTAGTGATTTTTTCGTTCGAGCTAAACGCCGAAAAATATTTTCAGAAAAATTATTTTTTCTGAAAAATGATTTTGTTGAAAATATTTTATGACTGAAAATATTTTACGTTTAAACAAACGGAGCATAATATGAAAAATATTTTAACACTAAGGTTTTTTTTTTTTTTTTTTTTTTTTTTTTTTTTTTTCTGGAAAGAAAATGGTTGGGGTACTACAATTTGTTTTACTGCAAAGTCAATTGCAAACTCATGTGACAATCTATAATTGGTGAAATAATTAAAGAGAAATTGACAATCCAGATTTTGTGTTTAATTATTTTACTAATTATAGACTGCAACATCAATTTATAAGACATTGTAGTAAAATTTGTAAATGACTTTTGAAAATTTAATTCTATGCTTACTCTTATTATTGTTATTGTTAGTGTGTTGTTGTTTGGAGAATCATATGTTATCGTTGAAACATCCCTATTCTAAAAGTAGTTAAAATGATATACTCATAAAAAAAAAATAATAAAAGAAAAAAAATGAAGTAGTTAAAATGCTTGATTAATCAAATGTAAAATTATAAATGTTTTTTTTAACCAAATTGAGAAATTCTATTTAGTACATTGTTATATAACTGTCATACAATTTGATTATGTGACAATAAAAATTAATTTTTAAATAAAAATTGTAAAAAAAAAACCAAGACACATTGTTTCAATTGTGTTCCATTGCATAAATGGCATTACTTTTTTGAATTTACTCATTGGGTGGATCCAATAATACGCCGTTTCCATTATATAAAGACTCTGACAAGAGTCTGAAGACAATTATTAGAATCTCCCACCAATTGGAATTGACTCTTCTATTTATTTGGACAATAACAAAAAGTGCAAGACTCTCGTAACCTAATCCAGATAAATCTAACTTGTATAGCAACTTAAACAATACATAATTATTACGGAACAAATAATAAGCCCCTCTTTATAATAAAGCACACCCAACAAATAAAAGAGCGCAGATCTAGCACCTAAGCCAACAAATAGTCCAATAATATTTAAGCATCACAAAGGCAAATTGTGAACACACTAAAAAAAAAAAAATTAACACCCTAAAACAAAAGCAAACATCGAGACCGGCGTTGGGTGGCATCGTCGCCAGCAACGGCGCATGCAGACCACGCGCTGCCACCGGAGACCTCTGCAGCAGAAACTCGCCGGTAAACCTCGGAACCATCGAAAAACCTCCAACCGCACCCTGAAAGACAAGCCGTGACCCACAGCGCCGTTCCAGAAAGAGACTCCCTTGGCACGTTTAGGCCACACGCCTAACGTGAAGAACGGGCACTGCCGTGGTTGGAGGTTGCTGGACCGAAAGAAACCGACGACCACCGTGGAGAGGCACGTCTTAAGAAAATCAGCCGAAGTGAGCAGATCTGACTCCATAAAAAGAAATCCAAACAAAAAAATCAGGTCAAAAACTCTGCCTGTAAACACATCAGAAAGTCACTCCCCAACCCAAATCCTGTGAAGTATTCTGCCGAGGAACATCAACCAACAACGGATCTAATTCGAGGGAACAAAAACTCCAAAACCCTAATGACTTTAGGACGCAAAAAACTCCACTAGCAATAGCCAGGGATGAGAAAAAACCTTCCCCCACCCTAATAAGGCGAGGGAGGAAACACCACTGGAAAACCTTCCCTTCCCCCAGGAAACAAACCTCACAAGCGTTGCTATCTCTAGGGCCGGTGCTAAGAGAAAAAAATGTTGGGTTCAGACCAATTGTGTATGAAGGGAGAATAATTGACTCTTTTATTTAGATGGTTGGTTTGGAATTTAATTCAAACAAAATGGTCAGAAACAAATTAAATCAGTTAAAGAATCACAAAATAATATTTATTTATTTTTCTATTCAAATATAGAAAAAAAAAAGTTATAAGAGATCAAACAACTATAAAAGGCGGACACTCCAACATCAAAGTCCAAACAAAAAAGACAGTACATACATAAACACAAACAATAGACAATAGTAGCCTTTCTAAGGACCTCACAAAATAAAAGCCTCGACCGGTAAAAGCAGCCACCACAGTAAAGTTATTATTGCGGAATAGACACAGTCAAAAACTGACAATATCCTTTGAAGAAGAATGAAACCCCGTTTCAAAAGTCTCCACCAACTCGATAAGATGCTCTCTCATGAGTATGGCCAAAAAGTAATGAGAAATAGACGTGGTAAGTATGGGATGGTACAAAAATATAAAGAAATGGGTCCACGTTAAAAGTATATGTTAATTTCCAGGAAGCTTGCTTGGGTTGACTTGGCTCTTCTCTCCGTGGACTTGTCTTCTTTTATAATTCCCTCTCATTTCCTCATCTCACATTCTCTCTCTGAGACCCGCAGACAGTTACTGTTACAGCCATTGGAGACTCTCTCCGTGAACTCTCTTCCCCGGGGCTCTGCCTTTTTCTTTACGGAACTTCTCCTTCAAATCCTTAATTAGTCTACTCCACTTGTTTCTGATCCTCCATGGAAGCAAATCGTGTGTAAGGAAGGCCAAATGTTCACTGTATATATAATACCATACAATATTCTATCTTTCACTCTCTGTCTGTTTGGTTGATGAGAAACGGTTGGAAAAGGAAAGAAAACTAATCCCAGCGCGCAAGACCAAGACCCTTTACTTCGGTTTAGCTTGGTTCAACAATTTGGCCTTAGTAGAGGTGGGTTTTTCTTTTTTCTTTTTTAGTGTAAATTTTGTTATTTTTGTGGATAGCATGGCAACATAAGTAGGTAATTGTATGACTTTTTTTTTTTTTTTTTTTTTAATTTTTTTTTCCCTTTTCTTTCCCTTTTCTCAGCAAACAAACAGAAAGTTGGTATTTTCGTGTTTTTCCATTTTCTGACTTGAAATATGGATGAAACCTTAGCAGTGAAACACTGAAATATATATTTTTAGCCTCTTTTTCTCTTAGACCCGTTAAATTGAGATTAAATGATTAAATTTAAGGTTAAATAGAAACTTGCCCAAAGTGGTTTGTAAACTTTATTTTTTGCCCCTTGAGTTTTACTTTTTATCATAGGTGGTACATGTGGTATGTGAAAAGACGGAAATGATACCTCCGTATAATTTTTCATCCAAAACTAGCGTCCAACCACGTCATCCTACAGGTGTCGGCGTGCATGCGCGACACCTGTCCCCGTGATACACTTCAGCGCTGACGTGACTATCATTTTTCTTTATTTTTATTATTTTAATGATTTCTTATATATTAAAAAAAAATAAAAAATTCTAGGTGGCTCAAGGGCCAAAATGGGGATGGCCGAAACCACCCCCATGGCCCATAGGGGTGGTTCGGCCACCCCCAAGGGCCAAAGTGAAACCGGCTGGTCTGGGGGTGGCTGAAACCACCCCCATTAGGCCTGGGTGGTCGAACCACCCCCGTGGCCCATGGGGTTGGTTCAGCCACTCCCAAGGGCCAAAGTGAAACCGGCCGGTTTGGGGGTGGCTTGAATGGTGGTGGTCGGCCACCCCATGTGGCCCAAAGGGGTGGCTCAGCCACCCCAACAATTTTTTTTTTTTTAAAGCCACCCCCAGACCTAATGGTGGTGGCCGGCCACCCCTTTGCCACCCCAACAATTTTTTTTTTTAAAGAAATCGTTAAAATTATATATATATATATATATATATATATATATATATATATATGGTACAAAATATATTGATTTTATTTTATTTTTTGACATATTCGCAAAAGAGGAGGATGAGAGATTCAAACTAGTAACTTCCATTTCATGTGGCGTGGTCCCCAGCCGATTGAGCTACTCTTTGGGGACAAAAATATATTAATTGTGTACAAAGTACCATGTGTGATATATTTATAAAACCAAGGTACCATTACTGGTAATTATTTAAACCACAAGGGCCACATCATGAAATCTATAAAACCACAGGGGTATACATTGGGAAAAAAAATTGTGTTTAAGTAACAAACATTTGGTCATTTTTTGGGTTATATCAATTGGCCACGCAGATTATTTTGTATTTTCAATTGTTACACAGGACTGATAGCATTGTTTATTTTTTTATGAATGATTCAATTCTTGTCAACATATTATTTTGATACACGACAGGCATATAGGTTACTTTTGGTTCAAAACAGGCATACCAAATATTATTTGTATACAAAGTATCATTTGTGATATAATTACAAAAATAAAGTATTATTTTTGGTACTTATTAAAACCACATGGGGCACATCGTGAAATTTATAAAACTACAGGGGTATCTATTGGGAAAAAAAAATTGTTGGGGGGCCACATGGGGTAGTCTGGGGGTGGCCGAACCACTCCCGTGGCCCATGGGGGTGGTTCAGCCACCCCAAAGGACTAAAGTGAGAAAAACCTTGGCCCTTGGGGGTGGCCGAACCACCCCCATGGGCCACGGGGGTGGTTCGGCCACCCTCGGGCCTAATGGGAGTGGTCGAGCCACCCCCAAGCCAAATGGGGGTGGTTTCGGCCACCCCCAAAAATGCCTTGGGGGTGGTTGAGCCACCCATAATTTATTTATTTATTATATATATATATATATAATTTATTTATTATATATATATATATATATATATATATATATATATAAGAAATTATTAAAATAATAATAAAGAAAAATGATAGTCACGTCAGTGCTGAAGTGTATCACGGGGATATGTGTCGCACATGCACGCCGACACCTGTAGGATGACGTGGCTGGACGTTAGTTTTGGATGAAAAATTAGACGGAGGTACCATTTCCGTCTTTTCACATACCACAGGTACCACCTATTGTAAAAAGTAAAATTCAGGGGACAAAAAATAAAGTTTACAAACCACAGGAGACAAGTTTTTATTTAACCTTTAAATTTACTCATTTTTATGAGCTTAACATTACATCTAAGTTAAAACGTCATGTGTTTAAAGTGTTAAAATGTTAATTAAATGATTAAATTTATTTATTTTTTAAACTTAGGATAAGCGATAATTTAATAACCAAAAAGAGGTTAGAATTGTTTTTGTTTATTTATTTATTTATTTCTCAATTCCTTGACTTAATGATGATTATAATTAATAAAAAGTTTTTTTTTGGTGTTCACTCTTCTTGTGGTTTATCATGTTCTACTTTTTGCAGATCATGTTGTGGGCAATAGGATTCTTTCCGGTTGAGTTTCAACTCGAAAGAACCAATTAGTTATAAATAAAGGTTTTTTTCTTGATAATTTCACATTGAACTCAATTGGAGTGGATCCCGGTCCAAGTTGTGGTCCAATTGTGATATTTCGTTATTTTCTCTCCCCCCCCCCCCCCCCCCCCTCTCTTTCTCTCTATAAAGTACGACTTATTTTCTAATTAATATCTACCCTTGACTGTACGTATGAATAGGGTTAGGTGTACAAAAAAGTCTTTCTCTTCTTCTTCTTTTTTTTTTTTTTTTTTTTTATTTTATTTTATTTTATTTTATTTATTGAATATGGAAATGGGTTAAGCCTTACTAAGAGGATACTTTCCACTATTGATCTAAAAAAAGAAGTTGACTCAAACTAATTTAAAACAGTGCTAAAATAATTACAAAAGCTAAAAAGATGGGTCTTAATAAGTTATAACAAAATGGTTAGTAATATCGTACTTCTTACACTTTCTGTCAGCCTTTACATTATCTAGCATTTGTTAAATTATTATTTGTTCTAAAAGTGATAAAAAGTTAAATTTAATTATTTAATTTATATTGTAACACTCATTTTTGCACGTGGGCTTAAACTTTTCACTTAATAAATGAAATCTAACACGTGAAATATTTAATCGAAATGAGAGATAAAATGTAAAATCAAGGTTCAAACTCAAAACTTGGCTCTGATACCATATTAAATCATCACTTGTCTTAAAAGCTTAAACCGATAAGAAATATGATTAATATAATTATTTAATTTACCTTATAACCGTACGAACCATTTTTATTTATTTTTCTTTGTGTTTTCAATTTAGAGAATTTTGAAATTTAACTTGTACTTCTGCAGGGCCTGCATTTTAGCAGTTTATAACAATCATCCCAAGTTTGGCTTTTCATAGTGGACATCTAATTGGCTCAAGTTATGGACCCCAATCCACAAAAGTTTGTGAGGTTAGTTTGTTCAACATTCTCCATTTGTTGCTACCTATGATTTCCTCTGATTTGATTCTAACTTTTTCACACACAATTTCAACAACATCTCTCTGTTACCTCTTTACATATCGGTGCATCGGTGCATGTGTGTTATGAACAGTAGCGGAACCAGGATTTTAAATCACAAGGGGCAAGATTAAAAATTAAAGTTGAACACAAATTGATTAAAAATATTACTAACGAACAAATGAACAATTTAACAAAAAATATTTATTGTTTAAAATATATGAATGTAACTTATAATTTATTTTGTCACGGCTATCTTCCACGAGTTGTCATATTTCAAATTTGCCAAATCTATCTTGACACGAGCTCCTTTAAAATTGATTGAAGCTCAATGAAATCATTGTTGTTTTCCTTAATTTCAAGTAGCTACAATTATATATTTCATACAATTAATTAATTTATATATATATATATATAAACAACTAATTTAAAAGATAATTTACATATAAAACTTAATTGGAAAATTTATTATTATTTAATAATAAAATTTAAAATAAATCAGTACATAAATCATTAAATCTGACATACCTAAAACTATTCAATGAAGAGAAATCGGGGAAAAAAAAGGGTAAAATTTTCACTCCCAATACATCAAGACGACGCAACATGCTAAGGCAACAATACGCCAATGGCCCAACACGTTTTGTTAAAAAAGTTAATGAAACGGAGCGTTTTGTTCATCTTCCTTTTTGGAAGAGTCAAATGTTAACGACTCCTTTGTCCCTAAGGAGTAACTCAATCGGTTAGGGATCACGCCTCATGAAGCGGATGTCACTTGTGTGGACATATTAGGAAAAAAAAGAAAAAAGAAAAAAAAAAAGGTTTCCCTAAAAGTTTCATAAACTTAAAAATCTAAAATGGTGAAAGCTTGGAAGACCAAATCTCAGTCCTCCTAGTCTTGGAAATGCTTTGCCCATGTAATGTAGATGCCCCTGGCGAGTAGTTGAGGGTGAGCAACTAAAGGTATTGGGAAAAAATCTGCTAGGGGTAAGGGAAAATTTTTAGGGTCGAGAGGGGGTGTTTTCAAGAAAACCTTCTCTTAACAGTATTTTAACAAGAATTTCAGTGATGTTAGTAGATAGTATTCGAACCATTCTGTTTCTATTCATGTTAGCATTGCGTATAGAAGTTATTATATCAGCAATAGTGTCTTTACCCCTGTTTATGAACACCATCATTCGCATCTATATTTGATCAAATGATATATAACACGATCAGTATATGAAGAGGATGACAAAGACTGAAACTATCCTGGAAGGTTCTAAGTAAAGGTATCTAAAATGATCATTTGGATAGGATCTCTGTATTGCATCCAGTTTTGGTAGTGGAATGTACATTTAACCCAGTTGACCGAATTGGGTGATTGGTAGTGTTGTAAATGGATGAGTTAAAGGATTGTCACTTCTTCCGATTTTCATTATAAGTGCATGATTGTAGTCTTCACTTATGTTTCCCATATCTTTTGAAAAATATGCTTTAGATCCCAAGTTGTTACTAATCAGATTAACAAAGTTAATAACTTTAAAGCCAAACACCGCCTATATCAATACCAAAATCATAGCAAGCCTAAAAGAAAATTTACACAGATTTTGATAACAAAGTGAAACATTTTGAAGAACTATTTGAAAGTAAAACCATTGAGTTAGCAAATCCCAAAGGTATTCACTATAGAAGACTTGTGTTATAGATTGATCTTACTTACAAAATCTGTAACTCCCAAAACTTAATTTGTATCCCCAACAAACGATTCATTCACTTCCCACTGCAGTGGGTCTAGAACTTCTAGCCTTTTTCTACTGTCATCACCCTCAAGAGCGAACCTTTTTTGCTACAGTCCAGAGGTCTGATGGCTAAAGGTTTTTCTGTGGTATGATTGATGAAAATCAAGGAGAAGAAATAAACTGTTTAAGGCTCAAAGATGTTTAGGAAAAACATGTGCTTCCCACGTGCTCAAAAGCAGGTTTGCTGGCTGAGTTGGAGAAAATTCCTCCAACTTGGTTTGGAAGAAACTTTTGTCCTTTTGGGAACATAAAATCTAACATCTGATGTGTTGCTTTGTCACTGGTCTTTCCAATTAGTTATTTTGATTTTGGTAGTACCCAATTAGGTATTCACATTAACATTGCTTCTGACAATTTCTAACTTTCTTTATGGTACTTACCATATTTATACTTTCATCCAGGTTTAAAGAGTGGAGTTCAGAGAGATCTTCGAGTTCCGAGCAGCAATATTCCAGTGATGGACTATATCCAAGAAACACAAGATTAACAGTTGGCAGAATTTTGAAGAGTTTTTGGAGAGGGTTTGAGAGGGCTTTGAAGAGAATTAAATGTTCAAAACAAAAATCAACGAGCACCCATTCTGTAGGTGAACGGCCAAGAAAAGACTCAGGTCCTAGGAAGACAATTTTGGATCCACAGGGTCAATTCCTTCAAACGTGGAACAAATTTTTTGTGCTCTCTTGTGTGGCATCAGTGGCCCTAGACCCCTTCTTCTTTTACATTCCAATTATGAAGATTGATGGGGAGAACTTGTGCCTCGGTTTGGACAATAGAGTGGCGATCTATGCTTGCGTTTTTCGTACACTCATAGATGCCTTTTATGCACTTCATATAATCTTTCAATTCCGTACTGGGTTTATTGCCCCTTCTTCTCGAGTGTTTGGAAGGGGTGAGTTGAATGTAGATCCTAAGGCTATAGCTAAAAGATACTTGTTCTCCTACTTCATCATTGACATTCTATCAATTCTTCCACTTCCACAGGTATGCATGCATGCTCTTTTTGCATTCATTAAAGCATTCACTTTAGACAAATGTTGACAATTCAATAAAAAGAAACTTGCTTCTGCTTACTTTGTTCAGGTGCTAGTATTTTCCATCATTCCCTATATGAAAACCAAGACCAACCGTCCATCAGTCATGAAGGAGATGTTGAAGGCCATAGTCTTCTCCCAGTATGTGCCAAGACTTATGCGGATCTATCCACTATATATAGAAGTAACAAGGACCTCTGGCATACTGACTGAGATAGCATGGGTTGGAGCTGCTTATAATCTTTTTCTCTACATGCTAGCCAGTCACGTAAGTTGATTGTTCTTTAAATTCTTAAAACCTATTTTTTCAAGATTTTTCGACCACTAATAAATGTGACATATTATACCAGGTAGTTGGAGCATTTTGGTACTTGTTTGCGATAGAACGAGAGGAGAATTGCTGGCACAAAATGTGTAAGAGAAATGATTGTCCGTCTGAGGATTTCTACTGCGTAAAGGCCTCTAATAAAAATCTTTATGAAGCTTGCCCTTTTATCGACCCTGATAACATTACAGATCCAAATGTCTTCAACTTTGGAATATTTAATGATGCTCTGAGCTCTGGAGTGGTGGAGTCCAGAGCTCATTTTTCGACGAAATTCTTTTACTGCTTTTGGTGGGGTCTGCGTAATCTTAGGTTAGCAATATATAAACTACATTCTTACTCAGTTGCCTGCTGTCAAACATTCTCATTGAAATTATGTTATCTAACTTCCAAGCTAAGCTTTCCAACTTATAGCAATATTGACCACATTGTGAGTTAAACTTTGGAGCTAAGGCATTTTTAACTCGTACGTTTCCTTTTTTTCTCAGTTCTCTTGGCCAAAACCTGAAAACAAGCACTTTTGTTGCGGAGATATTCTTTGCTATTGCCATATCCATCGCTGGGTTGGTTTTATTTGCATTTCTTATCGGCAATATGCAGGTAATAATATGATCCTCACTTTAAGACAGTTGGTGAATTAACATAGTATTAGAATAGACTAGAGGTCTTGAACTCGAACTTTGACTTATCAATTTATTCCTATTTTCACATGTTAGGTCTCACTTGTTAAACTTTTACAACAACTGTACGTCAACCAATATATCTTTGGTGTATTTATTCTGTTTTATTTTCACCTGCCAACTGCCATATCTTCAACAGGAACATGATGTTTCTCTGTTCTTACCAATTATATCCACTCTTAACTCCAACCAGAAACCTTTTTGCAGAATCATCATACTCCTAGATTTTACGAACTAAGTTGCTATGTTATGTTTTTTTTGTGCTGTTACAGAAATATCTGCAATCCACAACAGTGAGAGTAGAAGAAATGAGAGTGAAAAGGACTGATGCAGAACAATGGATGTCCCACCGTATGCTCCCTAAGAACCTAAGGGATCGGATTAGACGATATGAACAGTACAAATGGCAAGAAAACAGAGGTGTGGAGGAAGAGAATCTTGTTCGTAACCTTCCTAAGGATCTCAGGAGGGACATAAAGCGCCATCTCTGCTTGGGCCTTGTTAAGAGAGTCAGTATTTTCCTCTACCTCTTTCTTTCTTTTTTTATGAATTAGATTTTTATTAACACCCAAATACAATGCCAACACTCCAGCAAAAAGTTGAAACACGATGATACTTGCCAACAGTATCAATCAAAAAACCCCAGCCAACTTACAAACACAAAAACGCTCAAAGAATAAACCCTGCAACACCTGAAAAGTCTCTAAAACAGACACCAAACAACCCTCCACAAAAACTAAGAACTTCTGCAGAAACAAAAGCAGAAAAACCAGAAGAAACAAAACTCAGCAATTAGACAATTTCTTCCTTAATAATCCAATTCTGGCAAAGATCTGTATTCTCTTGGCTTCTCTTGATCCACCTCTTCCCAACACTCTGGTACGAACTTCCCACAAAATATTCTGAAATATCTGCTCCTCTGTTTTCGGGCGTGAAGCCCATACTTTAACTCATTTCTGTTTCTCCACACATTATACTGTTGCACAAAGCACCAATCTACACACATTAGTTTCCTTTTTGTCAAACTTTTAGCGATGGTATTCATCAAGTCAATTTGATGTTTTAGGTGCCAATGTTTGAAAAAATGGATGGACAACTGCTGGATGCACTGTGTGATCGTCTCAAGCCAGTACTTTACACAGAGAAAAGCTACATCGTTCGCGAGGGGGATCCCGTGGACGAGATGCTCTTTGTCATGCGAGGAAACCTAGCCACCATGACTACAAACGGTGGACGAACTGATTTCTTCAACAATGCTTTCTTGAATGCTGGCGACTTCTGTGGAGAAGAGCTTCTTACTTGGGCCTTGGATCCCCACTCCTCTACCAATCTCCCCATCTCAACTAGAACAGTGGAAGCTCTAGTAGAGGTTGAAGCCTTCGCTCTAATGGCTGAGGACTTGAAGTTTGTCGCCTCTCAGTTTCGGCGTCTTCATAGCAAGCAGCTCCGGCACGCTTTCAGGCAAGGCTTTTAAACCATGCTCATCAACTTTTTGGATATTTCTCGTCATATATGGCTGTCTGAGCAAAGCGAGGCTACACAAACAAAAAACTTTGTTAGAATATAAATTAAATGATTAAATTTACCATTTCTTATCAGTTTACGCTTTTAAGACAAGTGAATGATCCTTCGTAATGTAAATGTGCAATGATGAATTTCAGGTTCTACTCTCAACAATGGAGGACGTGGGCGGCCTGTTTTATCCAGGCAGCTTGGCACCGGTACTGTAGGAGAAAGCTTGATAAGTCTCTTCGTGAAGCAGAAGAAAGACTGCAAGATGCTTTGGCAAATGAAGGTGGAACCTTGCAAACGGCACCAAGTCTTGGTGCAACTATCTATGCATCAAGGTTTGCTGCCAATGCACTTCAAGCCTTGCGACAAAAGGGCGCACCGAGCCCTAGAGTGCCACAAAGATTGCTACCATTGCTGCCTCAGAAGCCTGCTGAGCCCAATTTCGCTGCTGAAGATCGTTAATTAAGAGTGCTGTTTCAAGTGATTATCAAGTGAGGCCTTTTTATTTATTTATTTATTTTTTTCTCTGCATTCAAGGCTCATACACAACAGGTTTTTGTATATATATATATATATATATATAGCATGTGTAACCCAGAACTGTGGTGGCCGAAGGTTTTAACATAAACCAATAAATAAATTCGATTACGTGCATCAATTATTGTTTAATTAATTACGTGTGAACATCTTTAATTCTTTATTCCATGTTTTCACACTTTTTTCTCCTCTAAACTACCTCTACCTTGTAATTGAAAAAAAATAAAAAATTCCCTTTACGCAGTTCCCCCTTGCTTCATTGGCTTTCACAATCCTACTTTTCTTTCCAACCCTCGTGGCATTGGTCCCGTTTGGTAACCGTTGTTGAGAGAAAATTTTTTGTTGAATAGAAATATTTTTTTTTTTTTTTCATTTCCATTATTCGTCTTGCGCGGTTAATTAACTTCTTGAGAATTTAGGTCAAATTAATTTTTGGGCTGGGTTGCTTAATTGCAGTTCTAAAGTTATGCAATTAGGGTTAATTCCAACCCTGCCCCCAACCCCCCCTTTTCTTTTCTTTTTTCTATTTTTTTTTAGAGTGTTGATTCAAATGCTTATTTTTATTGTCATGTCATTTAATTGTATGACACTTGTACAGAAGTTTAGTAAATAGCATTCCTTCAACTTTTTCCTAAACCAAAGGTAGCCGCAACAATTCTAAATTCAAGAAATTAGAACTTTGAAGGCTCTTTTTGTTTAATAATTTTGAAATGTCTATGAGCACATATATATGTAACAACATTGAGAGTTGTTCTTTCAATATATATAAAAAAATAAATAAAGAAAATTACATCTGATAAATACCATCAGGGTATGTATTATTTTTCATTATGACTAATCAATAGATCACAGGGATTTATAAACTCAAGCAATTTAACTCTTAATAGGTGTCAACATGTACGTGCTAATATCTCCTATTTATTGGAGCCCTGCATAATTAATAAATAAGATCACCCTCCATGGTGATGAGTTCCCAGCTTACCCTGCATAAAAATTAAAAGGAAAAAAAAAAAAAAAGAATTAGTACCTCCAAATTAGAGAACTCGATTAAAAAAAAAGTAAAAAAGAGAGACAGTGAGTACTATATAATTATTACTTGGAGCAGTCGGTTTTGGGGCCAATAGGAGGGAGTTTGACGGACAGCTTACAATCCTTGACAATGAGAGTTATGCGAGATGTATTAACATTTCCGGCAGCCGACAGAGCTGTCTTAATATATGCACTCGCATATATCTTGTCGATCTGGTTGGGTTTCAGCTGCGTTATTCAACAGCTTAGCACCGTCGCAACACTTCTGAGATGGCTTGTTCTGTTTACCTTGTATGAAAGTGAGGCAGGGGGCAAGATCTTTGGCAACTTCAGTGAGAAGTTGCATTTTCGACGTTCTTTGCATTATTACATGCATTCACCGCTGCTAACCCTGAAAATAATAAGACAACGTCTAAGACACCTACTCGACTCATGGCTGATCGATACTTTTGTGAATTGAATGATGATGATACTTGTGAATCAGGAACCATCCAATTTATAGCTGCTGCTGCTGCTGCGATGCCTTTTCTTCTTCAATGTCTCTCTCCCTCTCTCTCTCTCTCTCTCTCTCTTGTCATGCAACGATCATGATTTTCTGTTCGATATTAGATCTTACTTCCGTGTTCAAATTAACTACGCTAATATTATAATCTACCACCACAATGCTTAATTACCTTAAAAACGTGTGTTATGATTTGAAGGTTGTATTTAGATGTTGCATACGATTCACATGATAAAAGTATAAAGTAATATTATATATCATGCAACTTTCTCAACATTATTTTATTGTGCTAACGTTATATTGTTTATTCATTATTGGCCTATTCTTTTTTGTTTTTTAACATGAGTTAATCGAAGGGCTGATTGGCAATGTCGTGTCAGCATAATTAGATAGTGGTGTGATATATATAGCATTACTCAAAAGTCTATGAACCAATTTAGTAGATTATTCATAAGAGTCGGGGACACAATCGAGGGGTTTATCTAACGAGGTTGGATATAATTCTAAACTAAAATCTCCTATGACTTCTCGCGCATTGTCCCTAAGAATATGCGAGCTATTAAGGTATTTTTGGTGAATGATAATTTCCTCAATTTTTTTTCAAGGAAAACGTTGATCGGTAAAGAACAACCAGAATCCATAAAATATTTGTAGCATATATAGGATCTGCCACGTACATAGCAAATGATAAATAGTCCGAGGATCCCGTTACACTTACACTAAATGAAGATTTTTGGCATTAATAAATAATTATCCAAAAAATAAATAAATATTTTTTAATATTTTTTTGCCTTTTTCTGTGAAAGTAGATACCCACTTGGTTTAGAGAGGCAAAGGAATTATAAAGGCTTTTTCTTTTCATTTTTTTAGAAAATTAATTCTTCAATCAAGAAACTAAGTAGATGAAAAATACTCTCTTGAAAACACATTTTATAAAAGAGGATAGATTATTAAAGCAAAGGCTAGCAATACTAATAACGGTATCTCTATGAAATATTAACTAATTACAACGTCTAAATGCACTTGAAGTGTGCTAAAAACAACCTTAAAATAAAAAAGACTTGGGGACTCCCCCCAACCCCCGCGTCCGTCCTCTATTAGAGGCAACAATCCAACTTATGTATAGATTTGATTTGAAGTGCCAAAAAATAAATAAAAAAATTGAAGGATAGTTATTTGATTAACCCCAAAAAATAAATAAAAAAAATTCTACCCAAAATACAATAAAAAAGCCAAAAATCTGAAATACCATACAAAATCAAAATTTAATTTTTATTTGGTGCTCGAATTTTGAAGTTTGACTCTGTGAGATAAAATTAGAAAAGAGTAATGATTCACTACCTCCAAAAGATACAACTTTTCACCACCTTGCCACATTGGCAAGGTGGTCCCCTACAACTTTTTGAGTTTTTTTTTTTTTTTTTTTTTTTTTTTTTTTTTTTATAAAAAAAATAAATTAAGATAAGTGACCACTTTGCCACATAGGCAATGTGGTGAAAAATTGTATGTTTGGATGGTGTTAATCAATAAAATATGATACCAAATTTTTTCGGAAAATGAGTTATAATAGAAACATCCCTTGTTTGTATATGCCAAACGAGTTCATAACAAAACAAGAACTAATGACTTTTAAACTGCACAAGATTAAAGTGACTTCTAATTTACAAGTCAGCGTTGTATAAATTTCATTTTGTGAAGAGTTTCAAGATTCAGTACCATGCTTTAAGTGCAAAGAACCTACATCTGGAACTTCAGCATGCGAACGCGTTGAGGAAAGAGGCTGGAAGTTGGTATTCCCTATAAACCAGAAGAGAGCCCATTTCAAATCACAGAGGGTGTACTTGAGAGCTCTGGTCCAGTTTTCTTGCTTGTTGAAGCTTTGCGTGATGGAATAGTTTCCCACTTTGTCGTTCTCAATCCTGATTAGCCCCATAATAGAGGCATGCGGAGTGCAATAGAGATAAATAAAAAGAAAAAATTAATCAATAATATATATCAATTGTGTGCATCACCATGCATAATGAAATTGATTTTATATTTGTTGAAAAATATTGCCTATCTGCAAATTTTCAAGTTATTTAACACATTTAATTAGCTACATATCCTAGCACCTTGCTTCCCTGGAACTTGTTCTCGACTTTTCTCATGCTAACATCACACTTCTTGTTAGCTTTTCCCCAACTATATGACAAAAATTTCCCAATCAATCTGGATTTTTATGCCACCATGCATTATTTATTCAAATCCAATATTTTTTTTGACAAGTAGAGTATATTTCAAAAAAACGCAAAAAGGGGCAACCCAAAGTATACATGATACCCCTAATTCAAAGAGAGAGAAGAACACAAATCTAAACAATCAGAAAAAGAACAATCATATATAAAATGCAGCGTCACTCTCTACGTAAACAAGGTTTGTATCACCAACTCCTTTAAATTAAGCGAATCAGTCTCATAATCTTCAAAACTGAGTGCATTCCGTTCCTTCTATAGACACCACATCAAACACAACTAGCCATTCTTCAAATCGGCACCAACAATCGGTTGCCCTTTTGTCCCCTTCAACTCCCCAACATACCGATCATCGAAAGAAGTGTAACCCGCGCAACACCAAACAGTTGCAATATCGTACTCCACAATTCTATAGCAACCATATAGTGCAAGAACAAATTATTAATGGATTCTCCAGAATTCTTACACATAGCACCACTCCATCATAATAATATTCCTTTTGTGTAAATGATCCAAAGTTAGAATTTTCCCTAAAGTCGTCATCCACACAAAAAAAACCACTCACGGAGGAACCTTGACTTTCCAAATATTCTTCCAAGTAAAAGAAGAATGAATAGGAATAGATGATACTTTATAGTAAGACTTCACTTCAAATGATTTCCTTCTCGAAGGAATCTAACAAATTTTATCCTCTCCTTCATACCTTACTTTAAAAGAATACAACTCAAAAAATCAGAGACCACTTCCACATTCCAATCATGTACATGTCAAGTAAACAAAATATTCCATAGAATGTTACCATTTTGTCATTGCATATTCTCCACCACCCACGTATCCTTACCACATGCAATAGTAAACAATTATGAAAAAAGAAGTTTAAAGGTAAATCTCCACACAACATGCCAAAACAAGACTCTAGAACCATCTCCGACCTCATCTCACATGAGCTGCAAAAGCAGCCCAACCCCTCCTAATACGTTTCCACACTCCTACTCCAAAAGGACCCCCAACCTCCTCAAAACACCAACCACCCCTCATGCTACCATATTTAATATCCACCACCTTTCTTCAAATAGTATCTATTTCCATAGCAAACCGTCATAGCCACTTACCCATCAAGGTTTTATTAAACGGAATCATATTTCTTACTCCTACCCCCCCGAAACCTTCGATGAACAAATCGTAGACCACTTAGCCACTCCCACAGGAATACGGAAGATGGACAAAAAATATGTTGGCAAATTCGAAAGAGTACTATTGATCAATGTTAGCCACCCACCATTTGATAAATACAATCTCTTCCACCCCGCCAATCGATTTTACATCTTCTCAATAATGCTTGTTTCCAAATATTAGAATCCTTATACTTAGCACCCAAAGGGATACCCAAACACTTGATAGGAAGCGAAGCCACACCGCAACCAAGAATGCTCACCAACTCCTCCACATCCCCTACATCACCTACAAGAACAATCTCAAATTTCGACAAGTTGATTTTCATCCCCGAAACCGCTTCAAAACATAGCAACAAACATCTCAAATTACGGAATTGTTCAACATTAGGCTCACAAAAGATCAAGGTATCATCTGCAAATAATAAATGAGACACAATCATAGCCTCCTGACATCTCGATCCCATAAAGAATCTAGAGAGTTGGCCGCTTTCCTCCATTGTAGACAACATCTGACTTAAAATCTTCATCACCAACACAAACAGTAAAGGAGACAACGAATACTTGTTGTTGACCTTGTAAACTACTAAAAAACCCCGATAGCGACCCATTAATGATGATAGAGAAACGGACAGTTGAGATACAATGAGCAATTCAACCTCGCCAATTCTCCAACAAATAAAGCAAAGACTCCCAATTTACATGGTCATAGGTGTAACAACTCACCCCCAATGACACAATATTGTCCGTTTTTGGCTCCCCAAACCAGACTTCCCAGGAGGTCACCCATCCTGGGATTGCTCTCGCAGAAGCACGCTTAACTGTGAAGTTCTGATAGGTTCATGACTATCACGGATTTAAAACGTGTTGTGTCATAAAGGGTGCATTTATACATATAAGCACATCCTCATTCTCGAGCGATGTGAGACGTCACAATCACACCCTCTTTGGACCCAGCGTCCCCGCTGGCGTCCCTCATTGGGCTTGTGCACGCTCTCACCATCTCAGGTTGGGCAATAACTCTGATACCATTTGTAACGACCCACCCCCAATGACACAATATTGTCCGCTTTTGGCTCTCCAAACCAGACTTCCCAGGAGGTCACCCATCCTGGGATTGCTCTCGCAGAAGCACGCTTAACTGAGGAGTTCTGATAGGTTCATGACCATCACGGCTTTAAAACGTGTTGTGTTATAAATGGTGCATTTATACATATAAGCACATCCTCATTCCCAGGCGATGTGGGACGCCACAATAGGCCTTCTCCAAATCAAATTTGCAAATAATAGTTGGTGTTCCAGAACGAAAAGCATTCATTAGCCACCAATACAGAGTCCAGGATTTGTCTCCCCTTGTTAAGCAGATAAATCCTAAGTGATATCTATCACGGTTTATAGTTATCAAAGTAGCTTTGTAATTATCAAGAGTCTTACTTAGAGTTTATGTTTGATTGTAATTCTATACTACAGTATATCTCAGTTGTATATCCGATCAGCTATAATAGCTATAGAGTTTCATTAGGATAGTATCTTAGTGTTCTATTAGGTTACTATCACATTGACAGCAACGCATGTAGAGTTAATCTCCTATATGGACTGTGTTTGTATTTCCTATATATACCAATATAAACCACGTTCAATGGTGAGCAACAAAAGAGGTTTTACATAGAGATTGTTATAGTCTTCTTATGGTATCAGAGCTATTATATTGACTAACGTCATATAGCTCCTGTTTGTTTGTTTCTTGGTTCATTTCCTCGATCTTTCTTTCTTTTCTTTTTTTTTTTTCCTATTGCTACGATGTTGACTTCTGAAACCACTACGACCTCTAAGGATTCCACCCCACCGACGCCTACTTCTGTTCTCCTCATGGTTCCTAACATGAATCTGTTGCTGCACGTTAAGCTCACCAAAACCAACTTCATCTCCTGGAAAACTCAGATTGATGCGTATCTCAGTGGCCAAGATGCCCATGGTTTTGTTAATGGAACTTCTGTTTCCCCTCCGCAGACTATTCTGAATCCCATCACTGCTGATGGTGCTCCTGTTTCCATCTTGAATCCCAACTACATCACCTGGTACCAGCAGGATCAACTTATCCTGAGTGTGCTGATTCCACTCTTTCAGAACCCCTAGTCTCCCACGCAGTTGGGTGTGCTACGTCTCGTGCTCTGTGGACGTCCTTGGAGAAGATGCTCGCCTCCCAATCACGAGCTCAGATGATGCAAGTTCATTACCAGCTTGCTACATCCAAGAACGGTAACTCTTCTATTGCCGATTATTTCCAGAAGATGAAACTTTTGAGTGACACCATGGCTACTATTGGTCAGCCTTTGAAAGATTTTGAAACTGTGTTGTATATTCTTGCTGGGTTGGGATCTGAATATGATCCTTTTGTCACTTCTATTACCACCTGTGTGGATCCTCTTTCTCTTGAGGAAATCTATGGTCATCTATTGGCCATGAACTTCGGCTGGAACAGCATCTCCCCATTGCAGACATCATTCGGCCTTCTGCAAACTTTACTTCTCGATATTAGGATGGCCGTAGTTGAGGTTTCCGTGGTCGTGGAAACAACTATCGTGGTGGAAATCGAGGACGTGGACACCCTTCAAATGGCAGTGGCCGTGGCTCTTCCTTCAACAATCACACATCCTTTCAACCTCAACACACTTGTTAGGTATGTGGTAAACAAGGCCACACTGCCATACGATGCTATCGCCGTTTTGATCAAGAATTCCAAGGTGAGCTCTCCACCAATCCTCAGGCATTTTACTCCTCACCGAATTTGATTGCTGATGACAATTGGTATCCCGATACTGGAGCCACGCACCATGTCACCAATGAGATGAACAATCTCAACGTGTCTTCCGAGGAGTATACTGGAGCAGACAAGATTCATGTTGGCAATGGTTCAAGTTTGTCTATAACTCACAAAGGTTCAGCCACTCTATTTGTTTCTTGTACCCAATTCTTACTACGAAATCTTCTTCTTGTTCTTGATATCTGCAAAAATTTACTGTCTGTTAGTAAATTTGCCCATGATAATAACGTCTTTTTTGAATTTCATTCTACTCATTTTGTGATTAAGGATTGCCACACACAAAGTCTTCTGCATCAAGGCCCTCTTAAGGATGGTCTCTAACAACTCCAACATTCGAACCTTTCATCTCAATCAATAAAGCATGCTCTTCTTGGTGTGCGAATTTCAACAGACACTTGGCACGGGCGATTAGGATATCCTGCCTTGCGTATCATCTAGCGTGTTCTTTCTACTTTTCGTCTTCTGGTTTCAGCAAATAAAGTTACTCCTTGCTCGGCATGTCAGCTTGCCAAAGGACATCAGCAACCTTTTTATGTTTCAAATTCAGTTTTCAGTACTCCTTTAGAGTTAATTTATTCGGATGTTTGGGGTCCTTCCCCAGTTTTTTCAATCAATGGAAATAGATATTATGTTTCGTTTATCGATGCTTTTAGCAAGTTTACCTGGTTGTTTCCAATCTCCCACAAATCTGAAGTTATGAATGTCTTTCTTAAATTTCAGCTTATGGTCGAACAGTTGTTCAATACTAAAATCAAAAGTGTCCAAACCGATTGAGGGGGGGGGGGGGGGGGGGAGGGGGGTGAATACCATTCTCTCAACAAGTTTTTCCAATCCATTGGCATCATGCATCAATTATCTTGTCCTCACACTCATCAGCAACAAGGTTGTGCCGAGAGAAAACAACGTCACATTATTGATACAACTCTCGCTCTCCTTGCTGCCAGTGGTGTTCCTAAGCGTTTTTGGGATGAGGCGTGTCAAACATCTTGCTACCTCATAAATCGCCTTCCCACTCCAGGTCTGAAAAATATTTCTCCATTTCAGAAACTCTTTGGTAAGCCTCCTGACTACTCCTTAAAAATTTTTGGGTGTTAATGCTCCCCAAATTTGCGGCCTTATAATACACACAAGTTTGATTTTCGCTCAAAAGCTTGCATATTCATGGATTACAGCTCTCATCACAAAGGGTATCACTGTTTCCACCCTGAAATTGAATTTTTTTTTTTTGTATCTCGTGATGTTGTCTTCCACGAGTCAGTTTTTCCTTTCTCCAACTCAACCTCTAGTGACATGTTTCACTCGGCCAGTCCACCTTCTCAAACTGAACCTTCCATAGTCGCCACAACAACACCTCTCTCTTTGTCTTTTCCGCCCCGTGTCAGTATCTCCCCTACAACTCGTGTCTCCTCTCCTTCCAGTTTACCTCCGGCTGTTCCTATTGTGACTTTAGACCCTCCTGTTTCTCCATTAACTGATACACTTGCAGGCTCTTATATATCTACTTCTGAGACACTTACAGGTGAAGATCACTCCATTGCACTAGCCCATCCACGGATCCATCCTATGACTACTCGGGCACAGAATAATATTGTCCAACCACGAAAGCTACATGATGGGATGGTACGATATCCCAATGCCCGGCTTTACTCACAGTCCAAGATGATGCTTTGGCCGAACCAACTTGTTTCTCCAATGCTAATAACATTCCAGAATGGAGGGCGGCAATGCAGACAGAATTCAATGCTATTCCCCAAAATAAAACGTGGTCCCTTGCTCCTCCAACTACTGCCACAAATGTCGTTGGATGTAAATGGGTCTTCAAGTTAAAACGAAAAGCAGATGGCACTATTGAAAGACACAAAGCAAGCCTAGTTGACAAGGGATACCACCAACAAGTTGGCCTTGATTTTGGAGAGACATTCAGCCCGGTTGTGAAGCCTACAACTATCAGAACATTTCTGTCTGTACCTACTTTGTTGGCTGGGTTATGAAATAGATTGATGTCCAAAATGCTTTTCTTCACGGCTTTCTATCTGAAGAGGTTTATATGCAACAGTCTCCTGGCTTTATACATCCCTTTATGCCTCATCACATTTGCAGATTACATAAAGCCCTTTATGGGTTAAAGCAGGCCCCTAGAGCATGGTTCTCTCGGCTGAGCACCAAGTTACTCGATCTTAGTTTTATTGGTTCCAAGGCAGATAAATCCTTATTTACTCTTCACTCTCCTTCGGCTACTGGTAGCCGACTAACCGGCTACGTGAATTTTAAATTTATAAGTTTGAACCACTCGCAATAATACGTATCGATTGTACTATAGTAAGGGTTATCGAACCACAAAGATTGAGGATTGTTTTGCGTAACAGGATATTTAAAGAACGTATTTTACTTAACTTTGGAAAATAAAACAAAAGTAAAGGTTGTAGAATTGAAGCTACAACAAGTAAGGTAAGAAAAACAGAAATTGAAAACAAACTCTAACGGAAACTTAGGGTGTTGATTTTATCCAATCCTCAATCATTAAAATGCTTAAAGTCTATATGGACCTTCCTAACATGTATGATATGAGCGCGTAATGGGCGTCAACCATTACGACGACCTCGACATGAAAATACTTTAGTTAAGACGTAATCATAAAGCACCTACTTTTACATTAAACAACTCCACGTAAATATTTAAACTACAATTGAAAAACGTTTATTCTACCAAAGGTGTGAAATGATTAATGCTCCCTAGCTTACTACTCTATAACACATCCTAATAAGCATACACAATATATGAAAACCCTAATTAGGCCACAATGATAAGGTATCTTAGTTTCACACTGATCTATTTCACGTAAAAGTTACACTACAATTGAAAAACATCGGTGCTCCCTAGCATACCCTATAAGATGATTCTAATAGGTAAACACACATCATGTCAAATAGAACCATTGCAAAAGACATCGTTCTTGTTTCCAAGAATGTTGGTTTTACTCAAGAAATCTAAGAAAACTCATAGACAAGTTTAACTATTTTTCATGAATAATTAGATTGGAATATTGACAACAAAACCTTTTAGCATGAGTTTTGATATCTTCTACCCCTTAACATTCATCAAACATCTCAAGAAAATCCTAAGAACCTCAAGAACACTTCATTATTTTTGGATAGGATTTTGATCAAACCCTAAGAACTAATTTAGCTAGACATAATTGAATTTAATCTAAGCATGAAATCTATGAAAAACAGTAAAGAAACAAGAAGAAAATGAACTAAAACAGTAGATTAAAACTTCTAAAATTCGGATTACAAGAAAAGAAAAGAAAAGAAAAACAATCTACACTAAGAACATGAAATGTAACAAAGAACACAAAGGAATTAAGCTCTCTGGATTTCGGTCCAGAGAGTAGTATCAAAGTAAACTAGAAATATAAGAAATTAAGTTGATACACCTGAGAAAATCCGAAACCCCCAAAAGATGCATAAACTAACCTAAAACCCTAATCTCATATATATAGAGATTTAATTTACAAAGGGGACATCAAAGATCAATTTTTGGCCACACAAAATAGTGTCGACATCCTCTGTGAACCGCCCAAATTGGATTAATTTCATCCACACAAAGCATGTCAACATCCTAAGATTTTCTCGAAAAATATCCAGGATCAATCGACTTCGCAACTGCATAAATAATCGATCGATCGACTTTGGATCGATCGATTTTCTTCGACTGATGATGCGATCGATCGATTATTCTTCGACTTTGGATCGATCGATTTCTTTACTGAAGAAATAATCGATCGATCGATTTTCCTTGGTCAATTTTTCATCTTTTCAGGATCAGTGTCGAACTCTGGAAATGACCAAATTGCCCTTGATGTATTTTCAGGTCTAATTCAAGTGTTTTAAACTAGATTTCTACTAAGACCTGAAAATAAGACAAAACACAAAACTACAACAAAACGTTATATATACAACACAAACTAGGTCTAACAAAATGCAAATTAAGGGACCTTGAATCGAATAATTCAAGACTTATCAGCTACTATTTTTATTTTGATATATGTTGATGATATTATAATAACATCCTCAGTTCCTTCAGCTATTGATGCTCTCCTTCAACAGCTTAAGCTGAAATTTGCTGTGAAGGAACTTGGAGATCTCAACTATTTTCTTGGTGTAGAAGTTCTCCACTTGCAATCTGGATTATTGCTCTCAATTTACTCAAAAGGACCAACATGTTGGAGGCCAAACCCATTACTTCTCCTATGTCTACCTCTTATACACTCTCAGCATTTGTTGGTGATCCAATGGACAATCCAACTCTGTTTCGTAGCACGGTGGGCTCTCTTCAGTATCTCTCTCTCATACATTCAAATTTAGCATTTGCAGTCAATCGGGGTGTGCCAGTTTATGCATCGTCCAACAAAAGTCCATTGGCAAGCTGTTAAACCAATTCTAAGGTATCTCAAGCATACTGCCACGCATGGTCTACTTCTCACCCAAACGAATTCCTCTCAACTTTAGGCCTTTTCTGATGCTGATTGGGCGGGATGTCCAGATGATCGGAAATCCACGGGTGCTTATTGTGTTTTTCTTGGGTCCAATCTTGTCTCTTGGAGCTAAAGAAAACAACCTACTGTCTCTAGGTCCAGTACAGAAGAGAAATACAAGTCTGTTGCAAATACCACTGCTGAGCTCTTATGGATTCAAGCTCTTCTTCGTGATCTTGGTATTCGACTACATTCTCCACCAAAACTGTGGTGTGATAATATAAGAGCAACATATCTCTCGGTAAATCTAGTGTTTCATGCAAGAACAAAGCACGTGGAAATTGATTTTCATTTTGTTCGTAATCGAGTGGCAGATAACTCTCTTCAGGTTCTCTTCATTCCTAGTAAAGATCAACTTGCCGATGTATTGACCAAACCGGTTGTTGCCACCAAATTTAGAAACTTCTGCTACAAGCTCCACGTGCGCTCTCCTCCGTTGAGCTTGCGGGAGGGTGTTAAAGCAGATAAATCCTAACTGATATCTATCACGGTTTATAGTTATCAAAGTAGCTTTGTAATTATCAAGAGTCTTACTTAAAAGTTTATGTTTGATTGTAATTCTATACTAACAGTACATCTCAGTTGTATATCCGATCAGCTATCACAACTATAGAGTTTCATTAGGATAGTATCTTAGTGTTCTATTAGGTTGCTATCACATTGACAACAACGCATGTAGAGTTAATCTCCTATACGGATGTAGAGTTAATCTCCTATAAGTACTGTGTTTGTATTTCCTATATATATATCAATATAAACCACGTTCAATGGTGAGCAACAAAAGAGGTTTTACACAGAGATTGTTATAGTCTTTTTACCCCTTGATAAAGGTAGTTTGTGAGTGAGAAACAATCTTCCCCAACACTGACTTCAACCTGTTCGCCAAAAGCTCCGAAATGATTTTGTACATTCCACCTATTAAACTTATAGGTTGAAGATCCTTGAGTTTCACCACCCCGACTTTCTTCGGAATAAGCGAAACAAAAGTAGCGTTTAGACTCTTCTCGATTTTTCCACTCTTATGAAATTTCTTCAGAACCGCAATAATATCAGCTTTTAAAACCTCCCAACATTTTTGAAAAAATGCCATAGTAAAGCCATCAGGACTTGTGACCTTATCGCCATCGAAATTTTGTACTACCTCCCAAACCTTACCTTCCTTAAACTCTTGTTCCATCCATATTCTTTCCCCATTATCAATGGAAAGAAAAGATAAATCATCAACCCTTGCTCTCCATTGATATAATAGTATAGTTTTTTTTTTTTTTTTTATAGAAATTCACAATGTGATCCTGAATAACTGTTGACTCGTCAGTCAGATGTCCATCCACCATTAGTGACTTAATCGAATTATGTCTCTTGTGCGAATTTGCCAACCGATGGAAGAACTTTGCATTATTATCACCATCTTTTAACCACAATGCCCTTGATTTTTGTCCCCAACTAACTTCTTTAAGATAAATACTCCGCTCTAAACTTCTAGAGTATTCTTCTCTCTTAATATTTTCATCTACCGATAACGGTCTCTCATTTGAAATCATATCCGCTCACTCAAAACCTTCTCCATTTCCTTTTTTAGCACCCCAGCACCTCTTCATTCCATTTTTTCAGGTCAACTTTCAATGCTTTCAACTTTCAGGTGAACACATAACTTGACGTACCTTCATAAGTGTAGGATCCCCACCACCTCTTAACCTGCTTCTCAAAACCTTCCGCTTGCAACCACATATTTTCAAATTTAAACGACCTCTTACTCCGCAATCCAATAACAATGGATAATGATCCGAAAGTAGACGATGAAGACGTCTTTGAGAAACCACTGGAAAATATTCCTCCCATTCTGTAGAGAACAAAAACCGATCAATTCTGGGCCAAGCACGGCAATTGGACCACTTGGATCCCCCCCGACCATTGTAATATCCATGAGACCCTGTTCAAAAATAAAATCAAAAAACCCCACCATTGCCTATGATGATCTCGCTTCCCCCCCCCCCCCCCCCCCCGGCCCCATACACCAAGGCATCTCCCATATATTCATCAAACCAGCCAGCTCATTCCAAAGCCCTCTTCTTTCACCATCATCATTAGGCTCATAAACATCCACAAATGCCCAATCAAAATTTGCCGTCACACTACGGAACGCACATGCTACCACATACCTCCCCACACACTCCTTAAAAGCTTTTTGAATATTATTGAGACGATTAGCCACCCTCTCTGGAATAGGAAACAACGACAAGAGATAAGTAGGAAGGTTGAAAAGCGTACTTTTAAGAAGAGTCAGCCGCCCACCCTTAGACAAATACATACGCTTCTATCCAACCAACCTTCTTTCCATTTTCTCAATAACTCCATTCCAAAAAGACACGGACTTGTAAGAAGCACGCAATGGCAAACCCAAGTATGTAATAGGCAAAGAAGCAACCCGACATCCAAGTAAATGAGCCAACCCTTTGACATCCTCTACCGCACTAATATGAACAATTTCTGATTTTTCTAAGTTAATCCTTAAACCCGAAGCTGCCTCAAAGCAAAGGAAGATACACTTCAGATGTCGAATTTGTTCTTTCTGTGCACCACAAAAAATCAATGTGTCATCAGCAAACATTAAATGATTCACAACTAAGGTTTCAGACTCCATGGAACCCGCCGCAAACCCAGTCAAATTGCCTTGATCTAATGCGGCACTCAGCATCCGGCTAAAGCCTCCATAACCACCACAAACAAAAAAGGAGAAAGAAGATCTCATTGTCGCAAACCACGAGTGCTATTAAGGAAGCCCAACGGAGTTTCATTCACAAGAACATAAAGTCTCAACGTAGAAATACAAAAACGAATCTAAGCCCTCCATTTTTCCCCAAAACTACAACGATGCAACAAATAAAGCAAGAAATTCCAATTCACATGATCATATGCCTTCTCCAGATCCAACTTACACAGCAGCCCAAGATCCTCTGATCGAATTTGACTATCCACACATTCATTGGCAATAAGCATTGAATCCAAGATTTGTCGACCACCTATAAACGCATTCTGGGTGTTGGAGATAATTTTGCCCAAAACTGATTTAAACCTGTTCGCGAGGACCTTGGAAATAATCTTGTATATCCCCCCTACCAAACTAATAGGGCGAAAATCTCTCACATCCATGGCACCAAACTTCTTTGGAATCAGACATACAAAAGTAGCATTAAAGCTTTTCTCAAACTTGCATCGAGTGTGAAATTCTACAAAAACATCCATAATGTTAGTTTTTAAAAAATCCCAACACTTTTGAAAAAAAGCCATAGTGAAGCCATAAGGACCCGGTGCCTTATCTCCATTCAAATCCTTGATCACATCCCACACCTCCTTCTCCTCAAACGCTCTTTCTAGCCAAATGCTCTCCTCCGCATCAATGGATAAGAAAGATAGGCCCTCCACCCTAGGCCGCCAAGAACAATTCTCAAAGTACAAATTGTTGTTATATTGATTATAGACACACTACTATGCTAAATACATATAAGAAAAAATATATTAAGATTAATGCTCTGTTTGTTTGAGCGTAAAATATTTTCTGGTGTTTGGTGCAACTGAAAATAATGGTTAACGAAAATCAATTTTCAGTTTGATTATAAAAGCTTCTTTAATTTTTGGAAAACGATTTACTGGTTTAGAAGTTTTAAATCGTTTTTTAGATTTAAATTTTTCATTCTTGCAGATATATTTGTGGGAATCCGCCATTGTTGGGCGTTAGAGTTTGTTGGTAGCCCGAATCTACCGCCGAAGGTACTCGAATTTTTGTATCTGATCGTTGGATTATGGCAAACAGGCCAGAATCCAGTCAGTGCTGGAATTCGGCATTGGTTTGCCGGATTCCGATGAGTCCGGGACTGTCATCGGATTCCGGCTACCAGATTCCGACTAGCTTGCTGAATTTTGGCTATTTTGTGCCAGATTCCAACCAAACTAGTCGGAATTTGGCCATTGCTGCCGGATTTCGGCCTTCATCGTCGGATTCCGAAATCCTGCTGGCAAGTGACGGAATCTTGTCACCGGTGATTTTTCGCCGCTGGTGATTTTTTCATATGAGCTGAACGCTGAAAAATATTTTCAGAAAAATTATTATTATTATTATTTTTCTGAAAAATGATTTTGTTGAAAATATTTTATGACTAAAAATATTTTACGTCGAAACAAATGATTTTTTTTTATTTTTTTATTTCTCTGAAAAATGATTTTGTTGAAAATATTTTATGACTGAAAATATTTTAAGTCGAAACAAACGAAGCATAACATGAATAATATTTTAACACTAAGTCTATTTTATTTTTTTTGGAAAGAAAATGCTTGGCGTACTACTATTTATTTTACTGCAAAGTCAGTTACAAAGTCATGTGACAATCTATAATTGGTGAAATAATTAAAGAGAAATTGACAATCCATATTATGTTTAATTATTTTACTAATTATAGCCTGCCATATCAATTTATAAGACATTGTAGTAAAATTTGGAAATGACTTTTGGAAATTTAATTGTATGCTATTCTTATCGTACAATTTGACTATATAGCAATAAAAATTGTTAAAAAAAAAAAAAACAAGACACATTGTAATTGTGTTCCATTGCATAAATGGCATTACTTTTTTGAATTTAATCATTGGTGGATCCAATAGTACGCGGTTTCAATTCCATTATATGACGACTTTGACAAGATTCCGAAGACAATTAGAATCTCCCGCCAATCGGAATTGACTCTTCTATTTAGATGGTTGGTTTGGAATTTAATTCAAGCAAAATGGTCAGAAACAAATTAAATCAGTTAAAGAATCACAAAATAATATTTATTTATTTTTCTATTCAAATATTAAAAAAAAAAAAAAAAAAAAAGTTATAAGAGATCAAACAACTAAAAAGGAGCGGACACTTCAACAACAAATCCCAGATGAAAAAGGCAGTACAAATATAAACACAAACAATAGGAAATAGTTTCATCTTTGATTCCAAAAGAATTATAAACAAGTTGGGCCTTTCTAAGGGCCTCACGAGGTGGTGATAAATGGTAAAAAAACTCAATGAAGAGCCTCAACCGGTAAAGGCAACAATCACAGTAAAGTTATTGTTGCGGAATAGACACTATCAAAAACTAAAAAGGTGTTATGTGCGGAGTGTTCGAGACCGAGATAAACTCTAGGATGTTCAAACACAGTTGAAATTATGTTATTTTCATAATGTATTCAATGAATTTCCTCCAAAAAGGTCTCGTCTCGTACCACTTCATAATGTAATGGGATTAGTGGGAGCATAGTGAGTCGGTTAAAGTAGTGGAAGTATATTGAGAGTTTAACATGTGCAAGCGAATGGGCGGCTATTTTAGATTATGGACAGTATTTTAATTGTATTTAAACAGAGTTACAGTAATGAATAAATCATCGAATTATCCAAAAGCTTAAGTCACGGAAAATTCATCCCTTAAAGTGTCAAATTATTATTTTTAATATCTTTTATTTTTATTTCAGAATTGATCCCACCATCAAATATTTAGGTTTATAACAAAAGGATCGAATTAAAAAAAAAATATGAAACCCGATACAAAAGTCTCCATTATTGAGATGAGGTGGGTCTCACATGACATGATATGACCAAAAAGTCATGAGAAAGAGACTTGGTACTAATAGAATTTGAACTTCAATGATTGTATTGATGTGTAGTAACGTATATATAGAGAAAATAGTTATATGATCTTTTGATCAGTTAAGTAAACCTATCTAAAGTTTGAATTACAAACATAAACCTTATCTAGCTTATCTAGAGTTTGAACAGAATTCAAACTCTCTATTTTAAATATACATAATCCTATCTATTAGTTAGGAGTCTACACTAGAGAGGAGTCTTCACTTGAACTTGAACGAGATTCTGCGGATGCTGAGGTGGCAGCAGTGATATGGTTTACAGCCCCCCTCAAGCTAATGGGGACGGAACAAACCATCAGCTTGTCACGTAGGAAAGAAAACCGAACAGAACTGAGACCTTTAGTGAAGATGTCAGCAAGCTGATCATGAGTGCTAATATACTTGATGGATATATCACCATTGAGCACTTTTTCCCGAATGAAATGGTAGTCGACTTCAATATGCTTAGTCCTAGCATGATAAACAGGATTAGACGCAAGAGCAAGAGCCCCAATATTATCACACCATAGACGAGGAGTTGAAAACAAAGGAATACCAAGATCCTTAAAGAGCATACGCAACCAAAATAGATCGGTAGTGGCAAGGGCCATAGCACGATATTCAGCCTCCGTGCTTGATCGTGCAACCACTGTTTGTTTCTTGGCAGTCCAAGAGATTAGAGAGGAGCCCAAAACAATACCAATACCAGTAGTAGAACGACGATCATCCGGATTACCTGCCCAGTCAGAGTCACAAAAGGCTTGAAGAGATAAGGGACCTTTGGTGTACCATAAGCCATGATCAATAGTCCCTTTAAGATAGCGAAGGACTCTTTTAGCTGCTGTCCAATGAAGGGTAGACGGAGTATGCATGTGTTGGCATAACTGATTTACAGAAAAAGCAATATCTGGACGTGTTAAGGTACAATATTGCAAGGCACCCACTGTTTGGCGATAAAGAGTAGTGTCAGTTGGAGATAAAGGATCACCATCTGCATTAGACATCTTGGAACCAGCAAGGCAGGGGGAAGAAAAAGGCTTAGCACCCAACATTTTAGACCTGGACAGCAAGTCGGAGATGTATTTAGCTTGCCTCAAATGTAAACCTTGAGAGGACCGTACAGCTTGGATGCCTAAGAAGAAACTTAAGTTGCCGAGATCCTTGAGTTTAAAAACCTGCTGAAGCTTAGTAATAACAGAGGCAATATGGGAGGAAGATGTTCCAGTGAACAGAATATCATCCACATATATTAAGAAGTAAAGGTGTACACTTCCCTCATGAAACACAAATAATGAACTATCAACAGAAGAAGAAACAAACCCAAACTCCAGCAATGTCTGAGATAATCGTGTAAACCAAGCACGAGGTGCTTGTTTAAGGCCATACAAGGACTTGTGCAATCTGCAAACATGAGAGGGAAACTGAGAATCAACAAACCCTCTAGGTTGCTCCATATAAACCTCTTCTAGCAAATGTCCATGGAGAAAAGCATTAGACACGTCCAATTGGCGAATAATCCAATTAAACTGAACTGCAAGGGCCAAAATAACCCGGATAGTAGAAGTTTTAACCACTGGACTAAATGTTTCTGTAAAATCCACCCCACATTCTTGATCAAAACCCTTCGCGACCAACCTTGCCTTATATCGATCAATAGAACCATCTTGTTTCTGCTTGATCTTGTAAACCCATTTATTCCTTATGATATTATGCTGAGAAGGACGAGGACATAAAGACCACGTTTTATTAGCAAGTAGAGCATCGAACTCATCACCCATGGCAGCACGCCATTCAGGAGACTTCTCAGCTTGGGAGTAGCATGTAGGCTCAATCGGAATAGAGACACTTGTAAGAGCACAGACAGGATGCTTGGTAGAGAAAAAGGAAGTGTAATCAGGAAAGGTCCGAGACCTCAATGAACCGGTTTTTGACCGTGTGACCATTGAATGAGAAGGAATAAGAGCTGAGGAAACCTCGGACATGGAAGAAATAAGGGGATCACTGGCTTCGGGAGATGGTGAAGTATCAACTTGAGGAGAGGACAAAGGAGCATTTGATAGAGGTGAGGGTGGATCCTGCACTGCAGGAGGAACAACACTTGGAACAGGAGTAATCTGCATTGAAGAAGGTGAGTGAAAGCTAGGAAAAGTAGTAGAGACCGAAGCTATAGGAGCAGAATCAGATAAAACACCCTCTGTGGCTGGAAACCGAGATTCATCAAAAACAACATGCCTTGATACATACACCTTACGAGACACAGGATCGAGACAGCGATACCCACGTTGATTAGAGCTATATCCAAGAAAGATGCAATGTTTACTCCTGAACATTAATTTATGAGTGGAGTAAGGACGTAAAAGAGGAAAACAAGAACACCCAAAGGAACGAAACAAGGTATAATCAGGACCTTTCTTAAAGAGTTTAAAAAATGGAGAAACATCTCCAAGAACAGAAGAAGGAAGCCGATTGATGATAAAAACAGATGTGACAAACGCATCAACCCAAAAAATGGAAGAAAGACGGGATTGAGCAAGCAAAGAAAGACCCATTTCCATGATATGGCGATGTTTACGCTCGGCCACACCATTTTGTTGTGGTGTATGTGGACAAGAAACACGATGGAGTATGCCATGAGTAACCAGAAAATTTTGAAATTGTTTAGACATGTATTCACCACCACCATCACATTGAAATTGTTTGATGGAAGAAGAAAACTGATTTTCCACAAGAGACTTAAATTGAACAAAAACTTGAAACACATCTGATTTATTATGAATGGGATACAACCAGGTAAATCTGGAAAAATCATCAATAAAAAGAACATAGTAAGAACAGCCACCTAAGGACTTCGTAGAACATGACCAAACATCCGAATGGATGAGATCTAAAGGACATAAAGAGACTCGGGGAGAAGGATTAAACGGAAGCTGCTTGCTTTTGCCAAGTTGACAAGGTTCACAGACACCATCCAAATGCTTAACCCCACTGACCGGAAGGGAAAATTGCTGCAACAAATGAGAAACAACTGGCTGAGAGGCATGACCAAGCCGAGAATGCCACACAGCTGCAGAAGTCTTGACACCTAAGAAAGCAGTCAAGGCATGCTGCTTATTGACCGAAAAAGACTTCAAATGAAGAGGATAGAGACCACCTTCACTCCGGCCTTCCAGAAGAGTGAGACCCGTTTGGTTGTCCTTAACAAAGTAATGAGAACCATTGAGAAGAAAGAAACAATCATTATCTCGACAAAATTGATTAATGGAGAGAAGATTAGCATAAGCTTTAGGACAATGTAAAACTTGAGAAAGATGAAAGGAAGATGTAGGAGTATGAAAACTCATAGAACCAGTGTTTTGAATGCTCAAACCCGTGCCATTCCCCACAGCTACATCATCAGAACCCGAGTATGGCTGCTGTAAGGAGAGATTCTCAAGGTTGGCAGTGATGTGTTGATTCGCAGCACTGTCAGCATACCAGGGACTATTATCAACAGTTTGGTTGGAGGTAGCCACCATTGCAGACAGTTGAGCAGGAGGATGACGACCTTGGAAGGCATGATCCATCCGATGAAAGCAATCCAACGCTTGGTGACTCAACTTCCCACATATTTGACATGGGGGTCTGGCAGGGGAAGAAGATGGAGGCTGGAACTTCGATGAAGAGGTAGGCTTAGGACCATTCCAGCGTTTTCCAGAGGATTTAGGCTTACGGTTGTAATTGTTGGCAATAGGCTTGGAGGAAAACATGGCAAACTGGTGAGTGTCTGCAGTATTGGAAGCGGTTTGGCTATCCAATAGAAGCTCATAAGAGAGCAATTCATCTTGAAACTCACTAAAAGTGAGAGATTTGTAGCGAGAAGCCACGGATAGTGATGTGACCACAGGATTGAAAGACGGGTGAAGACCACCAACCACGTAACCAATAAGAGCATCTTCAGTAACCGGTTGACCCACAGCTGTAAGTTGAGCAGAAAACTGCTTGGCAGCTTCAATATATTCAGAACAACCTTTAGAGCCTTGATGAAGACTCTGAAGCTGGCGCTGCAGATGAGAAATCCGGGTCTTGGAATGAGAAGCAAACCGGCTGGAGAGGGAATCCCAGACTTGTCGAGCACTGGTTACACCAAAGGTGGTTGACATCACTTTCTCCGTGAGAGTGGCATTAAGCCAAGAAAGAACAAACTGATCTTTCTTAGTCCAAAGCAGAAAAGCTATGGACAGGGTAGCAGTAGCTTTCCCTTGATCATCCAGGACGTACTTGGGAGGGCACGGTTCAGAACCATCCACGAAACCCATCAAGTCGTTTGTCTTCAAAATTGGAATCACTTGGTTAGACCACGTGATGTAGTTGGGTCCTTCCAATTTGAAGGTCATAAGCTGGCCAATATTAGGCGGAACAAATTGGACAGCAGAGTTGGAAGCCATTGATAGAGAGAAAAGAAGAAAGAAAAAGTAGCGGAAATGTAGAAAAGATCGAAAAATTCTGCGTGAGCAATTTAGAGCTCTGATACCATAATAGAATTTGAACTTCAATGATTGTATTGATGTGTAGTAACGTATATATAGAGAAAATAGTTACATGATCTTTTGATCAGTTAAGTAAACCTATCTAAAGTTTGAATTACAAACATAAACCTTATCTAGCTTATCTAGAGTTTGAACAGAATTCAAACTCTCTATTTTAAATATACATAATCCTATCTATTAGTTAGGAGTCTACACTAGAGAGGAGTCTTCACTTGAACTTGAACGAGATTCTGCGGATGCTGAGGTGGCAGCAGTGATATGGTTTACAGGTACCATATTATATGTTATATGTTAATTTCCTGGAGGCTCGCTTGGGTTGTCTACTTGACTTGAAGTTTCTCTCCCGTGGACCGTCTTCTTTTATAATTCCCTCTCATTTCCTTATCTCACATTCTCTCTAGCTTTGAGACCCGCAGACAGTTTACTGTTACCGCCATTGGAGACTCTCTCCGTGAACTCTCTTCCCAGGGGCTCTGCCTTTTTCTTTACGGAACTTCTCCTTCAAATCCTAATTAGTCTATTCCACTTGTTTCTGATCCTCCATGGAAGCAAATCGTGTGTAAGGAAGGCCAAATGTTCACTGTATAATACCATGCAATATTCTATCTTTCACTCTCTGTCTGTTTGGTTGATGAGAAACGGTTGGAAAAGGAAAGAAAACTAATCCCAGCGAGCAAGACCAAGACCCTTTAATTACTTCTGTTTAGCTTGGTTCAACAATTTGGCCTTAGTAGAGGTGGGTTTTTCTTTTTTAATGTAAATTTTATTATTTTTGTGGATAGCATGGCAACATAAGTAGATAATTGTATGACTTTTTTTATTTTTCTTTTCTTTCCCTTTTCTCAGCAAACAAACAGAAAGTTGGTATTTTCGTGTTTTTCCATTTTCTGACTTGAAATATGGATGAAACCTTAGCAGTGAAACACTGAAATATATATAGTTTTGGCCTGGCCTCTTTTTCTCTTCGACCCGTTTAAGTGATGATTAATTAGATGACTAAATCTATTTATTTTTTTAGCTTAATATTGTATCAAAGTTATAAGGTGATGTGATTAAAGTGTTAAAATATTAATTAAATAATAATTTTATTTTTAACTAAAATTTTTAAGATAAGTGATAATTTATCATCCAAACAAAAGTCCAAGTGTTTTTGTTTATTTATTTATTTTTTAATTTCTCAATTCCTTGACTTAATGATGATTATAATTAATAAAAAGTTTTTTTTTTTTTTTTTTTTTTTTTTGGTGTTCACTCTTGTTGTGGTTTAGCATGTTGTACTTTTTGCATATCATGTTGTGGTCCAATTGTGATATTTTATTATTCTCTCCCTCCCCCTCTCTCTCTATATTAAGTACGACTTATTTTCTAATTGATTTCTACCCTTGGCTGTACGTATGATCAATAGGGTTACGTGTACTAAAAAGTCTTTTTATTATTATTTTTTTATAAAATAAGAAAATTGAATAAGAAAAATGGTTACAACCTTACATGGGAGGATCCTTCAACTCTTGATCTAAAAGAAAGAAGTGGACAATCCTATAAATGAAAAAGTGGTGGACTTCCAAACAATAAACCCAAATCAAATTAAAACAGTGTTAAAATAATTACAAAAGTTAAAAAATGGGTCTTAATAAGTTATAACAAAATCGTTAATAATATCATGCTTCTTATACTTCCTTTTGGCCTTTACATTACCTGGCATTTGTTAAATCATCATTTGTTATAAAAGCAATAAAAAAGTTATAATTAATTATTTAATTTATATTGTAACACTTATTTTTATGTATGGGCTCAAACTTTTCACTTAATAAATGAAATCCAACACGTGAAATATTTAATCGAAATGAAAAGTAAAATGTAGAATCAAGATTCGAACTCAAAACTTGACTCTGATACCATATTAAATCATGACTTGTCCTAAAAGCTTAAACCGATAAGAAATATGATTAACATAATTATTTAATTTACATTGTAACAGTACGAACCATTTTTATTTATTTATTCATTTTTCTTTGTGTTTTCGATTTATGCTCCGTTTGTTTCGACGTAAAATGGTTTCCGTCGTAAAATGGTTTCAGGGAAGTCATTTTTTAGGAAACCATTTTCCGTCGAAAGCATTTTCCGGTGTTTGGCGCATACGGAAAATCCCAAATATTTTTTTATATTTTTATTCAATCATATTAACTTATAAAAATCAATTTTTATTCACAACATAAAAATATTAATGTAAAATAATATAAAAATCATCGATGACGAGATTCGGTCTCTGACCGACAAGATTCTGACAATATTTACCTGATTCCGGCTAATATAGCCAAAATTCGAGATAAAGGCCGGAATCCGGACAGTTTCGTCGGAATCTGGGATAGCCGGATTCCGGCAGTTTCGCCAGAATCCGGCATAAAAGGCCGGATCCCGGCAGGCTGGCCGGATCTGGCCAGATCCGTCCGGCCAGCCGGACGTTCTAGCCAGGGCCGGTCAGATTGGTTGCCAGAATCTGGCTGACCGGATTCCGGCGAAAGTGGCCGGATTCCGCACGACATTAACCGGATGTTGTCGGATTTCGAAACCGGCAATATTTCGATGGTGGTCGGTTGCTTGAACGTGAAGGTCGACTGTGCCGTTTAAAATAGATCGACTGCGTCTGGCGTCTTCGGAAAACGATTTACGCTTTTAAAAAGCGTAAATCATTTTTCGAAATTTACTAAGCATTTTTGGTCAAACAGAAATCATTTTCCGCTTGACCATTATTTTCGCCCCTACCAAACACCGAAAAATGCCGAAATCATTTTCCAGAAATCATTTTACGCCGAAACAAACGGAGCATTAGAGAATTTTGAATTTTAACTTGTACTTCTGCAGGGCCTGCATTTTAGCAGTTTATAACAAGGGATAAATACCCCATTGGTACCTGAGTTTTACGTGTTTTTAAATTTAGTACCTCAGTTTTGTTTGGTATCATAGGTGGTACCTGAATTAAGGGTAAAAACCCATTTGGTACCTCTGTTAGATTTTCCGTCCAAATTTTAACGGCTCGCCACGTGTCAACCGCTGAGGTTGACACGTGGCACTACATAAAAAAAAATTAAAAATTAAAAATTAAAATCTTTAGAAATTGATTAAAAATAATAAAATTTAAAAAAAAATTAAAAAAAGAAAAAATGAGAGGGTGGCTGAGCCACCCCTTTGGCCACCATGGGGTGGCCGGCCAACCCCATTTTGGCCAAGGAGGTGGCCCAGCCACCCCTTGGCCGGTCTGGGTGGCCGAACCACCCATAGGGGGTGGTTCGGCCACCCCACAGTTGAAAAAAAAAAAAAAATTTTTTTTTTAAGGGTTTTGGCCCTAGGGGGTGGCCGAACCACCCCCTAGGGCCACGGGGTGGATCGGCCACCCCCAGACCGGCCGGACTGGGGGTGGCCGAACCACCCCCGTGGCCCTAGGGGGTGGATCGGCCACCCCCAAGGGCCAACCCAAAATTTTTTTTTGAAGGGTTTTGGCCCTAGGGGTGGCCGAACCACCCCCGTGGCCCTAGGGGGTGGATCGGCCACCCCAAGGGCCAACCCAAAAATAATTTTTTGAAGGGTTTTGGCCCTAGGGGGTGGCCGAACCACCCCCTAGGGCCACGGGGGTGGTTCGGCCACCCCCAGTCCGGCCGGTCTGGGGGTGGCCGAACCACCCCCGTGGCCCTAGGGGGTGGTTCGGCCACCCCCTAGGGCCAAAACCCTTCAAAAATTTTTATTATTTTTTTTTTTTCAACTGTGGGGTGGCCGAACCACCCCCTATGGGTGGTTCGGCCACCCCAGACCGGTCAGACCGCCCAATGGGGTGGCTGGGCCACCTCCTTGGCCAAAATGGGGGTGGCCGGCCACCCCATGGTGGCCAAGGGGGTGGCTCAGCCACCCCTCTCATTTTTTCATTTTTTAATTTTTTTTTAAAATTTTATTATTTTTAATCATTTTCTAAAGATTTTAATTTTTAATTTTTAATTTTTTTTATGTAGTGCCACGTGTCAACCTCAGCGGTTGACACGTGGCGAGCCGTTAAAATTTGGACGGAAAATCTAACAGAGGTACCAAATGGGTTTTTACCCTTAATTCAGGTACCACCTATGATACCAAACAAAACTGAGGTACTAAATTTAAAAACACGTAAAACTCAGGTACCAATGGGGTATTTATCCTTATAACAATCATCCCAAGTTTGGCTTTTCACAGTGGACATCTAATTGGCTCAAGTTATGGACTCCAATCGACAAAAGTTTGTGAGGTTAGTTTGTTCAACATTCTCCATTTGTTGCTACCTATGATTTCCTCTGATTTGATTCTAACTTTTTCGCACACAATTTCAACAGCATCTCTCTGTTACGTACCTCTTTACATATCGGTGCATCAGTTCATGTGTGTTATGAACAGTAGCGGAGACAGGATTTTAAATCACAAGGGGCAAGATTAAAAATTAAAGTTGATCACAAATTGATTAAAAATATTACTAACGAACAAATGAACAATTTAACAAAAAATATTTATTGTTTAAAATATATGTATGTAACTTATAATTTATTTTGTCACGGCTATCTTCCATGAGTTTTCATATTTCAAATTTGCCAAATCTACCTTGACATGAGCTCCTTTAAAATTGATTGAAGCTCAATAAAATTATTGTTGTTCTCCATAATTTCGAGTAACTACAATTATATATTTTATATAATTAAAATATATATTTTATATATATATATATAAACAACTAATTTAAAAGATAATTTACATATAAAACTTAATTGGAAAATTTATTATTATTTAATAATAAAATTTAAAATAAATCAGTACATAAATCTAACTACATACCTAAAACTATTCAATGAAGATAAATCGGAAAAAAAAAAAAAGGGTAAACGTTTCACTCCCAATACATCAAGACAACGCAACACGCTAAAGTAACAATACACCAACGGCCCAACACGTTTTGTTAAAAAAGTTAATGAAACGGAGTGTTTTGTTCATCTTTCTTTTTGGAAGAGTCAAATGTTAACTTAAAAGTTTTCCTAAAAGTTTCGGAAACTTAAAATTTTAAAATGATGAAAGCTTGAAAGATCGAATTTCAGTCCTCCTAGTTTTTGGAAATGCTTTGCTCATGTAATATAGATGCCCCTGGCGAGTGGTTGAGGGTGGGCAACTAAGGTATTGGGAAAAAATCTGCTGGTAATAAGAGAAAAATTTAAGGGTCGAGAGGGGGCATTTTCAAGAAATCATTCTCTTAACAGTATTTAAACAAGATTTTTGATAATGTTAGTAGATAATATTCAAACCGTTCCCTCTCCATTCATGTTAGCATTGTGTATAGAAGTTATTATATCAGCAATAGTGTCTTTACCCCTGGTTATGAACACCATCATTCGCATATATATTTGATCAAATGATATATAACACGATCAGTATATGAAGAGGATGACAAAGACTGAAAGTATCCTGGAAGGTTCTAAGTAAAGGTATCTAAAATGATAATTTGGATAGGATCTCTGTATTGCATCCAGTTTTGGTAGTGGAATGTACATTTAACCTAGATGACCGAATTGGGTGATTGGTAGTGTTGTAAATGGATGACTTAAAGGATTGTCACTTCTTCCGATATTCATTATAAGTGCATGATTGTAGTCTTCACTTATGTTTCACATATCTTTTGAAAAATATGCTTTAGACCCCAAGTTGTTACTAATCAGATTAACAAAGTTAATACCTTTAAAGCCAAACACCGCCTATATCAATACCAAAAGAGAAAAGCTAGGGGTACTTAAATTTTTGCAAAGAGAGTTTTACTAATTGACGTGGCATGTTATACAAATACAAAAATACCCTTCATCAGTTTTGAGAAAAATGGGCCAGATCCTCTTCCCATTGCCAGATCCATTTCTCGCCGGCGACCCTGTTCTCCGGCCAAAACAGCTGGATCCCGGCAGGCTGGACGGGATCCGGCCGCTCCAGGACAAAACGGCTGGATCCTGGAAGGCTGGACGGGATCCGGCCGTTACTCGAACCAAACGGCCGGATCCCGCCCTGCTGGACGAGATCTGGCCGGGAATAGCCAGAACGGCTGGGATGAACAGGATCTGGCCGTTCCCCGGACAGAACGGCCGGATCCCGCCAGGCTGGACGGAATCTGGCCGTTCCCGGCCGGCTAGCGGGGATGGCCGGGATCTGGCCCTTCCCCGACCAGACCGGCCTGATTTCGGCCTATTTGGCCGGGGATAAGGTCATTGAGGTGAGAGGTCGAAAATTTCCGGCGGTATGCTGTGTTTCCGGCGTGGTATATTCATCGATAGATGGAAGGGGCATTTTTGTCTTTATCTACTAAAATATTTTTTAACTTATTTTAATATTAAACTGATGTGGATCCACTTATGAAGTTCCACATTAGTTAGTAAAACTCTCTTGGTAAAAATTTAAGTACACCTAGCATTTCTCATACCAAAATCATACCAAGCCTAAAAGAAAATTTACACAGATTTTGATAACAAAGTGAAACATTTTGAAGAACTATTTGAAAGTAAAACCACTGAGTCAGCAAATTCCAAAGGTATTCACTATAGAAGACTTGTCTTATAGATTGATCTTACAAAATCTGTAACTCCCAAAACTTAATTTGTATCCCCAACAAACAATTCATTCACTTCCCACTACAGTGGGTCCAGAACTTCTAGCCTTTTTCCACTGTCATCACTTTCACGAATGAACCTTTTTGCTACGATCCAGAGGTTTGATGGCTAAAGGTTTTTATGTGGTATGATTGATGAAAATCAAGGAAAAGAAATAAACTGTTTAAGGCTCAAAGGTGTTTAAGAAAAACATGTGCTTCTTACATGCTCAAAGCAGGTTTACTGACTCAGTTGGAGAAAATTCCTCCAACTTAGTTTGGAAGAAATTTTTGTCCATTTGGGAACATAAAATCTAACAGCTGATTGACCTTTCCAATTAGTTATTCACATTAACATAGCTTCTGACAATTTCTAACTTTCTTTATATTCTACTTACCATATTTATACTTTCATCCAGGTTTAAAGAGTGGAGTTCAGAGAGATCTTCGAGTTCTGAGCAGCAATATTCCAGTGATGGACTATATCCAAGAAACACAAGATTAACAGTTGGCAGAATTTTGAAGAGTTTTTGGAGAGGGTTTGAGAGGGCTTTGAAGAGAATTAAATGTTCAAAACAAAAATCAACGAGCAGTACCCATTCTGTAGGTGAACGGCCAAGAAAAGACTCAGGTCCTAGGAAGAAAATTTTGGATCCACAGGGTCAATTCCTTCAAACGTGGAACAAATTTTTTGTGCTCTCTTGTGTGGCATCAGTGGCCCTAGACCCCTTCTTCTTTTACATTCCAATTAAGAAGATTGATGGGGAGAACTTGTGCTTCGGTTTGGACAATAGAGTGGCGATCTATGCTTGCGTTTTTCGTACACTCATAGATGCCTTTTATGCACTTCATATAATCTTTCAATTCCGTACTGGGTTTATTGCCCCTTCTTCTCGAGTGTTTGGGAGGGGTGAGTTGAATGTAGATCCTAAGGCTATAGCTAAAAGATACTTGTTCTCCTACTTCATCATTGACATTCTATCAATTCTTCCACTTCCACAGGTATGCATGCATGCTCCTTTTGCATTCATTAAAGCATTCATTCACTTAAGACCCCATGTAGTCAAATGTTGACAATCCAATAAAAAGAAACTTGCTTCTGCTTACTTTGTTCAGGTGCTAGTATTTATCATCAAGCCCATAATGAAAACCAAGGTTCCATCAGTCATGAAGGAGATGTTGAAGGCCATAGTCTTCTCCCAGTATGTGCCGAGACTTATGCGGATCTATCCACTATATATAGAAGTAACAAGGACCTCTGGCATACTGACTGAGATAGCATGGGTTGGAGCTGCTTATAATCTTTTTCTCTACATGCTAGCCAGTCACGTAAGTTGATTGTTCTTTAAATTCTTAACCTAGTTTTCCAAGATTTTTCGACCACTAACAAAATGTGACATATTATACCAGGTAGTTGGAGCATTTTGGTACTTGTTTGCGATAGAACGAGAGGAGAATTGCTGGCACAAAATGTGTAAGGCAAATGATTGTATGCCTAGGAATTTCTACTGCGGAAATAACCATCCCAAGGCCTCTAAAAAAAGCCTTTATGAAGCTTGCCCTTTTATCGACCCTGATGACATTACAGATCCAAATGTCTTCGACTTTGGAATATTTACTGATGCTCTGAGCTTTGGAGTGGTGGAGTCAAGAGATTTTTCGAAGAAATTCTTTTACTGCTTTTGGTGGGGTCTGCGTAATCTTAGGTTAGCAATATATAAACTACATATTCTTACTCAGTTGTCTGCCGTCAAACATTCTCATTGAAATTATGTTATCTAACTTCCAAGCTAAGCTTTTCAACTTACAGCAATATTGACCACATTGTGAATTAAACATGGAGCCAAGGCACTTTTAACTCGTACGTTTCCTTTTTTCTCAGTTCTCTTGGCCAAAACCTGAAAACAAGCACATTTGTTGGGGAGATATTCTTTGCTATTGCCATATCCATCTCTGGGTTGGTTTTATTTGCATTTCTTATCGGCAATATGCAGGTAATAATATGATCCTCATCTTTTGAGACAGTTGATGAATTAACATGGTATCAGAATAGGATAGAGGTCTTTAACTTGAACCTTGAATTTGTTAGAAAAGATAAACGAAAGCAGAAAAACGAAATGCTCCTAAGGCGCGTTACAACGTCGTTTTTCTTAAGAAATTATTTGCCCCCATCAGAAAGGTATGCAAAAAGGTTACAGCAAATATTTCTTCAGGATACAATGGAGCCCATAATCTTCTGTTTGTTTAATTGCGTTTTGCACTAACTAAAATTAAACCTGAACACTTTCAGATTTTTCTATTATAGCAAGAGACAGACATAGATTTTTTAATTTTTTAAATACATAAGGTATCAGAAAAAACATTAAAGATAAAAGAAATTTTGTTATTTCTTTTATTAAACACTGTACAGCAGTTATTTCTGTATATTTCTAATAACTGGACAGCAGTTACTTCTGTATAATATTGAAATAACTGCTAATCCAACCGGCCATAACTGCTTAAGTAACAGTCATTGTCATAAACTGTTGTTTTAACAGACACTTAAATCTGACCATCAAATCAAATAACTGTCTACGATTGATTAATAATAACCATTAGATCATTATTAATTAATCTCAACCATTATATCAAATGTGATTTGACCTTATAGTTTATTTATTTGATTGTCCAGTAAATCCAACCACTGGATTTACCTAAGAAGCATCCTATGGTTTAGATTAAACCACTAGATCGATTGATCATGACCATCCAAAATTGAAAGGTCATGATTAGATCGCTCCATCAAAGCGCCACTAGCGCCCTACAGCCCACTGCCACACGAGCGCTCGCGTGTGCGTCCGGTGCTTCGCACCGTACTAGAGTATACACGTTAGAGCATACACCCAAGCATTACTTTAAATGCTTAAAGTGTGTTGGGCCTTATAAATGGCAACTTCCGTTTCTCTTTTTCTCATGTGAGACTATCTTCATTTAATGTTTTTTAACACCTTCCTTTTAAATCATTCCCAAGACACAAAATAAATATATATACATATTAATTTTGAAAATACTTTAACAGACTTAGCAATTTATTCCTATTTTTACATGTTGGGTCTCACTTGTTGAACTTTTACGACAACTGTACGTCAATCAATATATCTTTGGTGTATTTATTCCAACGGTTTTTCTGTTTTATTTTCACCTGCAAACTGCCATATCTTCAACAGAAACATGATGTTTCTCTGTTCTTACCAATTATATCCACTCTTAACTCCAACCAGAAACCTTTTTGCAGAATCATCATACTCCTAGATTTTACGAACTAAGTTGCAATATTATGTAATTTTTTGTGCTGTTACAGAAATATCTGCAATCCACAACAGTGAGAGTAGAAGAAATGAGAGTGAAAAGGACTGATGCAGAACAATGGATGTCCCACCGTATGCTCCCTAAGAACTTAAGGGATCGGATCAGACGATATGAACAGTACAAATGGCAAGAAAATAGAGGTGTGGAGGAAGAGAATCTTGTTCGTAACCTTCCTAAGGATCTCAGGAGGGACATAAAGCGCCATCTCTGCTTGGGCCTTGTTAAGAGAGTCAGTATTTTCCTCTACCTCTTTCTTTCTTTTTTTATGAATTAGATTTTTATTAACACCCAAATACAAAGCCAACACTCCAGCAAAAAGTTGAAACACGATGATACTTGCCAACAGTATCAATCAAAAAACCCCAGCCAACTTACAAACACAAAAACGCTCAAAGAATAAACCCTGCAACACCTGAAAAGTCTCTAAAACAGACACCAAACAACCCTCCACAAAAACTAACAACTTCTGCAGAAACAAAAGCAGAAAAACTAGAAGAAACAAAACGCAGCAATTAGACAATTTCTTCCTTAATAATCCAATTCTGGCAAAGATCTGTATTCTCTTGGCTTCTCTTGATCCACCTCTTCCCAACACTCTGGTACGAACTTCCCACAAAATATTCTGAAATATCTGCTCCTCTGTTTTCGGGCGTGAAGCCCATACTTTAACTCATTTCTGTTTCTCCACACATTATACTGTTGCACAAAGCACCAATCTACACACATTAGTTTCCTTTTTGTCAAACTTTTAGCGATGGTATTCATCAAGTCAATTTGATGTTTTAGGTGCCAATGTTTGAAAAAATGGACGGCCAACTGCTGGATGCACTGTGTGATCGTCTCAAGCCAGTACTTTACACAGAGAAAAGCTACATCGTTCGCGAGGGGGATCCCGTGGACGAGATGCTCTTTGTCATGCGAGGAAACCTAGCCACCATGACTACTAACGGTGGACGAACTGGTTTCTTCAACAATGCTTTCTTGAAAGCTGGCGACTTCTGTGGAGAAGAGCTTCTTACTTGGGCCTTGGATCCCCACTCCTCTACCAATCTCCCCATCTCAACTAGAACAGTGGAAGCTCTAGTAGAGGTTGAAGCCTTCGCTCTAATGGCCGAGGACTTGAAGTTTGTCGCCTCTCAGTTTCGGCGTCTTCATAGCAAGCAGCTCCAGCACGCTTTCAGGCAAGGCTTTTAAACCATGCTCATCAACTTTTTGGATATTTCTCGTCATGGCTGTCTGAGCAAAGCGAGGCTACACAAACAAAAAACTTTGTTAGAATATAAATTAAATGATTAAATTTACCATTTCTTATCAGTTTACGCTTTTGAGACAAGTGAATGATCCTTCGTAATGTAAATGTGCAATGATGAATTTCAGGTTCTACTCTCAACAATGGAAGACGTGGGCGGCCTGTTTTATCCAGGCAGCTTGGCACCGGTACTGTAGGAGAAAGCTTGATAAGTCTCTTCGTGAAGTAGAAGAAAGACCGCAAGATGCTTTGGCAAATGAAGGTGGAACCTTGCAAACGGCACCAAGTCTTGGTGCAACTATTTATGCATCAAGGTTTGCTGCCAATGCACTTCAAGCCTTGCGACAAAAGGGCGCACCGAGCCCTAGAGTGCCACAAAGATTGCTACCATTGCTGCCTCAGAAGCCTGCTGAGCCCAATTTCGCTGCTGAAGATCGTTAATTAAGAGTGCTGTTTCAAGTGATTATCAAGTGAGGCCTTTTTATTTATTTATTTTCTCTGCATTCAAGGCTCATACGCAACAGGTTTTTGTATATATATATATATATATATAGCATGTGTAACCCAGAATGGTGGCCGAAGATTTTAACATAAACCAAAAAAAAAAAATAAATAAATAAAAATAGGCCTCTTTCAAAAGGACTTATTATTTTAGAGGAATCTTTTAACATGCATATTAAGGTGTTTTTGTAGGTCAGCTTTCTACCATTTCGTGCATCATTTTCTAACCAAAATTCGATTACGTGCATCAATTATTGTTTAATTAATTACGTGTGAACATCTTTATTCCATGTTTTCACACTTTTTTCTCCTCTAAACTACCTCTACCTTGTAATTGAAAAAATAAAAAATAAAAAAAATAAATTCCCTTTACGCAGTTCCCCCTTGCGGCCTTGCTTCATTGGCTTTCACAATCCAACTTTTCTTTCCAATCCTCGTGGCATTGGTCCCGTTTGGTAACCGTTGTTGAGAGAAAATTTTTGTTGAATAGAAATATATATTTTTTTTTTTCATTTCCATTATTCGTCTTGCGCGGTTAATTAACTTCTTGAGAATTTAGGTCAAATTAATTTTTGGGCTGGGTTGCTTAATTGCAGTTCTAAAGTTATGCAATTAGGGTTAATTCCAACCGCCACCTCCCCCCTATTTTTTTTCTTTTTTTCTTTTTAAAGTGTTGATTCATAGGCTTATTTTTATTGTCATGTCATTCAATTGTATGACACTCGTACAGAAGTTTAGTAAATAGCATCACTTCAGCTTTTTCCTAAACCAAAGGTCGCCGTAACAATTCTAAATTCAAGAAATTAGAACTTTGAAGGCTCTTTTTGTTTAATAATTTTGATATGTCTATGAGCACATATGTAACAACATTGAGAGTTGTTCTTTCAATATATATATAAAAAAAAAAATATTAAAAAAAAAAGAAGAAGAAGAAGAAGAAGAAAATTACATCTGATAAATACCATCAGGGTATGTATTATTTTGCATTATGACTAATCAATAGATCACAGGGATTTATGAACTCAAGCAATTTAACTCTTGATAGGAGTCAACATGTACGTGTTAATATCTCCTATTTATTGGCGCCCTGCATAATTAATAAATAAGATCACCCTCCATGGTGATGAGTCCCCAACTTACCCTGCATAAAAATTAAAAGGAAAAAAAGAAAAAGAATTAGTACCTCCAAATTAGAGAACTCGATAAAAAAAAAAATACAAATAAAAAAATAAAAAAGAGAGACAGTGAGTATTATATAATTATTACTTGGAGCAGTCGGTTTTGGGGCCAATAGGAGGGAGTTTGACGGACAGCTTACAATCCTTGACAATGAGAGGTATGCGAGATGTATCAACATTTCCGACGGCCGATAGAGCAGTCTTAATGCACTCACATATATCTTGTCGATCTGGTTGGGTTTCGGCAGCGTTATTCAACAGCTTAGCACCGTCGCAACACTTTTGGGATGGCTTGTTCTGTTTACCTTGTATGAAAGTGAGGCAGGGGGCAAGATCTTTGGCAACTTCAGTGCAAGAGGTTGCATTGTCGCCGTTCTTTGCATTATTACATGCATTCACAGCTGCTAACCCTGAAAATAATAAGACAACGGCTAAGACACCTACTCGACTCATGGCTGATCGATACTTTTGTGAATTGAATGATGATGATACTTGTGAATCAAGAACCATCCAATTTATAGCTGCTGCTTCGATGCCTTTTCTTCCTCAATTAATGTCTCTCTCTCCCTCTCTCTCTCTCTCTCTTGCCATGCAACTGTCATGATTTTCTGTTCAATATTAGATCCTGCTTCCGTGTTCAAATTAACTACGTTAATATTATAATCTACCACCACTATGCTTAATCACCTTAAAAACGTGCGTTATGATTTGGAGGTCGTATTTTAATGTTGCATACAACTCACATGATAAAAGTACTATAAAGTAATGTCATATATCATGCAACTTTCTCACCATTATTTTATTTAGCTAACGTGACATTGTTTATTCATTATTGACCCTCTTTTTTTTTTTTAACAAGAGTTAATTGAAGGGTTGATTGGCAATGTCGTGTCAGCATAATTAGATAGTGATGTGATATATATAGCATCACTCAAAAGTCTATGAACCAATTTAGTAGATTATTCATAAGAGTCGGGGACACAATCGAGAGGTTTATCTAAGGAGGTCGGATATAATTCTAAACTAAAATCTCCTATGACTTCTCGTACATTGTCCCTAAGAATAAGCGAGCTAATAAGGTATTTTTGGTGAATGATAATTTCCTCTTTTTTTTTTTTTAAGGAAAACGTTGATTGGTAAAGAACAACCAGAATCTATAAAATATTTGTAGCATATATAGGATCCGCCATGTACATAGCAAATGATAAATAGTCCGAGGATCACGTTACACTCACACTAAATGAAGATTTTTGGCATTAATAAATAATTATCCAAAAAATAAATTAATATTTTTTTGCCTTTTTCTGTGAAAGTAGATACCCACTTGGTTTAGAGAGGCAAAGGAATTATAAAGGCTTTTTCTTTTATTTTTTTTAGAAAATTAATTCTTCAATCAAGAAACTAAGTAGATGAAAATATTCTCTTGAAAACACATTTTATAAAAGAGGATAGATTATTAAAGCAAAGGCTAGCAATACTAATAATGGTATTTCTATGAGATATTAACTAATTACAACGTCTAAATGCACTTGAAGTGTGCTACAAACAACCTTAAAATCAAAAAGACTTGGGACTCCCCCGACCCCCGCGTCCGTCCTTTATAGAGGCAACAATCCAACTTATGTATAGATTTGATTTGAAGTGCCAAAAAAAAAATTAAAAAAAAAAATTGAAGGATAGTTATTTGATAAACCCTAAGGTTTGATTTCAAGCGACACAATTTTCCTCCGAACTAAGTTGAAGAATTTTAAATTTGTATTTGCCCTTAAAAAATTATATGTTTCTTACATGCATTTTGCATTTTTAATTTTTATCAGAACATGTGATTTTCACAAGCATGCATTTTAAAAAATGCACATAAAAATCACTTGTTCTAAGGGCATAATCAGTTTAATACACTACCTTCTCGAACCCAGTTCATAAAAAAACTTTTGTTCTTTGAAGTATCAATTGTATCAACCTAGCTCATAGTTTTAAGATTGCTAATTTGAATTTGGTCCATTTGAGTGTTCGATTTTTAAAATCAAAATTTAATTCTTATTTGGTGCGCGAATTTTGAGGTTTAACTCTGTGAGATAAAATTAGAAAAGAGTAATGATTCACCACCACCAAAAGATACAACTTTTCATCACATTGCCTATGTGGCAAGGTGATCCTTCACTACTTTTTCAGTTTTTTTTTTTTTTTTTTAAAAAAAAAAAATAATAAATTAAAATGAGGGACCACTTTGCCACATAGGCAATGTGGTGAAAAGTTGCATGTTTGGATGGTGTTGAATCATTAATCAATAAGATATGATACCAAATTTTTTCGGAAAATGAGTTATAATAACCCCATCTATTACAGGCTTTACAGCTTTGATATCAGGAGTATCCATAGATGAGTTTCAGAGTGCCATAAATAGCACTACTGGGAGCATCTTGACCAATATTATGTTTCAGCAAAATACTGCAGTAGTGGGTTTAAGATGGACCATCAGTCTATTATTATATATCTTTCAATCTATTGTATCCTAAAATATTTACAAAATGAAATAGAAACTTCCCTTGTTTGTCTATTCCATACGAGTTCATAACAAAACAAGAACTAACGATTTTTAAACTGCACAAGATTAAAGTGACTTTTAATTTACAAGTCAGTGTCGTTATAAATTTCATTTTGTGAAGAGTTTCAAGATTCAGTACCATGCTTTAAGTACAAAGAGCCTACATCTGGAACTTCAGCATGCGAAGGCGCTGAGGAAAGAGGCTGGAAGTTGGTATTCCCTATAAACCAGAAGAGAGCCCATTTCAAATCACAGAGGGTGTACTTGAGAGCTTTGGTCCAGTTTTCTTGCTTGTTGAAGCTTTGCGTGATGGAATAGTTTCCCACTTTGTCGTTCTCAATCCTGATTAGCCCATAATAGAGGCATGCGGAGTGCAATAGAGATAAATAAAAAGAAAAAAAATTAATCAATAATATCTATCAAGTGTGTGCATCACCATGCGTAACAAAATTGATTTTATATTTGTTGAAAAATATTGCCTATCTGCAAATTTTCAAGTTATTTAACGCAATTAATTTGCTACCATATCCTAGCACCTTGCTCCCCTGGAACTTGTTCTTGACTTCTCTCATGCTAACATCACACTTCTTGTTAGCTTTTCCCCAACTATATGACAAAAATTTCTCAATCAATCTGGATTTTTATGCCACTATGCATTATTTATTCAAATCCAATATTTTTTTGATAAGTATATTTCAAAAAAGCACAAAGGAATGCAATCTAAAGTATACATATAAGTATACATGATACACATAATCCAAAGAGAGAGAACACAAATCTAAAAAATTAAAAAAAGAACAATCATACATAGAACGTAGTGTCACTCTCTACGTAAACAATGTTTGTATCACCAATTTCTTCAAATTAAGTGAATCAGTCTCACAATCTTCAAAACTGCGTGTATTCCGTTCCTTCTATAGACACCACATCAAACACAACTAGCCATTCTCCAAATTGGCACCAACAACCGGTTGCCCTTTTGTCCCCTCCAACTCCCCCAACATATCAATCATCGAAAGAGGCATAACTCATGCAACACCAAACAGCTGCAATATCGTACTCCACAATTCTGTAGCAACCTTACAGTGCAGAACAAATTATTAATGGACTCTCCACAATTCTTACACATAGTACCACTCCATCACAATAATATTCATTTTGCGTAAATTATCCAAAGTTAGAATTTTCCCTAAAGTCGTCATCCACATAAAGAAAGCCACTCTTGGAGGAACCTTGACTTTCCAATTACTCTTCCAAGGAAAAGAAGAATGAATAGGAATAGATGATACTTTATAGTAAGACTTCACTTCAAATGATTTCCTTCTCAAATGAATCCAACAAATTTTATCCTCTCCTTCATACCTTACTTTAAAAGAATACATCTCAAAAAATCTAGAGATCACTTCCACCTCCTAATCATATACATGTCAAGTAAACAAAATATTCTGCAGAATGTTACCATTTTGTCATTGCATATTCTCCACCACCCATGTATCTTTACCACATGCAATAGTAAACAATTCTGGAAAAAGAAGCTTTAAAGGTAAATCTCCACACAACAAGCCTCTAGATCCATCTCTGACCTCATGTCTCACATGAGCTGCAAAAGCAACCCAACCCCTCCTAATACATTTCCACACTCCTACTCGAAAAGGACCCCCAACTTGCTTAGAACACCAACCACTCCTCATGTTACCATATTTAATATCCACCACCTTTCTCGAAAGAGCATCTATTTCCATAGCAAACCGTCATAGCCACTTACCTAGCAAGGCTTTATTACACAGAATCATATTTCTTACTCCTAACGACCCCGAAACCTTCAATGAACAAATCGTAGACCACTTAACCAAATGGAATTTAAACTCATCTCCATACCTCCCCAAAGGAAATCTCTCTAAAGTTTTTCCTAGCGATTAGCCACTCCCACAGGAATAGGGAAGAGGGACAAAATATATGTTGGTAAATTCGAAAAAGTACTATTGATCAATGTTAGCCTCCCACCTTTTGATAAATACAATCTCTTCCAACCCGCCAATCGATTTTCCATCTTCTCAATAATGCTCATCCAAATATTAGAATCCTTATACTTAGTACCCAAAGGAAGACCCAAATATTTAATAGGAAGCGAAGCCACACCGCAACAAAGAATGCTCGCCAACTCCTCCACATCCCCTACATCACCTATAGGAACAATCTCTCCTCTAATATCATATCCGCTCACTCAAACCCTTCTCCATTTCCTTTTTTAGCACCTCAACATTCCCAACACCTCCTCATTCCATTTTTTCAGGTCAACTTTCAATGCTTTCAACTTTCGGGCGAACACATAACTTAACGTACCTTCATAAATGTAGGATCCCCACCACCTCTTAACCTGCTTCTCAAAACCTTCCGCTTGCAACCGCATATTTTCAAATTTAAATGACCCCCTACTCCATCTCTCTACTCCGCAATCCAATAACAATGGATAATGATCCGAAAGTAGACGAGGGAGACATTTTTGAGAAACCTCTGGAAAATATTCCTCCCATTCTGTAGAGAGCAAGAACCGATCAATTCTAGGCCAAGCACAACAATTGGACCACATGGATCTCCACCCGACCATTGGAATATCCATGAGACCCTGTTCAAAAATAAAATCAGAAAACTCCACCATTGCTTGTGATGATCTCGCTCCCCCACCCCCCCAAAAAAAAAATACACCAAGGCATCTCCCATATATTCATCAAACCAGCCAGCTCATCCCAAAGCCCTCTTCTTTCACGATCATCATTAGCCCCATAAACACCCGCAAATGCCCAATCAAAATTCGCAGTCACACTACGGAGAGCACATGCTACCACATACCTCCCCACACACTCAATCTTCTTGACCACTCTCCTATCCACATTAACAAGATACCTCTCGATGCCCCTCTTGAACTCAAATATACCCAAATCTACATAAATTCAACCCGAAACACTATGAACCACCTCCATACTAATTACCTCCATTTTAGTCTCTTGCAAGCACACAATATCTGCCTTCCATTCCCTCAACAACCTCCTAAACTTCGTTTTTTTTCTCGGGCTCGTTCATGCCTCGCACATTCCAAGAGATTATCTTGGGCTTCATAATTAACAATTATCAACCCTCCCCTTTCTAGCCAGCCTAGACGACCAACCTCCTTTCCCATCATGAATGAGCTCGAGAAAAGAATGAAGATGAGAAGGTTGTTGAGGGAATGGAAGGCTGATATTGTGTGTGCGTAAGGGACTAAAATGGAGGTTAGTAGTAGGGAGGTGGTTCGTAATGTTTGGAGGTGTATTCATGTGGATTGGGTGTATTTGGGTTCGAGAGGGGCATCAAGAGGTATCTTGTTAATGTGGGACAAGAGAGTGATAGAGAAGGTTGAGGAGTGTGTGGGGAGCTAAGTGGTAGCATGTGTTCCGAAGTGTGATGGAGAATTTTGATTGGGCGTTTGTAGGTGTTTATGGGCCTAATGACGATGGGAAAAGAAGAGGGCTTTGGGATGAGCTGGCTGGTTCGATGAATATATGGAAGTTGCCTTGGTGTATGGGGGGGAATTTTAACATAGTTCGGTCTCCGTGCGAAAGAGGAGGGGAAGCAAGGTCATCACAAGCAATGGAGGATTTCTTTGATTTTATTTTTGAACAGGGTCTCATTGATATTCCAATGGTCGGGGGGAGATCCACGTGGTCTAATTTTCATGCTTGGTCCAAAATTGATCGGTTCTTGCCCTCTACAAAATGGGAGGAAAAGTTTCCAAAGGCCTCTCAAAGACACCTCTCTCGACTACTTTCGGATCATTATCCATTGTTATTGGATTGTGGAGTGGGAAGACAGAGTAGGGGGTCGTTTAAATTTGAAAATATGTGGTTGCAAGCGGAAGGTTTTGAGGAGCAAGTGAAGAGGTGGTGGGGATCCTACATTTATCAAGGTAAGCCAAGTTATGTATTCGCCCGAAAGTTAAAAGCATTGAAAGTTGACCTGAAAAAATGGAATGAGGAGGTGTTTGGGAATGTAGGGGTGCAAAAAAAGGAAATGAAGAAAGGTCTGAGTGAGCTGGATATGATTGCTGAGGAGAGACCGTTATCTGAAGAAGAAAATATCAAAAGAGAAGACTATTCTAGAAGTTTAGAGCGGAGTACTTATCTTGAAAAAGTTAGTTTGAGACAAAAATCAATGGTATTGCGGTTAAAAGAGGGTGATAATAATACGAAGTTCTTCCATCGATTGGCAAATTCACACAGAAGACATAATTTGATTGAGATACTAGTGGTGGATGGACATCTGACTGATGAGACAACAGTTATTCAGGATCACATTGTGGATTTCTATAAAAAGTTGTACTGTGAGCGATATCAATGGATACTAAAGGCAGATGATTTATCTTTTCTTTCCATTGATGATGGGGAAAGAATATGGATTGAACGAGAGTTCGAGGAAGATGAAATTTTGGAGGTAGTACGAAATTTCAAAGGCAATAAGGCCCTAGGTCCTGATGAATTTACCATGACATTTTTTCAAAAGTGTTGGGAGGTTTTAAAGGTTGATATTATTGAGGTGCTAAAGGAATTTCATAACAGTGGAAAATTCGAGAAGAGTCTACATGCTACTTTTGTTTTGCTGATTCCAAAGAAAGTCGGAGCAGTGGAAATCGAGGATTTTCGACCTATAAGTTTAATAGGTGGAATGTACAAAATAATTGCAAAGGTTCTGGCAAACAAATTGAAGTCAGTGTTGGGGAAGATTGTTTCTCATTCTCTTTTTTTGATAAGTAATTTCATTTTATCAAAAAGCGCAGAGGGGCACAACCCTAATACACGAGGAGTATACAAGAGTGCCCCTAAAAAGAACAAACAGAGAATAAATTTAAAAAGTCTCCAAAAAGTAAGGACATTCAAGGAATGATGAGACATTATCCAAATATATAACATATTGAGCAAACGCTTCCGTAGCTCCACCATTGATATTTCTACATCTTTAAATAGCCGCGCATTCTGCTCTCGCCAAATACACCACATTAAACACAATGGAATTAACCGCCAAACTTCTTTAGCGGGACCATACCCAAACGACGTTCCTCAACTAGTCAACAACTCCAGCACCGATTGTGGCATAACCCACACTACCCCAAATAAAGTAAGAATGTAACTTCAAATCGAACAATTTCGAGATCTGAGATGTTTGCTGCTATGTTTTGAAGCGGTTTCGGGGCTGAAAATCAATGTCTAAATCCAAGAAGGGGATGTGGAGGAGTTGGCTAACATTCTTGGGTGCGGTGTGGCTTCACTTCCTACATGGTATTTGGGTCTTCCCTTGGGTCCTAAGTATAAAGATTCTAATATTTGGAATAGCATTATTGAGGAGATGGAAAATATATTAGCGGGGTGGAAGAGATTGTATTTATCAAAGGGTGGGAGGTTAACATTGATTAATAGTACTCTTTCAAATTTACCAGCATATTTTGTATCTCTTCCCTATTCCAATGGGAGTGGCTAGTCGTTTGGAAAAACTTCAGAGGGATTTCCTTTGGGGAGGTATTGGAGATGAGTTTAAATTCCACTTGGTTTGGTTTACGATTTGTTCATCAAAGGTTTCGAGGGGGTTAGGAGTAAGAAATATGATTTAGTTTAATAGAGTTTTGCTGGGTAAGTGGCTATGGCGGTTTGCTGTGGAAATGGATGTTCTTTAGAGAAAGGTGGTGGATATTAAATATGGGAGTGTAAGGAGTGGTTGGTGTTCAAAAGAGATTGGGGGTTCTTTTGGAGTGGGAGTTTGGAAATGTATTAGGAGAGGTTGGGATGCTTTTGCAGCTCATGTGAGATATGAGGTCGGAGATGGTTCTTTAATCTTGTTTTGGCATGATGTGTGGTGTGGGGATCTACCTTTAATTTTCCAGAATTGTATACTATTGCGTGTAGTAAGGATACATCGGTGGAGGAGAATATGGAGAGACAAAATGGTAATATTTTGTGAAATATTTTGTTTACTCGACTTGTACATGATTGGGAGGTGGAAGTGGTTTCCAGATTTGTTGAGATGTTGTATTCTCTTAAAGTAAGGTGTGAAGGAGAGGATAAAATTTGTTGGATTCCAGCGGGGAAGGAAATCATTTGAATTGAAGTCTTACTATAAGGTATTATCTAGTCCTATACAATCTTCTTTTCCGTGGAAGAGTATTTGGAAAGTTAAAGTTCCTTCAAAAGTGGCTTTCTTTGTGAGGACGGCAACTTTAGGAAAAATTCTAACTTTAGATAATTTACGCAAGATGAATATTATTGTGATGGAGTGGTGCTATATGTATTAAGACTGGTGGAGAGTCCATTAATCATTTGTTTCTGCATTGTATGGTTGCTACATAATTGTGGAGCACGATCTTGCAACTATTTGGTGTTGTGTGGGTAATGCCGCGATCAGTAAAAGAGATGTTGAGGAGTTGGAGGGAGCAAAGGGGCAACCGGTTGTTGATGCCAATTTGGAGAATGGCTTTGTTGTGTTTGATGTGGTGTCTATGGAAGGAACAAAATGCATGTAGTTTTGAAGATTGTGAGTGGTTTGATTAACTAGAAGAAGTTGGTGATACAAACCTTGTTTATGTGGAGAGTGACGATACAGTATATGTCTGAGTGTTCTTATTCTGATTTTTTAGATATGTGCTCTTCTTTCTCTTTGAATTAGGGGTATCATGTATACATCCTGTGTACTTTGGGCTGCGCCCCTCTACGCTTTTTTTTTTTTTTTGAAATATACTTTAGTTGTCAAAAAAAGATTGGAAGGCCCTATGGAAGTTGAACCTAAATGAGAGGCTTAAACCGCTTCTATGGAAAATTTCTTGGAACATCCTCCCTTCAAAAGCCAGAATTTCAGATTCCATCCCCTCCCCCTCCCTGGATCCCAAGTTTCATACACATGCCAAACTCTCCCAACTGCTAACCTCCAGAAAGCTTAAGACTTGATGATATAAAAGCAAGTAACACAGCAAATAAGAAAATTAAATATGAATGCCACTCCTCTTTTAGGTGCATTTATGAAGATATATTCACAATTATATATAGTCCAATGAAGTTAATGAACAAATGGAATAACATAGATTAAGACAAGAAGACTTACTTATAGGGCAACTTGAATTGTTTGTCAGGAGGTATATTGTTTTCCCCATCCTTAGAATGTGCAAACTCGGCAAAGTCCTTGAGACATGTCGCAAACAGTGTCATTGCTTTGTCATAGCGAGTGCTCCAAAACAAGTTCACAGGACCAAACCTAAGAGATACCCACATCAGTTAAGACCATGAATAGATAAGAGGAGACACCATGTGAAACTGAAACGTGAACCACATATATGCTCTAAGTATCAAATATATTGTCTTACAGCTACACAGGATTTCTCCCATATCTCAGCTTTTTGTAAAAAAGAATCAAACGGAAACATTGGTTATAATCATTTCACAGGCGCTTCAAAGAAGCGCCCTCGACTTGAGAATCAATGCTGCCTTCACTCAAAGGGAAAGTCACGAGCCACAGGTCCGCGAGTCCTTTTTACAAGTAAGAATAGGTTGTATCGAACAGGAACAAACAAAGGAATAGAAATAACCAGGCCAGTCAAAATTTGTAGGAACAGACAAAATGGTAGATCAAATCCCCACTTTCTGGACAATGTACTGCAGGTTAGTGATGCTGGTGCTCTTTTAATATTGAATTGCACTTATTGCAACATGTTAAAGAGACCAGTAAACTCCAATCAATATCAAGGGAGTAGTATACACTTACAGCTCATAAGTAGTGTTGCTGCTGTCCATAATTCGAGGATAGCTCCCCATAGGAATAATTTTAATTCGATATCTAAAAATAGATGAATTAAGGATACGTCACTTAGTCATTTCAGAGACAATACTACTGGAAATATATGGCCATGTAGAATGTATGAATTTATTAGGGCTTGCAGAATCCTCTTTTGGAAGCATGAACAAGAGCTTCAAAATTGAAATGATTTCCATTGGTAGGAACAAGGAATTTCCTAATTTGATTATTAATGACCATGTCCTGCATTGAATCCAATTCAAGGATAGGTTCTCCTGGACAAGGCACACTCTAGCACTGAAGCATTAATACCCAGTATGCGGGGACTTTAACCTTCTAAACGACAAAGTTGTAAAGTCCATGCTTTTTCAACATCAGAAGCAGGTTAATTGAAATTTCCATCCCATGACTTCATATCTAACATGTCAAACTGTACACAATATCTTGCAGAAATCAGCCCCATTAAGCTACTTTGGTTGAGGGCTAACATAAATAGAGCGTCCTTTGTAAGTCACGCACGTCAGTTTTCATTATCACAACTGTGAACTTGATATATGAAAACATTTATACATATGAACAGGAAAATTCCAGTTGTAAAAGTTCTAAGCTAGTTGATTAGGCCTTTTAACACTTGCTTTGATTTTGAATAAGATTATCCTAATTCGAATATAAAATTTATAAAACTATAGGATAAAGCTGTGTCATTAGAAGTAGATGCAGTTGGTGACATAACTACCCCTTAAATCCACTAAATTAGTCACTCTTTTTCTGTGCACTAATCTGGAAAAATATATATATATATATATATATATATATATATAGCCCATTGAGAAAAGGTGACAAATATTCCACCATACCTCAGATATTTCAAGCATCCAGCATGGCAAAGAAATAGATTTTGACTCAACTTTATGTTTTGTTTTGTTTTGTTTTTTATAAGTAAAGCAGTTCACTAAAAGAGCGCAAGGGGAAGTATGTAAGAGAAAACACCCAACAAAGTCAAAAGAGTGCAGTTAACCTTTTGACTCAACTTTTGGAAGGTGCAATCACCTACTTAAATGAGAGCTTACTAAAAGAAATTAAAAATTAAGAACACACTTGTGTCAGCTTTTTTCTTTTGAACAATATCATCAATTAAGAAAATATACAATTACGAACTGAAACATTATTTTCTAACAACTTAATAAATATATAAATTCATAGATGCCTTTGATAAAGGATACTGAAACTTTGGCCGGAAATATTGACACATTGTATGAAGGAGAAGGCAGGCTTGGCCCCAAGCAGCATTTATCTCATCCCACTCAACCTATATGATTCCAGCACATGGAAAAAATCATAACCAAAACCTAATTATCAATTTATAGGAAATAAGTGCGAAAAGAGAATTTCAATTGAGGCATGTACCAATAATGACAAAGGAAAAAGTGTAGTACAAACTTATAGGCAAGCAATGATACATAAACAAATCAGATGTTATCCATTATGCCTTCATAAATTACGACCACATCAGGTTTCCTAAATTTTTTTTTGTTAAGTAATCGAAATATCAATAAAAGCGTAAGGCGCTCCAAGGTACATAGGAAGTATACAAGAAAAAACACATAGTTAGGAGCAAAAAGAACAAGATAATTATTGTAATTAATCACCAAAGGAAAAACAAAAGCAATTGTCCAAAGATACAGAGTATTGAATAATAAAGACTTAACCTCCTCCAATGTCTTCATAACTTATATCATTCATTTCCCTCTATAAACACTACAAAAGGCACGAAAACACCATCTTCCACACAGCAACACCCTAAGTGTTGTCGGCAATCCACCAACAAGCATACAAGTCGACTACTCGTCTAGGCATAACTCAAGACAACTCAAATCGACTGAAGAAAACATTTCAAATGGAAGAAGCACCCTCACAATGAAGAACAAGATGAACCACAAACTCCTTATTCCTTTTACACATGCAGCACCAATCAATGTCATTCACAATGACGTGCCAGTTCCTAAGATTATTCATGGTAAGTATCTTTCCTAGGGCTGCCGACCAAGCAAAAAAGGTCACCTTCAAAGGATCCTTAGTCCGTCAAACACCCTGCCATGGGAAACGAAAACCATCATTACAACCCATGACACTGTAGAAGGATTTAACAGCAAACAACTCTCTTTTGGAGGAGACCCACCACAACTTGTCTTTACCTTCCCATCTCGCTCTAACTATATACAACACTCTGAAGAACGAGGCAAAGACATCTACCTCCCAATAATGTTGCTCTAGCAAAGCTCAGGTTCTACTGAATGGAATCACCGGAATGCTTCAAGAGAGCCGCAACAGAAGCATCCTTTGCGCAAGCAATACCATATAAATCTGGAAAGGCTTTCTTATATGCCACATCCCCACACCATAGATCATGTGAGAATCTAACCTTAGAGCCATCTCCCACTTCAAATATGGTATGACTTGAAAACTTCCCCCGACCCCTCCTAATATTCTTCCATAACCCCACCCCATGAGGCTCATTCGAACGCCACCCACCTCATGAACTTCCAAATTTATAGTCAACCACCACTCTCCACCAAGTCTTTCTCTCAAGCCAATAGCGCCAAAGCCATTTTCCTAAGAGAACATGACTAAACATCAACAAGTTTCGAACCCCTAACCCTCCCTCATAGATTGGCGAACAACCCTTAGACCGCTAACCATGTGATATTTGAACTCTTCACCTAACCCACCCCATAAGAAATCACATTGAAGCTTCTCAATACAGTTTGCAACACCTACAAGGCGAGGTAAGAGAGACATGAAGTACATAGGTAAATTTAAAAGTGTGCTCTTGATGAGTAACCCTACCACCCTTACACAATTATATCATTTTTCAACTAGCCAAATGACGCTCTATCTTCTTAATAACACCGTCCCAAATATGCTTGGGCTTATAGGAGGCCCCCAACGGCAGACCAATATATTTCAAAGGCAAAGAAGAAACCCCACAACCCAAAATACTAGATAACCCATCCACATTATCAATATTTTCCACGGGAACCAATTCCGACTTAGCCAAGTTTATCTTCAAGCTTGAAACAGCTTCAAAACATAAAAATAAGCATTGTAGATGACGTAGATTATCCAAGTCAACTCTATAGAAAATCAAAGTATCATCAACAAACAGAAGGAGAAAGATATCAATTCCACCAACGTTCCTTGTCCCCATAGAGAAGCCAGCCAACAAACCCTCACTCACTGAAGCAAAAATCATCCTACCCAACGTCTCCATCACAATGACAAATAGCAAAGAAGACAGAAGGTCCCCTTGACTCAGGCAACGAGAGCTACTAAAAAAAACTATGGGAGTATTGTTCACCAAAACCAAGAAACACACCGAGGAAATACAATGAGTTATCCAAGGGCACTATCTCCCCTCCAAAACCGCACCTCCTCAACATGTACACTAGAAAATTCCAATTAACATGATCATAAGTTTTTTCTAAGTCCATTTTGCAGATAACACCCGGTTCACCAAATCTTATTCTACTATCAAGGCATTCATTAGCAGTAAGAACAGGATCTAGGATTTACCAAATTTGGATGAACACATTTTGTGACTTACAAATAATCTTCTTCAACACCATCTTAAGCCTATTTGCTAGAATCTTAGCAATAATTTTGTAAATGCCACCCACTAGACTGATCGAGCGAAATTCCTTGGGGTCAAATATGAGGCGGGTACAATCTTGTCTTCAGGCCACTTGCTTGGCCTTGCCATATTTTCATCTCATCAAACAAGATTTTGTTGAGTGGATAGTTAAAAAAGGAAGCAAGTGGAACAAAAGGAACATAAGATTTGGTTTCCAATTATGATACACATATAAAGAAGGTAGATGAAGGACAAACTTTCGAACAGGAACAAAAAAAAAGTTCTCAAAAGGAAAAGGCAAGTGGTGAAAAGAGGACATGCTTAGATTCCTTACCGGAACTTTAGGAAGTCGTCCAAGTCGAAAATTGTTAATTGTACCAAATTCTCCTTCCTGACAGATAGGGAAAGCATCATTGAGCACATTAGTTCGCTTCAACAACTCCAAATGTGCTTGGGAAACTTCAATTTTTGCCAGAATTGCATCTCTCTCTTCCTGCCAACCAAAAACATTTTCATTCACAGAACATAGCATATTAATAGGCAGACTTTGTTCGAAAGTAGATAGCATAAAGATACTGTCCTTTTAAAAGAGAATAGGACAATAAATGAGTTACAGCAGAAAAGGCCAAGTTGAGTTATCACATTAAACTACAATGGTCTTAAAAAGGTCAAATTAAATATTTGATTCAGTACTATGAACGTATCCACTCTCTATAAGATTGAATCCATGACCTCACCCTCCACCTTTTACTTATAAGGAGAAAATGTCATTTGATCCAAGGACCATTGGCAACATGCCTCCATCTAAATACAAAGAATCTAGGGACATCAATATCAATACCACCAACCAAAGAGAGCACTAGCGGCAATAGTGGTATAAACAACAATAATAATTTTAATTATTAATGAATCAATTAATACAGGATTAGTTACAACACATATTAGGAACAAAAACATAATAATACAATTTCTATGACAAAATTTGGAAGGTTTAGGACAATCATATTCCAAGAGAATTGATTCCAACTGACGAGGATCTGGTGGAGGAATACAAATTAGCAGAAGAATAGGATCAGAAACACACCTGATGTGAAATTAACTGAAACTGAAAATTATTGTACTCATGCCAATACCTGATACACATTGAGTTAAACAAAAAGAAGAGTTTAGGATTTCAAGTGTCTCCTAAGACACAGAAACACATATAACAGCAATTATAATAAGCAAAAGCAATGAGAGAGAGAGAGAAATATGATGTACATTTTTATTTTATCAAGGAAAATGAAAAGAAAAAAAAAAGATTTCACGAGACAGTATGAGGAGAAAAGATACCGCTCTTCCAATTCCTTAAAGCGGCTCGATTTTAACTCTAGCTCCTTCAGTTCAGCATTTACTTCAGCCTTCTGTTTCTCTGTTTCTTCAATTGCTGCTTCAAGTTTTCTCTCTTCTTCCTCAATCTTAAACACCAAACAAAAATTACTGAATGACCCTTTTTAGCTTAGATTGCAAATTTGCAATATTCTATCAAAATTGTCAACGATTTAAGCACATTTATATAAAAGATGTATGGTGTTACACCCCTTTTAAAACATCCACTTTGTTATCATTTTATCCAGTTAAATTGCAGACATACTGGTATCCAGGCCTTGTTAATGTAAAATATCTTCCATAGTATGAAGCAGGCATAAAAATAACAAATATGGAAAGTTTTGAAGCACTAATAACTTACCAACCACCGGTTTTATTATTTGGTGGAAAATGCTTCCTGCCTCTGCATTATCTCCATATTATTGCTTTTAAAATTAAACTAGCTTTCCCATACGCAAGTTTAAAACCCTTCCCCCACCCACCTAAAGGAATAAGCATTCTTCTAGGGCTTATAATAGAATGTGCGCTCAAATGTCATAGATACATGTGTGGATCAATAAATTGCATCACTAAATTCAAAGCAAATTGGCTAACCAATACCACCCAATGATGGGTAAATTTTTTAAAATAGATGCTCACAACCTTCCTCTAATCAAAAATAAAAGCAGGACCACAAAGTGATTAGTGGATTAAAGCCAGTTAAGCACCTTCAATTTCTCCTTAAGAAAATCAGGTTCACTAAGAACATCACGTGACTCTCCCTCCAAGCGCTTAAGACAGGCTTCATATGCTTCAATATCCCTGTTCACATCTTCAACCTCCTTATCAAGTTTATCAGACAACACTCTCATGCATTCAAGGCATAAAGGTTGCTCAACCTGTGAATGTTAACAGCAACCAGAAAGCAGCATCAGACACAATAGTACAGAGCAGCAAGCACAAAGCAGCATCAAACATAAAACTATAGTCAGATTTTCAAACAAATTGTTGATTCATCCGAGTTCCTCTGCATTAAGTATACCTGAGTCTGGGTTGTGGCAATCTCAAATGCACGTTTCAGCACAGTTATAGTTGAGTGGAACCCAGAGTTGTGAGGCTGTAAATGACCATTGGATCCTCCTTCAGCAGATGGTAAATGAGTCCCACCTCCATCAGATGTAGACTCAGACTTATACACAACCACAAAGGACTCTTCCATTGTCTTCCCAGGCTGGCTAATATCCAGGTGTCCAGCTCCACCACGAGGACGAGGAGGCATCCCTTGTGGCTGGGGTTTTTGTTTTGGTAGCCAAACAAAAGAGTTGTCCATTCGTGTCGAACCTAAAACACTGCTGGCCCCATTAATTGAAGACCCCTGCATTCCTGCACATGCTCATTGCCAAAGCATACTGATCAAGAACAATGATACCATTCCCTTAATAGGCAAATACTAAGAAGTCACTAATTTCACTTATCCACCATAGTATTGCTAACTTGGGCTCATCTCCTTTATCGTAAACTCCTAATGTGATTGCACAAAAATGCTGCTCACACAATTAAGGTTAAATTTATCGTATAATCAATCAACTTAAAAAATAGGAAAATAAAAAAATAAACTCCACAACCAGAGTCTACATTCTAAAATAAGTTCAGAAATAAGAATCAATGCAGGCTCAAACCTTGCAGTGAAATTCGATATCTCATGAGAACTGGTTATACAAATACAAACGACACATAAAAGGTTACATTGTTAATGATTATATTCCAAACCCTAAAACTACAACTACTCAAGACGACAAGTAAAGCAACTACAACAAAGGCATATGGTATTAAAATAAATTCAAGTCATCAAAGCAATTCGCCCAAATAATTAAATGTATGCATAAACTTTAACAATTGCACACACACGTTAAGAAACAAAAAAAAAATCCAATTAACTAAATAGATGACCAACAAGATTAAAAGACGAGCTCGCAATAGCTAAATGAATTCAAAGAGCCTAACCGGAGCGAGACGAGAACTCGTTCAAGAACTTGTCGGCGTAAGAATCGACGCCGACGACGCAGAGGGATTGGCGGCAGTTCTGGCAGACCCATCGGGGTAAATTTGGATCCACCGGGAGGGTCCGACTCTTATCCCCCATGCTTTCCTTCTTCGTTTTCTCCTATTATTCTGCTCAGCTACCCAATCAATCAAAACAGTTTGGGGCTTGGAATTTGTTTGTTTCCGAAATTAGAGGTTTTCTATTTTTCTTTCTTTCTTTCTTTTTCTCTTTTTCTCTTTTTTTTTTATTAAAAAAAAAAAAGATAAAATTTTATTTAGCCTCCCTCAACTTCCATCACATTTATAATTACCTTCCCAATATTTAAAAACTCTCAATGTAGCATATCGAACTTTCAATTTTTAATAATCTCATCACTTGCATTAGAGTTTGAGCCTAAATCAAGCGGCCAAAAAGTAAAATAATCCTTATACCTATGTAAGCTTTGTAAAATTACAAAATTAACTTTAAATTACAATTAATTTTTTTTAAATAAGGGTATTTTAGTGATTTAACATAAAATCCTAACAAATTGGTGCAATTGAAATTTTTTTAAAAGTTGATACATTAAATTACTAGTTTTTAAACTTTTATAAGTAATTGTAAAAGTGAAGGAAGTTAAAGGGGGTTAAATAAAATTTTTCCTTTTTAAAATTAAAAAAGTAGAGCTATCGGACATGATGACCGTTTGGGATTGAATTTAGGGGCTTTCTAAAAAACAAAATGAATAGTCTTTTCAATAGTTTTAATTTAATTTAAATCTCCAGTTTTATGAAAAATTTAATCTATACTATTAAAAGAATTACACGACACTTATTTGGATCCCATCATCTTGATAGTAACAAGTAGCAAGATATGGACTTGTTTAAATGAATGTGCATAAATTATTTCCCAAATGTTTGATCCTGCATAATGTATCCCATTTTCTCATTGGGTGAAAGGTATGAATCATATTGGTTTTTAGATCTCAAGTACTAGCAAGAGAACACATGCCCATTTTTAATTATTCTTTAGACATGGTATGTTCATGCCCCTAGAGAAGTGACATGCCCTACCATGTCCTATGTTTATGCAGTTGATCGCATCCAAGCTCTAAATCGCGAATGCTTGCAAAGAAAGTGATTGGGTAAGCCTATAGCTTTGTCGGGGTGTACTAGTGGGAGATGTCTTCTATACTTTTTTTTGTTTTGTTTTTGAAACAAAAAAGAACACTTCTTCATTGCTAACTACTTAAAGAAATACAACTCATGATCCCAGAAACAGAGATCTGGGGATGAAACACTTTCTCCCTAAAAATCAAATTGGAAATGCAATCCGGAACTTCTTCATTAACTTACGCACAATTGCGGTCTTTGCCAACACATGAGCAACTTCATTTGACTCTCTCGGAGGATGAACAAAAGATACAAACCGCAAGTCTTTTGATTCCGAGATCACACTTTTTGTGAATTGACCAGCCTTGGAAAAATGAGGAAGAGGAGAGTTGATATCAAAGATTACCTGAGAAGCATTCCCTTCAAAGACAACCTCCAAGAGACCAAAACTCTTGCTGAACATGACTGCATACAAGGTTGCTAAGGATTCTGCAGTTCTAGGATCAGTATCCAATAAAAGCAAGGAATATTGAGCACCCATAAACTCCCCTCTACTCTCCCTTGCAACAATTCCCACCCTAATGCATTTTTCCTTAGGATTAAGAGAAGCATCCCAGTTCACTTTAATTTTACCATATGGAGGGGGCTTCCAAAAAGAGAGCCTGGTAGGAGAGCTAGCTTATGGACAAAGGAAATAGCTTCCATCAGAATGCATGTTGGACCTGAAATCTTCTAAAGAGGAGAAAGCTTTTTCCCATATCTTCTTTGGAGGCTAAAAATTCCCTTCAAAAATCCAGGAGTTTCTGCGAAGCCAAACTTTTCTTGCTGCAACAGTCAGAAGCTCCACTTTGTCACGGCTAAATCTTTGGAGGCTATATTCCAGAAGTTGAACAAAACTTGCCAAATTGGAGTTACATTTATGGAAGCATGATGAGTTATCACCCCAAACATCCTAGACCGCTAGACAAGACTACAAAGCGTGAAAAAGTGTTTCTTCTTCCCTACCACAGCAGGGACATGAGGGCTCTTGCACCACTTTGTGTTTAAATAAGTTTGCTCTTGTAGGCAATAAGCTATGACAAGCTCTCCAGGTGAAGAGTTTCACCTTATTTGGAATTCTCAAGCCCCAAATAGCCTTCCACACTTTTGGCTCCTTAGAAACAGCTAAACATTAGCCCCTAGCATTTTCCTTGAATTCTTTCCCCATATGGTAAGCACTCTTTACTGAGAAGATCCCAGAAGTAGTGCCTAACCAAATCACTCGATCCCGAGGAAAGAAATGACTCAAAGGGATATTCAAAATAACCTTTGCCACCTCATCTACAAAGTTTTCAAAAACAGCATTAGTATTCCAGCATCTCATGTCCACATCTATTAGCTCATAAACAATAGCATCCTTTCCCAGCCTACCTATAGGAGATTGGACAGTGTGGGTGGTAGGAGTTGGAAGCCATTTATCCTTCCAGATTTTAATAGAACGTCTATTCCTTTCCCTCCAAACCAAACCAAGGGACAGAAGGTCTTTTGCTTGAAAAATACTCCTCCAAGCAAATAACACTCTAGACCCTAAAGAAGCTTCCATGAAAGAGGAAGAAGGATGGTACTTGTGTTTGAAAATCTTGGCCGTGAGAGAGGAAGGATTTTGAAGCAATCTCCAACCCTGTTTAGCAAGGAGAGCTTGATTGAAAATAACAAAATCTCTAAAACCCAACCCTCCAACAGACTTTGAGCTGCTCATTTTATCCTAACTCATCCAATGGATTCTAGAGGTTATTGACAAATGCCTCCACCAAAACCCCTGCATCAATCCATTTATCTCCTTGCACAGAGAGATAAGAAGCTGAAAAATAGACATGTAGTAAGATGGAATTGCCTTGATCACTGCCTTCAGAAGAATTTATTTACCTGCTTGGGATAAAAACTTCACCTTCCAATTATTAAGTTTATTCCAGACTTTCTCCTTAATGAATTGAAAAGTCTTATTACGAGACTTTCCAACAAAAGTAGGCAGGCCTAGATAGGAATCAATACCATGAGTTTCTTTCAGCGTAGAGAGGTTTAGAATTTCTTGTCTCCAATTATGATTGGTGTTCCGGCTGAAAAAGACAGAAATCTTGTGGAAATTAATTTGCTGTCCAAAACCAGCCTCATTGATGCTAAGAATCTTCATCAATCTCCTCAATTCCACTCGTTTAGCTTTGCCAAAGAGAATACAATCATCTGCAAAAAGCAAATGGTTGATTCTAGGTCCTTTTGGGGAAGTAGGAACACCTTAGATGTGGCCTTTTTGTTCTGCCTGAAAAATAAGAAAAGACAAGCTTTCTGCACACAACAAGAAGTAGGGGGATATAGGATCCCCTTGCCTTAATCCTTTAGAGGGAAAAAAAATTCCAACCGGGTCTCCATTAATGATGATAGAATAGTTAACGAAAGATACACATTTCATAATCAAACTAGTCCATCTATTATCAAAATCCAATCTATTCATCACAGCCTCTAAGAAGGGCCATTCAACCCGGTCATATGCTTTACTCATATCTAGCTTGATGCCCATGTAACCCTCTTTACTCCACATTCAACTGTGCATAGTATGTATAGTCTCATAGGCAGCTAGTATATTGTCCGAGTAAGCCTTCCAGGGATAAAGGCACTCTGGTAGCTGGAATAATGTCTAGCAGCACTTTTTTTAATCGGTTAGCCAAGACCTTTGAAATCATTTTATAAATAACATTACATAAACTGATAGGTCTGAATTCAGTAACATTCACAGGCTTCTGCACCTTATGAATAAGAGCTATACAAGTTGAGTTGATATGATTATCCAACTCACTAGTATTTAAGAAATGTAAAATGGCATCATTAACCTCAGAATTTATTGCAGACCAGTTTGATTAATAGAAGCTCACAAAGAAACCATATGGTCTAGGGGCCTTCAGATGAGACATTTGAGACAAAGCTGTTGTGATCTATTCTTTTGAGAAAGGGAGCATAAGTCTTGATTCATTTTTAGAGTAACATTCTTTTCTAAAGCACTTAAACAAGCTTCCACTTCCAAATTATCTCCAACCGAAAACAGATCCTTGAAACAAATGGAGCAGTCTATTTAAGGTGGAGTGAGAATATGTGTACCTTGTGTTTGTTGGTTTCCCTTGTGCACATGGATTCTCTCTCCTCTGTATGGCTTTGGCCAAGTGTTCTCCAACGATAGGACAAATACCTTGGTTGGACGTGGCATTTAGTTATTGTCTCTGGCAAGGCATGTCCCCTATCAAGTGTCACTCGTTGATGCAGTATGGCCTCGATAGAAAAGTGGTGTCGTATTTAATGCCACCTGCTACTATAGGGGGGTGTTCGGTTGTAGTATATATATCCTGACTACAGCATGGGCATCGCCTAATGTTATGCCAAGAATGTAGGAAATGGCTACGATGACGTGACAAGACATTTTTAACCTCATTTCCTCAAGCCCTTTACGCCTTGGGCTAACCAGACATCTTAGAACCCTTGGGCTCAACTGCCTGACTTTGACTTTTAGGACTGAACCTTTGATATTGGTTTAGGCCATGCTATGTTAATACCGAGCATACCAGTTGCCCCCCATTCTCATGCCAAACTTTCACGTTTAGTCAGGTGTTAGGAATTCTTCTCGAAGGCCTAGGTCCCCTTTACGAATCCTAGCGGTCTTTACCTCAAAAGTCATAGGGGCGTATTATATGTTTGTGATATTCAACAGTTGTTTGTCAGACACAACATATCTCGTTGATTCGCTTGTCATGTGTTGATGGCTTCTTTTTTCTTTTTCTTTTTCTCTCAATCCACATGGCACAATCTTAAAGGCCAACTCAGAATGAATCATGATTTTGAGATGAAGTTTCATTAAAAATATCTCACAGAATTTCTAGTAAACAATCATCACACTTTCATGGGCAATAAAGCTTATTGCCCATATTATATTTTATTAGACTCATGGCCCACAACTGAGTGTGAGTTAAAGTCGAGCTACAACCCATGAGTCATCTTATCCACACTGTACGGTCTAGTCCAACGACCTTAAGAGGCCCAATCATTCTTCATTCAACGACCATACGGTAATGGGCCAACACTTATAAAAAATGTTCCATAAAAATCAAGTTGCAAGAAGAAAGCTTACATGACCAACATATACGAGTTGGACGTTCGGTGAGTTATTAATCAGCTCATTTTAAGACTCTTTATTCCATTGGCTAAAATAAACTTTATAAAAAAAAAAGGGCCCAACTGAAGTTTCCATTGCTGCTGGAAGCCTTTTTATTACGATTGAATCATTTTTATTAATGTTGAGCATTCATGCATCAAAGTCATCATTTTGTTTTTGAGAAGTCAAAATTGTACCGGTGCAAGTACAAATATGACAACCTGAGTTGTTTGATAGGGGAAGTAAATGAAGTTGTGGTTTGTAAGGTATGTATGTGGTCCAAAATATTTATCGTCAAACCATGACCATGCATTGTGTGGTTTGGTACAATGAATGAGTCATAAGAAATCTAAGACGGATGTGGTATGTAGCAAATTTAACGGTTAGTCCTCAATTTAGTTTATTGAGGCTTAACTAATCACCCTTTCAACCATTAATGCACCTTGGTAGTCTAAAACTATTTTCTCAATAACTTGCATATTTGGGACACTATGACCATAGTGAGAAACATAAACAAACTTTCATTTTTTAATCTAAAGTCTTGTTTTTCACATGCCCACCTAATTTTTTACTACCTAGGACAAAAACTTGGTGTCACATCACTATTTGTCCTCTTTTTTTTCATTGCTATAAGAGAGACTCACTCGCCTGTATAAGAAGAATCAACCCAAACTTTCAGGAAACAATAGGAGAACACAATGCAACCCAAACGTAACACACCCACCATAATACAAAATCGTTACAGACAAATAGGATCTTGTTTCTTCATATTATCAATGAAAAACTTTATTTTCTCCTCATATTATTTATGTTGTTGGAGGGTCACTTTTTCCAACCATATAAGGAGGATTGGTCTAAGCTTCCAAACTAACATACATAAAGGGAGACAAATTGAGTTTTTCATCTCATTTATATCATCCCAAGATGATTTACAACCCATGAAAAAAGGTATAGAAAACAAACACTTTGTCCATATCTTGGCGGAGAGCTCATTCATCCATAAACAACACTTTATTTCTCCATCATACATGGCCTTAACATTTGTCAAATAATCAAATACTGTTGATTTGAGGTTATGTCACTCACTATTGCAATACCATACAATCACATCATCTCTCCCTAAATCACTCTCTCTTCTCTCCATTATATGTGATCATTTAGAATAATGCTGCAACTACTCTATTATAGTTAACACTACAACTGTTATTTGTATTTATTGTTATTGCTCTTGATAAAGTTGTCATCACTACTGATAGAATTGTTAAAGCTTTCATCATTGGTATTGGTAAAGTTATTGTTATTGTTACTAACAAAGTTGTCATTACTATCATTGTTGAACCCATCGTTATTATTACTGTTGAACGCACGATTACTGAACATGTCGCTGTTATTACTATTGAACGCATAATTATTATTAATCCTAAACGCGACATTGTTATCATTTTCGAACTCATCAATATTGCTATTGTTGAACATGTAACTATTGTTACAATTGAAATAATAATTATTATTATTACCACTGAATTTGTGTGTGTCGTTACTATTGGATTCACAATCATTGTTGCATTTGAAATTATAATTATCATTATCACTGCAACTAAATATAATGATTATTGATTGCATTCACATGAGCTTTACTATCTTGTAGGATTTTGGGCTTAAAAGTTGTTTTGCATGCCTATAATGTTCTGGTAGCCATAAGCTACTCTAGTTGGTGTGAGTTATGGGATTGACTCCCCCTGTAACAAACTCGTGCCCAAATGAGTTGTCTACTCAATTTGTGATATCTAGACAACAATTTTGAGCTGAAGGATTTAATTGCCTTGAAATTTCTATTGGAATTTACCATGTTAACCATAGTAAAATATGAAATGACAGTATTACCCTGAATTATCAAACTAGCATGACAGAAAAACCATCAAACTTGAGGTGAAGTGATTGTATTAACCCATATTTTTCGTGGTAAATGTTTTTAGTAACCCTGCTTACTAACGTGAAATGGCTAAATTTTACATTCTTAATGGTGAGCTACTATGGGAAGCTAGGCGTTTATTATTCTTATGAGGAATATAGACAAAAGAGAATAGAAAGGCCTTAAAAAAAGAGTGAGGGAGTGTGGGCAACCTTTTGGCGAAGTGTTATAGAAATAACAATCAAAGCATCTCTAACACATCTTTCATATGGCTCATAATAATTAAATGGGATAATTACACTTTACCCCCATGTTTTATCCACGGGATGGCGATTTACCCCCCAATGTACCAAAATTGTTAGATGGCCCTCCTGAACTTGCCAACGTGTGGCAAGTTTAACCTTCCGTCCACCCACCCGTCTATTTGGATGGAAAGTCGGTCATGTGCGTTGCACGTGACTGTTTAATGCATTTTTCCTTCCCAAAATACCCCTGTCCCAAACAGCCTTCATACTAGTACATGCATTAAAAAAAAAAGGAAAAGAAAAAACCCATTCAACCTGACTGTCCAGTTGCTCCAACACCGTCCAGTTACTCCGACCAAGTGGTTCATGGATCTTAGGTTGTAGGTCGTAGATCTCCATTGGGATTGGCTCGTCCCCGAAGTTGCTTGTGCCGCACGCGAACACGGCGCGGTGACTCACCAGTGCAACGATCGCTAAAAGAGGAATTCTTTGGCTTGTTGTATCTTTGTGAATGAATGGTGAATGAATAGAAATAAGGTTGGTTCTACCAACAAAAACCGTCACCTTAAAAGGTAGCACATCACATGTTCCTTTCCTTCTTTGTACTCTCTGCACTCTTCTCCTAACTCGAATATCATGATAGCCACGCATGACACATGCTTTCTTTTCTTCTTTTTCGTCTTCAATCAAATAATGCTACCATAATCTTTTCAGTTACAACGGCTTTGTCATGCTCTGTTTTTTGAACATGAAACAGAGGACGTGGAGAATGCTTTTTTTATGTCAACATAAGTTTTCCTACAACAGCAAATTCATCAAGAGGTATTGCACTGCAATCTCTGTGGTTGCCCAGACCAGACCTTGCCAAACCTCCATCAACTAACCACATGTCATGATCACCAAGCTCTCGATACGGGAAGTACCCAATAACTGATGTTCCTTTTGAAGCATCCACTGCAGAGATTGGTACATTGGTGCACCCATTGCACCAACACTGCACCTAGAACACTGGCTGGCCACGATTGGGATGGACCGTCGTTGGATTGTGATAGATTGCCCAACGGCTCTTCCTTCCCGTTTTAGTGCATTGCAGGGTGTGTCTTTCATTCGGTGCTGAATATCTAAAGGAAAACGTGTGATCCTTGAGTGAGTGTTTCTCAATTTTTCAAGTCTGGAAGATCAAGTGTCTTCTGCTGCGATATGGAAAGAAAACATGTCTTGATTTGGTGCACGGCTACAGGTTGAAGAATAACGGGTGTCGATGCTGCATGGATTTGGAAATGGCGTGTATATCGGCCCTACCCTTTATGGAAAATGCCATGAGCCTTGGTTCTCACCCATGGATTCGGTGCTGCAAGTATTTGTTTTTTTGGAGAGAAATTGTGAGAGTTCAGTCCTGCAGAAATTGAAAGAAACGTGCACGTCGTGGAAGAATTGAATTTGTAGATGTAGATATCGTGGAAGCCATGTATGAGAGATAAAGTATCCATGACTTGAGAAAGGAAGGAAGAGCCGACGTACTTGTTCTGCGAGAATGGTCATGTAAACCTGGACTCGAAGCTCAGTCCCACACTGGAGTCAAAGTTCTTGAGCTAGCCAGTTAGGGCTAGGACGATCTTGGTGTCGGTGGTACATTGGCAAGGAGAAATGCATAAGTTGGTGGTACTATGGTGGACACATGTGTGGGTATAATATCTGATGGGGACGGGGGTATTTTGGGAAGGAAAAATGCATTAAACGGTCACGTGCAACGCACATGACTGACTTTCCTTCTAAATAGACGGGTGAGTGGACGGAAGGTTAAACTTGCCACACGTTGGCAAGTTCGGGAGTGTCATCTAACAATTTTGGTACATTGGAGGGTAAATCGCCACCCCGTGGATAAAACAGGGGAGTAAAGTGTAATTATCCCTAATTAAATATAACTATTATGAGCCACTTTATCCCTCCAATATACATTTCAAAATAGAACACTTCCATCCATTTTGCTATAGTAAACTTTCATATATGTAGCACAATTTAGTCATTTTTGTAAAATTATTTTCTCTCCTCTTCCCCCCTCTCTTTCCTTCTCCCTTAACTAGTTAACTTTTACGATAAAAAAATACATTGAAAAATAATATTTAAAGAAAATAGAGAGTGAGATAAATAATCTGTTAGAATTTGTATTGAAAAACTAGTAGCTAAAACAATAAAAAAAAAGTGTATTTTGTTGAAAGTGTAATTTCCTTATTCCAACAATATAATTGAGGCAAATTAAAAAAGAAAAAGAAAAAAGAAAAAGAAAAAGAAAAGAGGGCCAAGAGGCTGAGTGACTATTAGAGCATTCTTAGTAGCCTCACCAAATTTTACTTACCAAAATAGCTAAAAATCAATTTTTTTTTTTTAATATTATGGTGAGCCACTTTATTAAAATTCTTTCAGCAGCCTCACTATTTTAACTAGTCAATATTCATTATTCCATTTAAAAAATAATTTTTCAAATTTTTTTATTATTTCTCTATTTAATATTTTTACAAAGAATCATTCATATAAATGAAATAAAGACATTATCGTGTGAGAGAGATGGGAGATGAGAAAAGAAAATGAGAGAAAAAAGGAAAAAAATGTACTGATCATGTGAGAGAGAAAATGTGAAATAAAATTTGGTGAATGAATATTACTCATCAGAATTGGTGAGTAACTTCACTCATCAAAACTTCTTGGTTAAAATGGTGAGGCTGCTGATAGTATTTTTTAGTGTTTTCATCAAATTGAAACACCAAAATAACTAAAAAGTTATTTTGACGAGACTACTAGGAATGTTTGGGCTGCAAAATCCTTTACCACCTGTATAGATCCATGGGCTAGGGCTCGCTTATATGATAATAATAAGCCCCAAAATCGAATTCTTCATCGTCTATTTCTTTTCCTTCCTATTTGATCGCTATCTTTCCCAGAGAATCCGATCCCTTCACGAGAGAACTTTCACCAATGGAGAACAACAACAACAACAGCAGGATCTACCATCTCTTTGTGAAGCTCTTGGACGGCAAAACCCAAACTCTAAGATTCACATCCCCAACTGTCTCCGCCCTTACCGTCAAGCACCGTCTCCATGAAACAACCAGAATACCCTCCCGCCATCAGCGCCTCGTCACTGGTGGCCTCCGCCACATCTCCGACGACTCCGTGATCTCGTGCCCCGACGACGGTGCGGCGATATTCCCCACCGTCCATCTCCTGCTCCGCCTCGTCGGCGGGAAGGGAGGGTTCGGATCGCTCTTGCGCGGTGCGGCGACCAAGGCTGGGCAGAAGAAGACGAACAACTTCGACGCGTGCCGCGACATGAGCGGGCGGAGGCTACGGCACGTGAACGCGGAGAAGAAGCTGGAGGAGTGGAAGGCCGAGGAGGAGCAGAGGAAGCTAGAGAGGGTCGCGGAGGAGTTCATCAAGAAGAAGGCTAAGAAGGGGAAGAAGGGGGTCGGAGAAGGCGAGGCCGAGAAGTACGTGGCCAAGTACCGAGAGGAGTCGGAACGGTGCGTCGCGGAAGTTCTTGAGTCGGTGAACGAGGCGGTGAAGCGGAAGGGAGTTCCGGTTGGGGGAACAGAGGCGAAGCGGTTGAAGATTTGGTAAGTTAGGGTTTCGAGTTTGTTTCTTTTGGTATCAGCGTTAATTGGTTTCGTTCGATGGTATTATGTTTGATAATTTGTTTATACTTGGTGTGTGTTTTTGAATTAGTAAATACTTGTTGGTTATTAAGCTGTATTCAATTTATATTGATTAAGCTGTGTTATCCATTGTCTAGTTACTTAGAAATATAGAGAAAGAAATGGGAATGAAATTTGGCAGTTTTTTTTTTTGATGAATGAGAAACTTTCATTAACAAAACAACTGAACACTTTACAAAGGAAAGCTATAGTAAAACACTAAAGCTTAATAACCCCTATACAAACAAAAAAACCCCTCTGCAAATTTAAAATACAACCTCATCTATACCCCAAGCATTACAAAGAATAACATTCCTACGAGTCTTCCTAAATTTACCTTTGGTAATAGCCGTATTTTCACTTGCCACTTAATCTTTTCTTCAGTCCAAGGATTATTCCCATGCCTTAAAGCATTTCCAGTTCTCCAAATATTGTAAATGGAAGAACCCAACACTAACCTGCCAATATAAGCTTTCATAGTTTCCCCCCCTCCATTCATTCAATCCCAAAGAAACTACATCATGCCAACATGTAGGTGGATTCAACACAACATATGTCTCCATGACATTTTTCCAAATTCTGCCACTAACCCACAAGAGAAAAATAAATGATCTCAGATCTCTATCCTCAATCTCAAATCTGCAAAAAATACATTTCATCCCCTTGAAAACCCCAACACAAAAGCTTCGTTCCAGTCGGTAAGGCATCTCTCATTGCCAACCAAGTGACAAAAGCTTGCTTAGGAATGGAAAAAGGAAACCATACTTAAAGTCCACCAATCAACAATTTGTTTCTTAACACAAATAGCATCCCAAGTATGTGAACAAGAGCACATACCATTTTTGAAGCAGACCAATGCGGAATATCTTTATCGCCAAGAGGAACCAAACCCAGCTTACTCTGAATATTTACAATCTGATCAGAACGAGCAGGCCTCTATTTCCATTACGTGTGTATGGTTGTAGAATGTCATTGGTTTGCTTGATTGTGGCTTGTAAAATTATGTGGCTGAATAAAGTTGAGTTCTTTGTTTTCACGCTTTAATTTTAATTTACTTATGGTTCATTTTAGTTGATAAGAGACTCAAAGAAAAAATAATAGGATATAAAGATTTATGAGTATTGAGCATTATATTCAAATTCAGCTTGACTAAGCTAGATACTGGTAATTGATTTAGATGAGTGCAGCTCTTTGCTTTGCAAAGTTGTGAACAGTAAAAAATGCAGGTTTAAGCATTTTAATTTCTTTCTTTTCTCTTTCCTTATTCTCTCTAACTGTCTGGGGTTTCAGTTAAATTTTATTGTGGGTTTTGATGTTTTCTATGGTTGAATTTGTCAGGATGGGGAAGAGAAAATTTGGTGGAAGTGATAGTGATGATACAGATGAGGAGGGCAGTGATGATACGGAGGAAAGAGAGAAATCTGTTGTATTGAATAATGGGAATCATTCTGATTCAAGTAAGGAAGCTGATGGGAGTTCTGGTTCAGTCACTGGTGGGAAACAAGATGAATTTTCTGGTGGAGCATCCTCTGAGAGTGGCTCTGAGGAAGAGAAAGAAATTGTTTTGCAGGGAATAGTGGAATCTGGTGGATGTGAACGGAGAGAATCTCTTCATGCTGACGTGGTTGAACCAGTAATTGATGAAAAGATGGCTCAGAGTACATCTGTACCATTGGTGTCTGAAACTGAAGCATTGCTAGCTGAAAAGCAGGGTTGTATTGGATTGGAAATTGCAAATCTGGAAGAAGCAACGGGTCAACCCCCAAATGTCTTGATTGCAGGAAATGGGGAAGGTCTTGAAAGTGCACCAGTTGATTGTGAAGCCAATACTTTAGATTTTAAATCAAGAGTTTGCGAGGAAACACCTGCCAGTACAAACACTGCAGAAATGGAAACACCCCTTAATTTTGATGGATTCAATTCAGTGGCAGAAATGGAGGTATGCTATTAAAACCAATCTATCACTTGTATCATTTTTCTTTTCTATATGCATTTGCTGTTGCTTTACTTCTGATTCTTGTTTGTATTGTCTCCAAGATGTGAATTTTATTTTATTTTAATGAAAATATAAGTTTGATTTATTTATCATTTGTCACATATGATCTTTACATGATCAACTAGCAGTAAAATAAACATAATTAGAATTTAGCTCTGTCTGAAATCAGGCTTTAAACTTTTGAGTCCAGAATCAGAAAGCTGATTTCAGGTTATCTATTATAGTTAGGACCACCCTCAATCTGCACTATTTATTGAGTGAAAAAAAGATGAGTACGTTGAAACCATTTGAATGAGAGATCGAGTTTGTACTTTGGGCTTTAAGGCATGCACTATGCTCAATTTGGGATTTACTTATTCGTGAAATTTGTTCCATTTCACATTAGAGGTTTTTAAAAGAAGACTCAAGTGAAAGCAGTTCTACATTTGGAGATTTTTGTATCCATTTCAGAGCTTACAATTATGGGAGCATGATTTCATAAATGTGATGGGATGGGTTTGAAAGAAACTGTAGTCCTAACTATATGCATTGTATCCTTGAAGAAATTTGGATAGTTATCAATTACCTTTTTTCTTTTTTTCTTTGGTCTTTTATATATATATTGAATTTTTTTTTTTGGGGGGGGGGAAGACAATGTCTGTCTTCTTGGCAAGCTGAAGAATTAATCAAATGTTCATATGCTGGAGCTGGCATTTAGTTGGCTGCTAAATCTGTTTTTGATTCTGCCCTACCTTCGCCTTACAAGAGGGGTAAATGGTTTTTGCACCTGTTGGGAATGATAATGTGGTGAAAACTTAGATTGAGGGGTTTCAGAGGTTGAAGGAGTAGAATCATGGCCAGACTGTCTTCATTTTTCATTAAACTCAAATGCAATCGTTGTTTAGGTGATTCAGCCTGTTTACATACTCCCATTGCATTTGTTTATCTTATTGGAGAGTTTTTCACGGGACTTGCATTTTGTAGTCTCTCTTGTTGATTAGTAAAGTAAGCATAAGCTTACTCGTCAACTGTCAAGTAAATAAAATTTCACACATCAAAAGAAAGGTTCTTTCCTTATCGGCTGTTTTACAGATCTTGAAGCTGACATTTATGCATTGTTGTCTTTGTTGAATATATAATTTTGGGATAATTACACTTAACCCCCTGATTTATCCACGGTGTGGCGATTTACCCCCCAATGTACCAAAATTGGTACATGACCCCCCGAACTTGCCAACGTGTGGCAAAATCAACCTTCCGTCCAATCGACCGTTCGTTTGGACGGAAAGTCGGTCACGTGCAAGTCACGTGACTTGGGGAGGGTCTCTGTCTTAAACGGTCACGTGACTTGCACGTGACTGATTTTCCGTCCAAACGAACGGTCGATTGGACGGAAGGTTGATTTTGCCACACGTTGGCAAGTTCGGAGGGGTCATGTACCAATTTTGGTACATTGGGGGGTAAATCGTCACACTGTGGATAAATCAGGGGGGTTAAGTGTAATTATCCCTATAATTTTTGTACCACACCTTATGAATGTGAATGTTGGAGGCTTTTATGTGCAAGCAATATTTCTCATGTAATGGATTATTTTTTTAAGTAACCATTATTGTCTTTATCATTTCTTATCCCAAATCCCAGTTTTGAGTTAATGAGGTTCTGATTGTCCGGCATCAATCTAATCTCTCCCTCTCTATTTTCTTCTTTTTTTTTTTTTTTTTAATGTTATTTTTTCCGTGCTAATCTTTTCTGTCTCCACTGCTATACTGATAGGTTCTTGGGATGGAAAGGTTAAAGTCTGAATTGCAAGCATGCGGGTTAAAATGTGGGGGCACTTTGCAAGAGCGCGCTGCCAGGCTTTTCCTGCTAAAAACTACGCCTTTGGAGAAGCTTCCTAAGAAGTTGCTGGCAAAAAAATGAGTATGTAATGTGTTCAGCTTCCTAGGAATTGTTGTGGAGGAATAAGAACTAAGATGAATCGTGTAAATTTTTTGAACCCTGTTCAGCAATAGTTGTATTTGGAAATGTAAAATATATGCTAATGTGATAAGAATATGTATGACCTCATTGGACCTTTTCATTAACCATGGTAATCAAGAGATCGTTCAGAATGCCATATAGAATATCTTATAATATTTTATTATCCTTGGTTCAACATGATTCTATTCTTCTTTCGGTTGCTCAACCACTTATCCATAGATAAGTTTTATAAGTGGTATTTTATAATCACATGCCCAAATTGTCTACACTTTGGACAAATTGTTGTAGATGATCTTAATCCTCATTAGTTCGTTAAGTCAGTCAAGTTTTCTGCGTAAAGAGAATAGAATCTGCACAACCATGGCCCTTGTAAGTTGTGGTTTGTATTCTCAGCCAATAAGCGATTTGTGTGCTCACAAGGCACCCTTTCAAAAAATTTGCTTTTCAAAGGTTAAGGTTACACTTGTTTGGCCTATCAGTACCTTGTCGCTTTGCAATCTCTAAGAAGTTTTATCTCTGGTGAAAACTTCTTTTCAAAGTTGACTGCTACGTCGGCTCTGTTTGGGAGGGGTGAAGAAGCCCCATTTCTTCCGTCCTCTTGTCATTCCTTATGAAACTGTCTCTTTCTATTTCTAACTGCCTAGAATTGTCTTTAGATCATTACATCTCTCACGAGTTCTTATCTATCGTTTTTGGCTGTTTATCCTTGATCTTCCCAAAATCTCAACCTCAGTATCTCTTTCTCCGCCTTGCCACCTCCGCTGCGACGTCTCTTCCTCTTCCTGTTGGATATACCTTGGATTTTAGATCTGGCTTTTTCCGAGTTAGATTTGTCATCCTCAGTCAGCACCTCCCTCCAACGCGCTTTACCACTGTCATCAATGGCCTCTCCACTACCTGTCGCCTCCACCTGGCCATCATGCGTGAGTGAGTTGATCTCACGCTCTTGCATGTGGAATCTATGCTCTGTTTAATGGGTTTGGTGTTTTATTTTTGCCTTTTCTTTTGATTTTCAGTTTATGTTGTTGTTTCCTTAAAGTGTCTAAGGTTGAAAGGGTATTTTTAGGGTCATGCCCCTATCTGCGCTCCTTGCTTTGAAATTTGGGTAGGATTGAAAGGTCTCGTGACGGTCATACATTTACCCGCGGCTTGTCTAACCACCTTAACTAGTAGCCGCTTTTCTTGGTGTTCGTGCCAATGATCCATAGTGCCACAGCATTTATTTGATGCATTCCCTTTTAATTTTGTTTACTCTGATTGTTTTGGGACTTATTGTTGGGTTGCCCCACCCATCTTTGTTGTTCTTGGTTGTAATTCTTATTTGTTGTATAACCTACCTAACCAACCACTAAGGGTGGTAGTTTAGTGGCATTGAAGCTAATTCTTAATGGTTTGGTTTGGTTTGGTGGGTGGAAGGTCTCAAAGTCGAATCCCAAAATGGAAAGCATTTGAAATTATTTCCATACTACCGACTTGGGTGTTGCTACTAGTTAATTTCTTCGATGGGGCTGAGTCAAGTTATGGCTCAACTAGTTGAGCGAGAGAATTCGATTTCTTACCGTTTAAACCTTTCCTGTCATTAGTTCTCAATAGATAATTGCTACTATGGTCTCACCCAGGCAGAGTAGTCACTTTGGTCGCTTCCTCTGCCTTTTTTTTATTAAAAAGGAAAAAAGGAAAAACCCTACCTAATTGATTGTTTTGTTGAGGATCGAACAAACGTCAATTTTTGGTGTTCTAACCCAATATCCAATAGAACCACACCCCTTTTGTTCCTTGTAAATTTGAAGGAAGAGATATGGTGCGGTGGTTGAGCCCGCCGTATAGCGGCTCTTCAAATTGAGCTCGACAAAAATATATTTTGGTTTGAGCTCAAGTCAAAGCTCCAATAAAGTGTTCGAGTTCATCTCAATTCAAATTGGTCTTGTTTTAGCTCAGCTTGAGTCTTACTGAGAAGAAACAGTTACGTATTTAAAGTCAATTATTCCAAACATATACATAAATAAGTGGTATATGAGGTATATAGGTTTTGCATTCATGAATATCTACCCGATGAAGATTGTAACTAGAATTGCTCTAAATTGTTTGATTGGTATTTATCCGGAGATCTTACATCTTATTCAACAAGTTATAATTACCATTTACTATATATATATGAAAAAAGTACAAATGTCTCCCTTAAATTTCAACTCGATTGTCAATGCGTCTCTCAAACTACTAATTGTATTAATGTCTCTCTCCTAAACTACCAAACAATGTCAATGTCCCCCCAATAACAAAAATACTCTTCATAAAATTATATAAAAACAAAATAATAATTTTCAGTTTGGGCCACCCTTTGGATTTTCATTTTTTTTCTTTTTGTATTTTTAAGTCTTTCAAAATATTTTTTCATTTTTTTTTTTTAAGTTTTAGTTTTTTTTTTTCTTCAAATTTATAAGGATATGTTTGTCTTATTAAGACTTTTTTAGAGTTTTTTTTTTTTTTTTTTTTGTGGGTTTTAAGGGAGCATTGATATTTTTGGTAGTTTAGTAGGGACATTGACACAATTGGATAGTTTGAAAGACACATTGACAATTAAGTGATAGTTTAATGGGAGTATGCATACTTCTGTCTCTATATATATATTAATCATGTGCTATCTACTATAATATCAGCAGAATAAATCGCTGAAAAAAAAAACGGAATAAATAAACCACTTTCAATACCTTTCCATTACGTATATCTTTAAAATTAACATGAAAAAAAAAAAAATCATTCCAAATAAATAAAAGAATCCAGGTTCGTTCAAAATTTAAGGCCTTTGAGATTTATTATGGCGACAAGTTACGGACTCAACAACTCGACCACGTGTATTCCACGTAGCTTATTATAATAATTAATAAGAGACGACTATTGCCTTTTTAGCTCAACAAACCAAAACAATATGACTGGACGACACAGGTTGGCCGTTGGCTCAACAACTGCAACTGTCGCCTCAATTTCACCAGTCTTGCCAATTATTAAATATCACAATTATTATTTTATAGTAACATTTTAGGTCAAAATGGGGATGTAGCTCAGATGGTAGAGCGCTCGCTTAGCATGCGAGAGGTACGGGGATCGATACCCCGCATCTCCACACAATTATTACCCTTTTCGATTTTTATCACTCTAGGACAGAAAAATGCTTTTTACATCTTCTTTTTCCTTTCTCTACCGCAGAACATGTTTGACAAAATGCTTAAAAGAACAAATGCTGCTAAGAGTGTTAGAAAGGGTTTGACAACCGAATGAATGCATGATCATATTAAAGAGAGTGGTAATAATGTCAATTTAGTTCTTGGTTCTTAATTGACTAATTTATCTGGTCGATGTCAAAATGCTACCAAATTGCAACGAGATTTTCAATGGACGAATATACAAATTCAAATGTCCTTTTTGAATGCTTACAGCTTCCGGCAAAAAATCTAATGTAAATGAACAAAATCCATGAAATTGCTTTTTCTCTAAGCATGACATGTTATGCTTAAGAGGAAAGACATGTTAAAATACTCAAGAAGTTACAGACTCCATGTACAAACAAAATGGAAGAAGACTACGTACAGTACTGACGAATGGTAATTACAATTTATCAATCATTATTTGAGATAACATGCTGAGCAGGGGATGGAGAGTTTCGGCAGACTGGGCAGCTATTATTCCGTCGGAGCCACTCATCAATGCAATCGGCATGGAAGCAGTGTTGGCATTCCGGTATACATCTAAGTGTCTCTTCGGTGCAGTACTCCGTCAAGCATATCGGGCAAGTGCTGTCATTGGGTCCCGGTAGCCGCCGGCTCTCCCCAAGGACTAGCTTTTCATAGGATTGAATGGTGGACTCATCCAGACCCGTCATGACGATGGTTGGTTGTGGTGACACTATAGCTGCAGTAATGTTGGCCCTACTTCTTCTGCCAGCGTCCATGAAACATGCGAAACATGCAAACCCAATGATAAATGTGATAGCCGGTAAGGCAATGGAGAAGCACATGATCCTGAAAATTCGGAGACTGTTTTCGCCTGAAATTTGAAACCATCCATCAAAGTTCTTGCCTATACTAATTAATATGGGACTTGCTTACTATTAAATAAGAAAGGTTGTCGGATGCCCGTTAGTGTTAAGTCTTATATTAGTTTCTTACTAGACGAGATTGAGCTTTTAATTCTTTTTTAGTGATAGTATAGAAGTAGTTATAACTACTTTCTTTGAATCGTTACAAATTATATTAGGGTAATCTAGTAATTAACCACCAGTACTTTCCTTGGGTCGGTCTCTATGTAACCATGTAATTTTAGTAGGAACTTTTACTTTTACAATTTAGTGAGTTCAGATCTCCAATATATAATACACATTACACACACATAAGGCCATAAGGGGGTGTCTCTACAGTGAACCAACGATGAAAGGGATCATATATGCATTTTAAATAGGATAAGCTCGAGCTTCGCTCGATCGTATAAACTCGACTTGAGTTCGATTTGTTTATTAAAGTAATCTAGTAACACCCATATTCGTTTCTTTATATTATTGTTACTTCTTATTATTATTCTTAGTACTATTGTATTATTATTATTATTATTAGTTGGAAAAAATACAAAATTAGTTTACGTGATTGCACCAATTTGCAATAGGCTTTCTAGAGTTTAATAAATGACTTTAAAATTATTTGTGTCAAGTCTTTGTGTTAAGCATATAAATGACAAATAATTTTTCATCACAAATTTCCATTTGAAATTTTGATGGAAACTGTACGTCGTCGAACCACTCCCAAATCCTTGAGGATGGTTCGGCTACCTCCTCTGGCCAATTTAGGTTGGTACCACCGTACCACCTTCTATAATTTTTTTTAAAAAAATTTTAATTTTAATTTTAATTTTTCTTTTTTATATTCTTTTATATTTTTCATTATATTCTTTGCTTATGTGACATTTTGATGGTTTCCGGTCAAAATTTTAAACAGAAGTTTAGAGTGGGGAGTTATTTGTTATTTATACTTATCACATGGAGTTTTAAATCACGTTTTAAACCCTAAAAAGCTTATAATAAATCGGTACAATGACTGATTTTGTATTTTTTTCCTAATCATTTCACTCCCACTCTCTTTTCTCTTTATTGTTTATTAATTTATCATTTAACTAAAAATTAATATGATATGATTTTTAAAAATAGGGTGTGTATATGTATATATATATATATATATACACACACAAATTAATTCAAATATACATATCGTATTGCACGCTAGGTAAAAAAAAAAGAAGAAGAAGAAAAAAGAATGTATATCTCCCAATTGCTTGCTTAAAAATCACTGAATTACTAAGGAGCATCAAGCATGGCTGTTGGGCCAGTGGCAGGTAATCAGTTGCTGCATCTTCCATCAGTGGAAACAATGTGGTAACCATCAATGTGCTGTTAGAAACCTAACACTAACAATATATACCTTAAAATTAACTGCATCGCAAAATAAGTGCCTAGCTAGGCCCTAGGGGTGTCTAAATGAGACGTCATTGTAGCTTGGTAGAGTTGAAATAGGGTTGGCTTGGCAATTGAGGTTGTTGGGAAACAACGACTCAAGTAGATTGTTCCGACTTTGACTTCTGTCTTTTGTTTTTTTTTTTTTTTTTTTTGTCGGTAGTAATCGAGGTACGCTCGTCTTGAAAATCACTTTTTAAGGGTAAGTTCTATCTAAAATTTGTATTATTTGGTATAAGAGTTACAGTCCCCATGTCGAGTATGAAATCGAATGAATTGTGACTTTGTGGTTGAGTTACGGAGATAGCGATTTAAAAGTCGGATTAAAATAAATATATTGATACTATATATGAGATGAATATTGATAGATCAATAAGTGGAGCCGCCAAAAAAAAAAAATAGATACAATTTATACTACGATCCTAATGTCTCACATGGATTAATTAAGTCTAATCTTAATTATGCCTCCCCAAAGTTCATATCAAAGTGTGTTCGCGTTTTCATATGGCTCCCAATCAGGAACATAAATTTCCTACAAATCGGTTTGTAAAAAATTTCCTACGACTCACATATAGATTAACATGTATTCCTTGGCACGTGAAAATTACATTTTATTTAAATAACATGTGTTTCTCACAGATTTAAAGGACACGTGTCCCTTTTATAGAAAATTTCTGTACCCCAATCAGTTGACATTCTTTAATTTGTTTAATTTATCACTAGAATTAATATAATACCAATAAGGCAATAGCATGTGTGTGTATATATATATATAAAGCATTATCTTTTTCCAAGTCAATCACATTAAGCATATACAAGCTAGATAGATTGGTATATATGTCATGCACGCGCGGCCTACGCAAAGCCACCCAATATTTGTTATTTTTCTAGTTCTTTTGACTCTACTTTGGTCCCTATCAGGAATTATATTGACCCAGTCCTTTGATTCTCGACATCCACCGTTTAATGGTTATGTTTGTGTTTAACCAAATAAGATGAACAAAAAATAAAAAATAAAAAATAAAAAAAATGAAGAGAAATAAGTAAAAGAAATTAAATTTACCTGGGGCTTTAGGAAAATCGAAACAACCAATTTCTTGACTAGCATTGCTCTTGAACCCACACAAACTGCCTTGTGCTTCGCAAGCTCCACAATCAGGTACGTCCCATCTTAAGCGAAGATCTCCATTAAGGCTAGTCGAGAATCCTTCGTAATAACGATCTGGCCATGTCACCGGAACTGCCAGCGTGGCAATGATCTTGCAAGACGGAGGCATCGAATTCGCAAGACTCGTCGAAGAAGTAGCTATAACAGAGATGGTGGAGCTGCCGAGGCAATCGACGGTTCTGAACCCGCTAGGCTTTGCGAGCTGAGATGGGCAGCTGAGAAATGTGTACATCTGAGAATACGCAGCAGCAAACGGAGACCCTGAAAGGTTGAAGCGGAGAAGGCGTCGTGGAAGGCAGTTATCGGGGTCGTAGAGTTGTATCTGTTGCATCATATAATCGATGCCGCGGACAAAGAATTCTCCGGCGTAAGGAAGTTTTAGAACCGTTATCTGATCACCGTTGCAGCTCAGGTTGAAGCCAGGATAGCCGCAGTTTTGGTCTTGCCGTTGGAAGGGAAACCGAATAGGGATGCCTTTGCTGCCGCACATGGAGATTGGGCAAGGCTCTGTAACTGTAACTCGTATGGTGGATGGAAGGAAGAGGAGAAGAAACAGAGCTTTGAAGATGCTCATGATTTTGGAAGGACAGAGCCCGGCCAGGGGTTGGCATATCATTAATGGCCGTAGTTTTCGTTAAGATATTATATATAATAATCTCACTAATTAATTCTAAAGTCAAAGTTTATGTTATAGTTTGCCGGCTTGTATAACCGCATTTTTCGTATAAATTATATTGATCGAGGCCACCATGAAGACCACGTCTAAATGAAGAGGATAAAAAATCCGGCAAGTTAACATTAATTATTTCAGCCTCTTCCCCGTCCGGCCACCACGGGCTTGTGCGTAGATCTTACTCGCGGGTGCGTGTCCCACACGTGCGACGCGTGGACAACGCAGCACCGCACGTTAGAGCCTCCTTTGCCTTCCACAGCTGCCGCCGGTCACCCGTGGTGATTTGAATCCTTCCGGCAAACATCGCCGGCATGTGAAGACCACGCACATGTGAGTGTCCGCCACATCGCAGCCAGTGTGTTGTTCTTTAAATTTTTTTGTTTTCCCTAGTTTTTTTCGGGCTGTTAAAGCTATCTTCATCATAGGTTTCGTTTTGACTAGGCTTGACAATTTGGGTTGGCGTGTCAACCCGTTTAGCTAATTTGGTAAAAAATGTGTCATTAACGCGTCATAAATATGTCATAAACGTGTCATAAACAGGTTAGCGTGTCATAAACGGGTTATAGTCTAAACCCAAATCCTATATATTCGTGTTGTGTTCGTGTCGGATTCGTGGGTCGTGTCAAAATTGCCAAGCCTAGTTTTGACCATCATCAGTGTTTTATTTGTTGCAGTGGTCTGCCTCTAGATTGCACCAATTGTGGCGCACTGGCGCCTCTCTTATCAAACCACTTTAATTGGCGACCACTTTCTTGTAGGGGTGTAAACTCGGAGCGGGTTCCCGGGTATTGGGTAAAAACCGGGAACCGGCTCCGGGGTCCCCGGTTTTTCATTTTTCACACCCGGCCCCGGACCCGGGTAAAACCGGTTATCCGGGCCAGGTGGTTTTTTTTTTTTTTTTAAAAAAAAAAATTACTTTTTTGGGCTTCTTTTTAGTATTGAATCTACTCTGGTGGATATTGATGGAAGAAACTTGTTCTGGGTATGCATCAGTTTGTGTTTCTGGAGTGTCAGTTGAAATACTGTGGTTGAAGGAGCAAGTTTTATGAAATTTGTTGATTTATTTTCTTCTTCTTTTACTCTCTCTGTGTACTTTCTTTTGAGATGGTTAAAAATATCGCGAGTGTTACAAAAATTCAAGGTGAAGACGTCAATGATTTTCCGGTATAAGGACCAGAAATCTGTGTATAATTCAGTATTTCTAGTTTCATGTTATGATAGATTGCGTCTTTGAATGATGTGCGGTACATGCTCGTGATTGTGTTTAGCTGAACTTCGAACCAGCTTTTTTCTTTTGGCAAATAAAATGGATAAATCGTCGAATTTGGATCATTGCTCAAATTCAAGCATTCAGGAGACATTCTAGACTCACCCCTGTTAAAGAAGTATGGATACTCTCATACTCGTATTGCCACTCTCTCTTGTTGTGTGTGTGTGTGGATATGTGTTTCAGTGTTTAAGTGGATAAAGCAAAACAATTTAATAAATAAATGAAAATAAACGACTGCATGTCTGATTTGAATATTGATTACTGGTGATGTAGATGGAACAACTACTGGTAATTATTATTATTTTTAATAAACTAAGCTACCCGGAGCCGGGTACCCGGGTATAACCGGGATTTTTTAAAATCAATACCCGGCTATGGTTCCGGGAACCCGGGTACCAACCGGGTTTCCCTGAGCCGGTTAATGCCCGAATCCGGTTTTCCGGCCGGTTATACCCGGTCCGGATTTACACCCCTACTTTCTTGGGTCTTTGAACCAAGAATATATAGGGCCGCATCATTTATTTGATGCATTCCCTTTTAATTTCTGTTTAATTACCACCACTGATGAGGTTAATTCGGAACTCTTTGTTGGGTTGTTCATCCTTACGTTTTTATTTGCTGTAATTTTTATTGAAGTAATAATACTAATAATGATAATAATAATAATTAATTATTTCAAGGAATTAATACAAAAAACTCAATGCATGTCAACGTTGTTTCAGTGTAAATAGTCCAGGACCTGTTTGGTACGTATCTAGGTTTGAAAATGGAGTGGATCGACTATATTGGATTTGATGTTGTATTTACAATGGGTTTTTTTTTTTTTTTTTTTTGGGGGGGGGGGGGGGGGGGGGGGGGGGGCGAGGGGGCTTTTGGCCTTTTGGGTTATTAATTCGATTCTTGTTTGTTGTCGTTGTGTCTCTCCTTGCATTCTTTTCTTGACTCCATAGTTGTCTGTAATTCGTCTCTTTATATATGTTTCTTCTATCTTGTCTATTTTTTTTTTTTCTTTCCTTAAATATATAAAGGTTCATTATGTTCATTTCTTGGCTATATGTTTTTCTTATTCGGTTCTACCTTGTACGTCGTGTTCTTATTTTGTGATGCAGAATAGTGTAGTAGTGGTTTGTAGATTAATCAAACACGCAAGTCACTAACTCTTCCACAAGACAAAGAAAATTGAAGGTTTTGAGAGAAAATGGAAGAAAATTCACCCTTACTGAGTTTCTTATTGAAATATTAAAATAAGCAACATAAACTGGCGGCTAAACTATCTTTATTAGGCTCAAATAGAAAAGATGGTAGTAGCTTGTGAAAACAAAATATTGAAATAACCTGCCGCAACTGGGTTGATCAAGCTACGGGCCAATATGACAAAAACCCTAATTTTAATACGAAAAACCCTAATTAATAAACCACGCTTAGTCAATCAAGCATCAACCGAGTGCCTCAGGTTTTACTATCGGAACCTGATGCATCATCTTAGTCAATCGAGGTAAGGCCGAGAGATCGACCAAGGCTATCAAGAATCACTACTAAAAGTCACCCTTCATTCTCGGTCGATTGAATCTCCTACCCAATTTTCTTCAAGAATTTGGAAGTTGTTGGTCTGCATCATCATCTTCGGGTTGGAGAGAATTTGCCCACGAATTCTCATTGAAAATGATGAACAACAGCTTTGTGAACCTGCTGAGTTTGAGCAATAAGATCTTCTGCCTTAGTATTCACCCTCTTCAAATTAGAAAAAAGAGCCAAATCTTTGATTCAAAGACCAATTGTAAGCGAATTCCGCTTGAAATAGTTCATGATTTCAAGACTTGAGATGATCACCACCAAGCTCTGAAGCAAATCTCCCAATGAATCATTGACCACCTCCATTTTCCCGTTAATTTGATGATGATAAGCACTGCGTACTAAAGTCAAAGTCAAGCTTGGTATTGAACAACCTCCACAAACACCTTCAAAAGTGGCTAAGAAATCGAGTGTCCCGATCAGAAACAATGAACAATGGCAATCCATGAAGACGACAGACTTCTCGGAAGTACAATTGAGCCACCTTGACCACATCAAACTGATGGAAAAATTAAAAAAAAAAATAATAATAATAATAATAACTTTTTTTTTTAATCCTTTTAGAGTCAAGTTCTGTACTGGAGGGGAATACAGGTCTGGGTTCAACTTTTGTAGCCGACCAAAGAGGAACAAACGAATCACTTTTAGGATTAATTGATTCAGAAAGCAATTAGACAAATTTCCTTACTTCACATGGCAAACTGTATGTAAGAACATATATTCTACAGAAAAGGAGTTTGATAGATCAGAGCACCAAACCATTATATTAGATAGATTAGAGCACAAAACAATTATTTTAGGCAATAAATATGATCTACGAATTTTGGATGGTCATGAAGGAAACACAAGAACTAAACACATTTATAATATTATTATTCACAAAAACATGGTAATACTATGCAGGAAATCATGTTTTGTGTTAAGAGTTAGAATAGTACCCGGACTTAGCAAGAGTCAGAAATTTGGGTCAAGAACCAGGAAATCTTAGGAAATTATTTTTTTTTTAAAAAAAAAAAAAAAATCTTTATTCACATTTGAGTTTTGGAATTCCAATGTCCATCAGTTACTACAGGATATAATTAAACACAGGTAACTCAGCAGGCCACAAATAATTGACAAATGGCAACACCACAATCTGACAAAAAATGGTTGCAGAGTGCAAGAGCAGGTTAGGTTGGAACCAAGGAAGCTTGACAACAGATACAACCTACCACAATGCCAAGCACAGCTCCAGCAAGGACCTGTGATGGAGTATGGCCAAGAAGTTCCTTGAGCTTTCTTTGGCTGATAGGATGCCCTTGAAACAAGTCCTCAACGATCATATTGAGAACCTGCATTGCACCAGTCACAAAATAGAGAGAGATCATTATCCAGGAAAGTTACCACAGTTCATGGTAACAAAGGAAATTATCATTATACAGGTATGTCACTATAAGTCACAGTAACAAAAGAAAATCCATTAGCCTAAGCCTCAAGACAAAAGGCTTAGGCTTAGTCCAAAGATCCCAATTTTCCATAGTAGAACAAAAGTAGAAAGATCCACAAAATCAATGAAACATTAGTACACACATCAACCAAATCACATTATAGTTAACTAAGGGAAGAGGGATTTCATAACTCAAAGGAAGGTCTAAAGGAAAGCGGTCTACAAAACTTACATCCATTTTTGCTGGGCTAGCTCAAAAGTTTCAAGCCTTTGCAGCTAGGAGAGAGCACCCTAAACTCCACTAATTTTCCATTTAAAAACTTCTTCTCATCACTGACACTATATTCAATAAAGTCCGTCACAAAATAACTTCCATTAAGGGGCACATTAAGGGCTACTGATAATATATGTAGCATGTGTATGCATGCATGTATAAAACAGAAAATGAGGTCCAAAGCAAAACATCACTTGGTAAACATCAATTATACAAATTTTCGCATCTTTGAGCTCTCCACCTATATTCAGAACAGCATCGTTATCATATACTGTGCTGCTGTTATGAATAGAAGGCCTGTAAAATGCATCAGTGAGCTCTCAAGCTACATAATACTCAAATTCATCTCTTAAATCTATACTACAAGAATGCCTGTCACATGAATACATAGTCCAAATGCATTTCACAAGCCTCATATTCATAACAGCAGCATAGTATATGATAATCAGTGGATCCTCAAAAGTCAAAATTAGCATTTAGCACTCAAAGCAGCTCATTTTTTACCCTTATGAACTAAAAAGCACAAACAATGAATTTAACTTCATTAACAAGAAGCATACAATTGAAATGGCTCATTGTAATGCAGAAGCATCCTAAAATGCAAACTACAGCTTAATTAAATTCATATAGGCCCAAAAGAACATGAGATAACAGCTCACTGATACACCAAATGCTCTTCATAAAACTTCCAGGGTGAAATATTGCTGAGGTCATTCACTCAACTATTATTGTGACATGCTTTAGTTCTTTTACGGTTGCCTCATAACATTTGACCTGATAGAATAAAGCCAGGCTAGTCAATAAGCTGAACTCCAAGCGCCTAATAATATTAATAAAGATATCATCTCCATAACCAAAAAATGAAGCAGACGGCCTTTTTTTTTTTTTTTTCCTGGGCTATTATTTATGAAGAAAATTTACTAAAGATAGCATCTCCTGCTGCAGTTTTTAGTTATGTCTCAGTAGTTTGAGGGAGAACATTTCTTTTATCTTTTATACAACATACTAAAAGCCAACTGCATCTAGAAGCCTAGACTCAAAGAATTGTACCAGAGATAGGTAATCCTCCTGGATCCTACGCTTGTGAAGATATAATTAATTCTTTTCTCTAGCCAACCAACAACCATTTGAGACCTCAATTTGGTGTACTCCATTTGACTAGCTTGCAATTGATTGGTAAAAATATCAACCCTCGCATTAGTTTTTAATGAAATACAAGTTCTCAATCAAGTCTGATGCGGGACAAACAATAGTCACGAAAATACATAGATAAATTAGGAGAAAGGGAGGAGAAAGAAGCTATAGAAGAGAAAGAGAAGAGAAAGAAGAAACTAGAGCCCATTTTGGCTAATGTGATGTAAAAAAATCATTTCCCATTTTGGCTAGCCCTTGTAGCAAAAATTAGCAAAAAAAGAGCCCCATTCGGCTAGTCACTTTGGCTATGAAAATAGTTAGATACTGTAACTCAACAACGTATAAAACAAACTAACAAAAAAAGTAAATATGATTCTCTGCATCTTTCTCTCTTCCCTCCTCTGTGAAACTCTTCGGCCTCTCCTTCTCTACACGAATCGTTGCTCCACTGCCCTGTGAAAGTCTCAGAGCTCGCAACTCACTATCATCCTGCACTAAACTCTTTTGTCAGTTTTTGGCATCTGGAAGTCACCCATTGATTGTCTGTGTCGCCCTTATTCTGATCATGGTGCATAACTGAAGGTGCATACTGCCCACAGATCTGAATGGCTTGCTTGATAAGTTTTTGACTCATGTTTATAGCATGCTCAATGGTCCATTTCAAATTGTGGACTTCCCTGTATGTTTATTTTCAAATTTTCCAACTAAAGTTATGTTTTATTTAGGAGCAAAATCTATTAAAAGATCAAATACAATTTGTCTGCATGCTTTGATCCCGGCCGACTAAAACTTATGCATTGATCTCAATAGACAATTTAATATGGAGGCTCATAACTTTTTTGTTTCTGGTATGCTTAGAGGTTCTTCACTACAACTATATTCTTCATCACAGCTTGGGAAGTCCTCAGCAATTTGAGCTCACAGGAAGAATAAAGAAAGAATATTTAAATGGAATAGTAAAAAGAGATAGCTAAAATACTGAGCTGGATGTAGATGCTTTGGAAAAGTTAGTAGCTAAAGTAGAAAAATGTGATCCTTTAGCTAAATTTTAGCTAAACATTTGCTGAGCCAGATGTGAATGCTCTTAGTTGCCAAAGTTAAAAGATTATTGTAACATTTTGATAAAGAACAACAATTCCCCTCCCCCACTTCCCCCCCTTCCTAATGAAAAGCACAACCAAATTCTAGATACGCCTTCCACGAAAGCATGTGGCCTTTCTTCTTATAATAGTATTGCCTAAAAGAGTAGGCAACCTCAACATTTTCTAAACACCTACTACCAACCCTTCTTTACAGAACAAACACAGAATGTTTTGATATTTAAACTAACCTACAAATAAAGAACCAGCAATGCCCAGAAAGTGTTATGCCGGAGACTAGTAACTGATTGCTCAGGAAATGAAAGCCATCTAACACAAATCCACAACAAAAGTTTATTCAATAGTGGAAGCAACCGCAGGTTTAACCAATAACCAATACATAAAAACGCAATTTTGCTAAAGTTGGCCAAAATAGTTCTCTAAAGAAGCTCCAATCAGTCTATAAACATCAATACAATATTATTCAAATAATGCAAGATCACAAGAACTTGTACAACATGTCATACAGCCCTACTCCACACTTGTATCTATAATTCTTTTCAGAGGTACCGAGAATAAATTAAAAACATCCATCCAAAAATTCAATTTTTTTTTTAAAAAAAAAATCAAATTTCTCAGCAAAACAGACAAAAACTCACGTCTTACCTGAGCTTGCATCCCAGCATGCCGCCTCACACCGATTGCGTCATACATAACAATCAGACTGAACCCCAAACAAACCGGAAACAGCGAATCCGCCACGCCGTGACAAAGCGCCACCGACGTCGTCAAAGCCGTGCACAAAGCTGAGTGCGAAGAGGGCATTCCTCCAGAAGCAAACAGTATCCTCAAATCCCATTTCCTCTCTACAAAGAAATTCAAGACCATCTTTATTGACTGCGCTATCATCCACGCGAAGAAACCTGAGACAAACGTCGGGTTGGCGGCTAACGTCGCTACGAAAGGACTAATCCGAACCTTCGCATTCGAAGTTATACTCAATAAAGCTACTCCAATCCCTCCATTTTGCAAATATCCACCATTAAGTTCATCCAGAATCTTCTCTGAATCATTATAAGCTTGTACGCATGAAACCCATTTCTGGGTTTGTGAAGCGGCTAAGCTTTTGATGCTTTGCAAGATTGGGACCAAAGCCCAGATAGGGTATGGGGGAAAGGTTCGATTACTGAACTTGGAATTCTGTTTTTTGGGATTTGAAGCACGTCTATGACAGAAAGTGATCGAAGAGGTCTTCAATTTTCTGAAGTGGTTGAACCTAAAGAACGAGAAGTTTGTGGAGTAGAGAGGCTTGATTTGGGGGTTTGAGAAGTTGAAGTTGAAAGAACAGAGCATGGGTTTTATTGTCACGGAGTCCATGACAAGGGGTTCCGTGCTTGAATTCAATCTGCTGCATTTGAGAGAGAAAGCATTAGATGCTGCGTGCGGCTTTAGAGCCAGAGAAAATGCTCAGAAACACTTTCTTGAGTCGGAGACCGACCAGTTACCACCTTTTATATGGGATAAGAATGCGGTGTAGAATAGCCCTTGCTTTATTTCGTTTCAAGTTTTCAACCGCGGTGCCGTTTCAGCACCATTTCGGCAGGGAATATGCCATGGCGCTCCTTTTTAGTATTTTCATGCATCACGTTACTATGAATCGTTTGGTGGCACGGTCTCAGGGATATATGCCTTCGTAGCTTATCAAGGACGGCACCTTGCTCCAAGTCCAAGGAAAAGGATGCTGACATGACCCTTATCAAATCGGGTCGACTCGAACTTTAAGATTTTGACTTATTTAGACCCGTTTGAAACCTCATCTCATTTCATTTCCTTTCCTTTCCTTTCTCCTCCCCTCCCTTCTTTTCACTTCTCTAAAAGGAAAAACATCAATTTTAAAATATTCTTTTTTTTTTACTTTTTATATCATATTAACATTTTTTTTATTACTTTTTAAATAAAAAACTCACTACAATACAAATTTTTCTCACTTTTTTATATAAATTATTTCAACTTTATATCACATCAATCTTATTTTCCAATCATTAAAAAAAAATTCCAAAGGAAAGAGAAGGGAAAAGATGATTTCAAACGGGGCCTTAGAGTCGAATTTAAATAGTCAAACTCGTGTCGAGTTACAAAATATGTGTTCAAGTTCGACTTATTTAAAATTTAGACGAGCTTAAACTCAAGTACAAGCTAGTTGATAATGTTATTCGAGTCAAACTGAGTTACTTGATAAGCTCGGTTATTAAATTTTTCAATTTGTGATCAGAGCGAAATTTAAACTCGAGTTTGTGAACCTTTATACGTTTATTAATAACATACATACATATATATAAAGGCATATTATAAAATATAGTACATAACTCAATCTATAAATAACAAATTAACAATACCTTATCATATATACTTAGAGCATTCCCATCGGATGATACAAATTTTTAGCTATTCTACATAATCAAAATCCACTTTTTACTAGTTTAGCTAACCACTTTCAAAACTACCCTCCATCCGATTATCTAACTTTTTATCTATTTTATTAAAATAATCATTTTTAATATTTTTTTAATTCTTTTTGTTAAAATCGTGATCAGGACAAAGAAAATCAGAAATGGAGGGCTGAGCTTCTGTCACCATCGAGATCTCCAAGCCAGCAACGACGGGCTTGCCAGATCGCTCCAGCTCCGACCGACTTTGAAGACCAGCCCGACGATTCGGTTGTCGTCACCGTCGAGATCTCCAACCCCCGAGCCAGCAACGACGAGCTCGCCAGATCGCTCCAGCTCCGGCGTACTTTGAAGCTCCAGACGGACAAGGACGTGTACCAGCTCGGCGATCCGGCAGTCGTCACTATCGAGATATCCAACTCCCGAGCCAGCGACGGCGAGCCCGCCTGTACTTCCTGGAGAGACTGCCAGCAAGCGGAAGAAAGTGAAAGAAAGTGACGGGAAAGAGGAAGAAATTGAGAGAAACAATCATAAAAAAAAAAAAAAAAATTGATAGATCTGTGAACAGTGCAACACCACATGTGACGTTGCATTGTTCACAAATGTTCAAGAAATCTAACCTGGCGATAGGATGGAGAAGCCGATGGAGGGGTGTGGGCCGTGTGGCGTTGCACTGTTCACAGATGTTCAAGAAATCTAACCTGGCGATAGGATGGAGAAGCCGATGGAGGGGTGCTTTTGTGGTTTGCTTATGTATTATAGATTTACAGTGGGTTTTACATAACCCACTGTGAGTGCTCTTAGAGAGCATAAACCGTGATATATGTATAATGTGAACAAGTAGTAAGTCTAATATATTATATATAACTAAGTAACTATAATATAAGTATAATATATAACTATTATTAACTATGTGTGATATGATATATGTGTGTTTATATGTATATATAATTAGTTATATACTTATATATTAACTATTCAATATAGTTGTATTATTATATACTGACTATTAGTAACTTAATATGTTAGTTTAACATGCTAAATACTATTATCAAAGTATTATAATTAATATGTAATACTAGTTTTACTTAGCCAGTATACTATATGCTTATTTAGTATATATATAATTATTTTTTTATCAAAAAATACCTATAGACTATAGTTAACTACTATATATATATATCGAGTAATATATAGTTAATTATATTTACTTAGTTTATGTTAATTAACTAGATAATATGTTAGTTTATGAACTAGTTAGCATGTTAACTAATACCCACACATATAAATATTAAGTAACATATATTACTTAATTACTAATATACATGCTTAAATTTATATAACTCATTTTTAGTAATATATATACAAGAGATATGAATGAGCTAACAAATTGGACTAACAAGCCGAGCGAACAATTCGGTCGAGCTTTAAACGAACTGAGCTCACGAGTCAATATCGAGCTTTGTCAAGCGAGTCTAGTATATATCACTTACTAATCGAACGGGTTTATATAATATCAAGCTTGAGTTCGGATCAGACTAAATCGAGCGGGTATCGTGTGGGTTGTCGAAGGGACTGCTTTATTTACAGCTCTAGATGCTGTCCACTTCAAATCAAATAAGCATGTCTATTTTATGGATTATGATCCTCTTCAATTATTTGTCCGAATTTGAGAGAATTCAGATAGATAATTGTGAGAGACCACTTATGGGACTCACTTAACCAAATAAAAATTAGGTTGTCCAACCACTTATCTGGTCAGGTGTGTCTTATAAGTGGTCTCTCACAATCTCCCATAAATTTGCCTATGCTTTCTCACTCTTGGATTTATGCCATTTGAGCATCAATGGACCTGGTAGTGTGCTAGATGACCTTGACTATGTTGTCCTTAACCCTAATTTTTGAGCTATTTTCTTCTATTCGAACCTGTCTTTACATGCTTAATTATGGACATACACTTTCATAATTTAATCTTCACTCAATATGTTTTGGTTTTATCTGATTTAATAGATCTCAAAATTAAGAACTGTACTAAACCAAATTTAGGAATTTTGATGTTACGAGTTGTTAAATGGTTTTTTTTTTATTAAAAAAAATTATTATTTTAAGACATGACAGTCTAAAAGAAATTTATAAGCAGTTACATGAAATTTCAATTAAACTTGGGGTATCAAAAATATGTTATGTGGTAATTTGACCTTATCTGCTATTATTATTCATGGTGTTAATTTTAAATTTTTAATAAAGGTATTTTAGGCATTTAAAAATATGATACGAATTAGTAAGCGGATCTCCTTCTTAAATAGCATATATACATCTAGATAATTTTTTTTTTTTGGGTAAAGCCTACATACCCGTCAAATTACCACCCAATTCACAATATCCCCCCAAACTTTTAATTTGGATTGTTAGAATATATTCAAAATAGATTTAGATATATTATGAATATAATATTATTGATTTATATTTTCATAGTCTAGGTCGATTTATGTTTTTTAGTATAAGTAGATTTAGGTTTACTTGTATAAGTCGACTTATTCAATTATAAATAGGGACCTATGTATTGTAAATAATCAAGTTGAGCACAGTGTAGCCATTTGGGCTTTACTCTGTGGACATAGGTCATAAAGCAAACCACGTAAATTCTCTATATCTTTGCTATCTCTGACTTCCGCTATTATTCCGCTTTTATTATATTTTAGATTTATACACAAATCTCAACATGGTATCAGAGCTATCTTTCCTTGGCCCAAATAGTCCAGTACGCCTCCATGCGTCGTCAAGAGTTTATGCCTTTGAAACTCCGCCCCTCCAAAGTCGTCCAATCACCTTACTACCAACGCCAATCGATCGATCCGAAGCAGACATGTCCATCGCCGCTAAAACCACAGAAATAGTCCATGTCACGCGCCGCCCAAAGATTCTGCATGTTCAGCCACGAGCCACCACAATCCTCCAAGCACATTGCTAGTTACTCCATTGGACAGATCAGTTGCTGAAAATTCCAGATCCACCAAGTTCACAGCCATCAGATCCTCCATTCGCTGTCATGCGCTACCTGAATCTTCCGTCCACACGCTACACGCGCCTTCGCCTGCTACCATGCACCGCCTCCACCAGCCATATGAGGAAGGAAATCCTGGATCCAGGATCGGAAACTGCCGATCTACCAGACCGCTACAACAACGCTCCCTGTGGAGCGGCCACGTGCCATCCCTATTGATTGTGCATGTCCTCCATGTGCTAGGGTCACTAGTCTAGCTTTTGCGCACCACACCGGATTCCAACCCACAGTTCCACCTGTAATTGCGCTACACCGGATGGTAGCCTAAGGTCCTACTCTCTCCTTTTGATGCACTCACCCACGCCAGATCATATCCTTCAGCTAAGCTCACATACTTAGAGTGCTCCTGCATGCACCAGATCCGAACCCATCTAATGGGTTTCGAAGAAAAAAGAGCAATCCAAATGGATCACTTCACGCGCACCAACCCGATAACTACCCAATTAGGCTCATTTTTGTCTTCTTTTTCTTGGTCCACAGTCGGCCCTTAGTTGGTTCTTGGCCCACAACGCCTACCGATAACCACCCAATTGGGCTCATCATTTTTTTTTCTTCTTGGCCCGTAGTCGGACCCTAGTTGGTTATTGGCTCACAACACATACCGATAACTACCCAATTAGGCTTATCATTTTTTTTTCTTTTCTTCTTGGCCTGCAGTCGGCCCCTAGTCGGTTATTAACCCACAACACCTACCGATAACCGCCCAATTGGGCTCATCTATTTTTCTTTTTTCTTTAAAAAAAAATATTATTATTATTTTTTTCCTTCTTGGCCCGGAATCGACCTCTAGTCAGCTCTTGACCCACAACGCCTACCGATAACTGCTCAATTGAGCTCATCAATATATTGTTTTTGTTTGTTTGTTCATGGCCCACAGTCAGCCTATTTTTCAATTGTTGGCCCATTGTCAGCCCCTTTTCAAAAAAAAAAAAAAAAAAAGAAAAGAAAAGAAGGAGAAGTGGATCATTCCTTTTTTCAGTTTCAGGCTCAAGTCAGCGTTCGCCAGTCTACACCACCAGCTATCACTTGCCACTTGTTAGCCTCTTGTCTCCTTCGGCAACATCCGTCAGTCTTTATCACTGGCCTTCGTTTTCTTTTTTCAAACTCAAGCTTCCAGAATTTTCCACCTTGAGTTTAAAGGAGGTTGTCAGAATATATTTAGTATATATTCTAAATATATTATGAATATAATATTATTGATTTATATTTTTTAGTCTAGGTTGATTTGTGTTTCTTAGTATAAGTCGATTTAGGTTTACTTGTATAAGTCGACTTATTCAACTATAAATAGGGACTTATGTATTGTAAACAATCAAATTATTTGTGCACAATGTAGCCATTTAGGTTTTACCCTGTAGACGCAGGTCATAGACCGAACTACATAAATTCTTTGTCTATTTTATCTCTCTTGCTTCCGCTATTATTTCGCTTTTATTATATTTTAGATTTATACACAAATCTCAACATGGACAATATCCATTTCCAAACTACTAAAAATTGTCAATGTTCCGTCAAATTAAGTTGTAATTTGAGAGGGTATGTGGACTTTTTCTATTTTCTTTTTTTATCATTCTAATAGTGTTGCAATGTAAACTTGTAACAAGGATCCTTTATCAATTCATAGAAGATACAAAAATTCCTTTAAAAAAAAATACAAAATAAAATACAAAACTCTTATGAATTTTTCTTATTTTGCAAAAACTCATAATAACTCGAGTTCCTAATTAAGTTCACCCCTATCAACGAATCTAAAATAGCAAAAAGTGATATTAGTAAAGAATGAAAAATTCTTGATAAGGGAAAATTAAGCTTCACAAAATTTTAGTTTAAATAAAAAAGCAAAAAAGTATGGTTGAAGAAAATTTTGTCCTAACTACTAAGGTAGAAATGAATGTAATATTTCACTTAAAACTATTTCATATTGGGTTATAACTTCATTCCAAACAATATTAAAGATATTTTCTAATTTAATTATATCTTTTTATCCCCTTGAAACTCAGCTTATTGAGTTGATTTTATTAAAGTATTGACTAAGTGATTAAATTAACTTCTTCTTATTAGCTTAAGCTTTTGGGACAATTGGTGATTTAACATGGTATCAGAGCCAAAAGTCCTGAGTTCGAATATTGATTCTGTCATTTACCTTCAATTTCAATTAAATGTTCCATGTATTAGGTATCACCTATTAAAAGAAAGTCTCAACCCACACGTGATGGGGTGTTAAAATATTGATTAAGTGATTAAATTTATCTCTTCTTATTAACTTAAGCTTTTAGGACAAGTGGTAATTTAACAGATTTTGTTTATTTAACAATTTATAAAATCACCACAAAACAATTTTAACCATGTCAAATTTCGAAGTCCTAGCACTAGAGCAAGGATCATTAAAAGTTTCTGATGAGTGCCAAATATTGTGTATTTGGACCCCTTGATTTACATTAGTTAGACCTTTAGCCTTGTTATTTTCTGATGCTTTGGTTAGTTTTTGTGTTTTTATATTTTGTAAGTCAATAAGTGAGGAATGACAAAAATTCATGTGGAATTGCTTGAAAAATTCGGAAGTTCTGAAGAACTCGATCGATCGAACTTAAATTCGATTGATCGAATTTTGCCCGAAGTCGATCGATCGAAATTTCCCAGAACGTACTTTTGCAGAAGCGCGCCAGAACACCCAATCAGGAGCTTCTCCATGACAAAAAGCAGTTCTCCCTCTGATTTTCGCAGCAGAAGGTTGTCTCTAGTAAGAGAGGAACCCTAGAGGGGGTTAGATGAGTCATTTTACATGGGTTTCTAGCCCTAATTTCCTTCTATAAAAGTCATAGCCATACCTCTTTGTTGAGAGAGTTCAGAGAACAGTAGATAGGTTTAATTTCGTGCATTTTGTAGTTTATCTCAGTAGCTTTTGTTCTGAGACACTTTCTCTTTGTAAAGCTTTTCTTCTATTTTCATGTTTGTTCTTCATTTTCTTGTGGTGTTCTTAGTCATGGAAGGCTAGTAAGTAGTAACCTCAACTAAGGTTAAGGATGAAGCCTTTCCATTGATAACACTCACACTCTTGTTATACTACTTGCACATTTAATGATATATCATATTTGTTGTTCAAGTTCTATTCATTTAAATGTTTTATCTTCTGCAATGATTTATGGTAGATATAGGACATTTAATGTGTTTCAACCGATGGATACATTGTTTTATCGGTTTGAATGATGATATCCATTGTGATTTGTTCACTGAATGGATACAATGGATGATTTGATTTCAAATGGGTACTCTTTGTGATTTATCTTTGAGTTGGATTCATTTAATGGTTATAGAGTTTGTGGTTAAGAAATTTGAATAACATCTAAAGCTTAATGTTCTTTGGGTGTTCAAGTGGTAACCAAGAGTGTGAGTTGTTGGATTTGGTTTGGTAGATTCCTTAGCCTTAGTTTCTTTTAATTTGCATATTTCATTTCATCTCGTTTATTTAGTCTTTTGTTCTTAAATCAATCCTCAAACCTTTGGAACTAGGTTAAAATGAGGTTGATTAAACAAGACACCAATATTTGACAATTTCCCTGTGGATTCGACCTCGCACTTGCACACGCTATATTGCAAACGATTCGTGCGCTTGCGAGTACTCATTAAAACTCACAACAGTTTCTCCAGCTAAACCAAACCAAAAACAAATTTTTTTTAAACAGCTAAAGTAGGTTTGGATTTTTGTCTATAACATAAAAGCGATATTAGAACATATGAATGTGTTGTATTTTTGTCAACGATCAAAATTTAATCTTACTTTTTTTTTAAAAAAACTTATAATTAAATCTGAAAGCGTCGAAAAAACTAAATCCATGTGCCATATCATCGGAAGGAACACACACGTGTGAATTGATAATCATGTAATTAAGCTAAATGAACAAGAACGTTTACTCTCTTTTAGTGAGAGAGAGTCTCGTTTCCGCCTTTTAGTGAGAGAGAGTTTCTGAGAGCTTGTCTTCTCCGGGGAGGGAGGCGACGCCTCCCTCCTCCCGGTGGTGCTTATCCCTCTAGTCTTTCTGGGTTAGGGTGGTTTTTGTTCCCCTGGTTTGTTCCAGTGGTGTTTTGTTCCCCCCGGCTTGTTTCCGGTGGTGGTGTTTGTCCTCCTAGCTGTTGGGGCTATGAAATTTGGTTATTTGTGTTTTTGTTGTTGTTTTCCTTTTGTTTTTGACAGATTCATTTCGTTTGAAGTCGTCTTTGGGTGTAACCTCGGTTCGTGTTCTTTCGGCTTTCTTTTCTCTTAGATCTATGGTGTTACGCCGGAGATCTTTCGACACGACCACCCAGACTTTGTTCGCTGTCAGCCTCTGTTCCTGCTGCCTCATTCACCGGCGACGTTGAACTTCCACGCTTGGAGCGTGGTCTGCACGTGTTGAGGGTTTGGTTAGCGCGTGAGGGCCACGATCACCTCTCTGGCCGGCGGGATGGTGTTTTCGGGAAGGAATGCTGATTGGCTGCAGTAGGGGTGGCCCGGTGTGCGTAACACGCGCCGGTGTCGGGGTTGCTCTCCACTTGCCGGCTTAGCGTTTTGTTGTCTGTCTATTTTGTATATTCTTACTTTCTTTCACAGTTTACTATTGTAATGGGCTGAAAATTACTTGAGCATTTAGGTGGTTTGAAAGCTAGACCAGACTTTCTCATTTTTAGATGGGTGGTGCTTTATTGTTTAGAGAGGGCTATATTTTTGTTCTTGTAATTTTAGCTTGTTGCTTTGGTAACTGCTTTAAGTTAGGTTTGATCCTAACTTGGTGTTTAGAGATTCTTTATCTCTATTCACTACCTTCAACTTTTGGGTTTGTGCTGTAGATGTTGGGAGTGAGTTATTTGCCTTCGAGCTCTTGTATTTGCCTTTAGGCTTTTATTGAATGAATGTCCCTGTTCAAAAAAAAAAAAAATTAAAAAAAAAAAATCATGTAATTAAGAGAAGATAATCTTAACAAGTAATTGATTACATAGCAAAAGCCTGAATTAATTGAGAACAACAAATATTCAAAATCAGAAAATTATTATATACTTGTTTTTATTTTCCTTTTTTATTTTTATAGATTTTCTGAAAGGGTGACGTGGATAAGTACCAAACGAACTAGAAAACGAAAATTCAAGGAAAAACTACGAAAAGCCTTTTCAACTATGTGTCATTTTTAAAGTAGCCTGCTAAATTATCAAATGTAGCAATATGATCCTCCAAACTACTAAAGATGTCAAAAAGAGTCAAAAAGCATCTTCTATCAAAATATATTTATAATACCTTTGTCACGTGTCAGAAAACTAAAAAATAAAACAAAAAATGAAGGGGTTGCTTTGGGCCAAATTTTGGCCAAACCACCCCTAGGCCAAATAGGCCACCCTCAAACCTGCCATGAAAGTGGCTCAACCGCTCTCTTAACCAAAATGAGGATAGCTGGCCACTCCTATTGGTCAAAATTTGGCCTCAAGGGATGGCTCGAGCCACCTCTTCATATATATATATATATATAATTTTTTTTTTAATATTTATTAATTTTTAATTAAATTTATGATACGTGTCAATGGTATTATACGAATATTTTGGCAAAAATTGTATTTTTAGAACTCTTTGATAGTTTAGGATCATATTGCTATTCTTGGTAGTTCAAAGAGTTATTTTAAAAACATATCGTAATTTGTGAGGCTTTTTTGGTAGTTTTCCATTCAAAGTTCAAACTAACATTTGGAAAGTTTCTAACCGCCCCATTCCGCTTCCCGGCTCTATCGCCAATCCCCTTCTCTTTACACATTCAAACGTCTCTGCACCCACACACTCTCTCTCACCAAACCGACTCGCCGAGCTGACTCACCTGCCCGACTCGTTTCTCGCTGCCCATGGAGAACCTGATCTCATTGGTCAACAAGCTACAGAGGGCCTGTACTGCCCTTGGCGATCACGGCGAAGAGAGCGCCTTGCCCACTCTTTGGGACGCATTGCCTGCCATCGCCGTCGTTGGAGGCCAGGTCCAATCTCCGTCGCTTTTTTTCTTTTTAAATTTTCAAATTACGCGTTTGTTATATGAATTTAGCATTTTTTTTTTTTTTTTTTAAAAAATATACTTATAGGTCATTGCACTTATCTGGGCTTCATTTAATTTAATTTCGAACACAAGAAGAGCTCGAGTTTATTATCACTAGATAATTTGTTCAAGCTTGACTCATTTATTTTTCATACGAAGTTGAGCTTGTTTATGAGCTGTATGGTTAATTTATTCAATTTTTTTTTTTTAAAGCAAATATAATGATTGTTTTTTTTTTTCGTAAATCAATACTAATTATTAGTTAATTATTATTGTTAAAATTTTCTTATTTGAGTTAATTAAATAAATTAACTTAAATATTAAATAATTCAGTATCGAGTTTATATGTATGTTTTATGAGAAAGGAAGAAATTAAAGAACGGTTGAAAAAACTATTGCAAATATATTGTAGTTTTTTTACAACACTTAAGCCAAATCCATATTTTAGTATAGTTTCATGCCAAAACTTTTTATATATATAATAGTGCTTGGAAGTCAAACTAATGAATATGTGTGATGGTCTATCAGGGAATGATTTTCGTCAATGATTCTTTCTTGTATTTTATTTTTTAAAAACAATAATTTTGAAACGAAACTTTATTTTAATTAATCATCTTGATAATTTAATTGTTCGTAGAGCTCGGGGAAGTCTTCTGTGTTGGAGAGTATTGTTGGAAAAGACTTCTTACCTCGTGGAGCTGGTAATTTATGTTGTCAATTCTATTCACACATACACAAAATTCCTGAATATTTATCTCCCAACTACCTGAAAATGATAGGAATACATTGAATGCAGGAATTGTTACTAGGCGTCCTCTTGTGTTGCAACTTCATAGAATTGATAAAGGCAGAGAATATGCAGAGTTTATGCACCTCCCTAGAAAGAGATTCACTGATTTTGGTATTTTTTTTTTCTTGGAAAATTTTTTTTGGCACTTATTTTCGTGGACAAGTTATTGCATTTTGTAAACTCTCTCCACTATTAGTTTGGTAACAAAGCTAATACTTCTTAGCATTAAATGCATAATTGATATCTGTTGTTTACTTCTTTTATCAGAATTCAGAAAGCTACATGGGTTTTAAAAAATGACAAAATTGATACTTAATACTTTACAACTTTATCAATTTGTTACTTCTGTTCATCTACCGTCTAAAAACCTAACGAATTTTTGCCACTTGTAAAAATTCATATAAGACAAATAAAATGTTGTTATGTGTACAAAATAACACCTCAATTTGACTTTTAACACAATTTTTTTTTCAAAAAAAAAAAAATCAGTGAAACAAAAAGAAAAAAGAAAGCTCAAAAAAAGATTAAAAAAAAAAGGTGGTGAAGGAGGTGGCTGGACGGGCCCCTTACCTGAGGATGGGGGTCTGGCCACCTCTGAAGGAGGTTTTGAGGGTGGCTGAACCATCCCGGAAACCCCGCTGAGGCTAGAACCCCCACCCAGGTGGTGGGGAGGGGACATCCACCCCCTCAGCCACCTTTGTTTTTATTTTTTTGAATGTATTTTATTATTATCAATTAAATTGTTTTGTTAGGTGTCAAGCTGAGGTGGCATTTTGTACATGTGACAACATTTTATTGGTGTTATATGACTTTTTATGAATGTGGCAAAAGTTCTATAAGGTTTTTAGAGAGTAGATGGACGGAAGTATCAAATTGATAAATTTGTAAAGAACAAGTATAAATTTTGTCATTTTTTAAAACTCAGGTACCTTTTTGTTAAAAAGGTAAACCACATGTACCAATTATGCATTTAACCCTATTTCTTAGTCCATCTTATATGCTAATCTTAAGGGTATTCTTTGTAGCTACCGTGAGGAAAGAGATTTCTGATGAGACTGATCGAGAGACAGGCCGGACCAAGCAAATTTCTAGTGTTCCAATCCATCTTAGTATCTATTCCCCCAATGGTGAGACAAAAATGTTGGTCATATTATTTTGTTCATTGTAAAAAATGTTGTGTAAGCTAAGATTCAATGTTATTGAATGATTTTAAACTGAATGGTTTGTCAGTCGATTTGATGTCAGTGCAAGAAATCTAATAATATTTTCTTAATGGGAGCTTTTTAGTAGAGTAGGTTCAAATCCTTTCTTGATTTTTACGTTTGGTAGGTTTAGCAGTGGTTAAGCTATATTATACATTATTTTGACATATGGCATGTTATATTTTACACTTGAATTAAAGAAAGGTGCTGAGTAATGTGCTTTTGCCATTAATTTAGCCATAGATTTCTGTCATTTACATTTCAAATTGAGTTGAAATTGAAGATCATTGACATAGTTTTTCATTGTTTTAGGTCTTTGCCACTATTATTGGTTTTCAAGTCAAATTAAGTTTTACAGTTTTTTTGTTTTTTTTTGGGTGGGGGGGGGGGGGGGGGGGGGGGGGAGATGTCCACAGCTCATAGTACTTAATTATGCTCTGTTAGGCATTGCTTCTTATCAATAACCAAATAAGGAATTGCTTCTTATCAGTAGCAAGGAGTTACTCGGCTCTGTTCATTGGGCATAATCTTTTTGTAAAAGCTATTTTAATGTGTTTTATTCGCTGTTTTGATTTTGGCAGTTGTGAACTTGACGCTGATTGATCTTCCTGGACTTACAAAGGTAGCTGTTGGTAAGTTATGCCTCTCTTATATTTTGCTTGTTGGTTCCCACTCCATATAAATAATGCAGGAATAATCCATCAATATTATGTTAATTGGGGTGTTGTAGAGGGTCAACAAGAAAGCATTGTGCAAGACATTGAGAACATGGTTCGGTCCTTCATTGAGAAGGTAATTGTTACCCAAGCTTTCAAGATCTTCTGAGTTGGGAACTTTGATCTAGTTTAATGAAGAAAGATGTTGGCCGAGCTTTCTCAGGACTGCACCACTGGAATTTTATAAAAATATGAATGCTAGTAGTTTTAGTGACTTCAGGCAACTAGCACTTGCTAGATGCTTATGGCATCATGTAATTGATTTTCAGGTTCTATTACATGCCTGTGCCTGTGTATGCTTTTACTTGTCACTTTTTTTTTTTTGGTTTCTTTGATGGAATAAAAGTTTCCTAGTGAGACTGTTAGTGACTAATAACTGTATCTTTTTGCAGCCCAACTGTATTATTCTTGCAATTTCTCCAGCCAATCAAGATCTTGCTACATCTGATGCAATTAAGATATCTCGTGAAGTAGACCCTAAAGGTAAGATATTGATAAACTTTCTCGAGGACCTTCTTTCATATCTCATCTGCACATTCTAAAAGAACTTGATGGATTGATTAACTAGACATAATGATGGATTGCTGTAGTTGAAGTAGTTTTTCCTTTTAGACATATGACATATTCAATCCTAGTTATTTGGTTAATAAATTTTCAGGGGAGAGGACATTTGGCGTTTTGACGAAGATTGATCTTATGGACAAGGGTACTGATGCAGTTGATGTAAGTTCTATTATCCCACCAAGAAGCTTTTCAGATTTGGATTCAAGAATGCTCTTGTATATAGTACTGTCAGGTTTTTCTCTTAATAAATGCATTGATATCCAAAAGACTAATGAATACATTTTTTCTTAATTCTTTTTCAGGATTAGTTGAGATCATGTATTATGGCATTTGTTATATGCTAATGATAAAGTTCTATTACTTTTGAAAATTTTGGAGGGTAAATCTTTTTTTAAGAATTAGGAGTGGTACTTTCCAATTCAAAGGGAGTTATGAGAAGCAGGCTTAATGGAACATGGTAGAAATGTGTACTAGTGAACTTGACAGCTTTGTGGTTTCAAAAAATGTTGATTTTCATGTCTTGGATCTTATTCTTAATGCTTTTTTTTTTTTTTGGATTTCTTCATTGACATAGAAGTATTCAAATTCTTGATAATAAGTTTTTTAATTTAGATCCTAGAAGGAAGATCATATAAGCTACGATTCCCTTGGATCGGTGTTGTTAATCGCTCTCAAGCTGATATCAATAAAAGTGTTGATATGATTGCGGCTCGGAGTAGAGAGCGTGAATACTTTGCTAATAGCCCAAACTATAAGCATCTCTCTACCAGGATGGGTTCTGAACATTTAGGAAAGATGCTTTCTAAGGTATGTCTAAATGATTTCCTTGATGTACTTTATTCTTTGAGGGTGTAATGTTTTTATAGAAATGCCGAACATTTTTTTTTTTTTTTTTGTCTTTATAAATATCCTGTTGGCAACATTTCACTAAATTTTCTTGGTATGGTGACAATGTTTGAGTTGGCACTAAATATGATTAATTTCACAGCACTTGGAAACTGTTATCAAGTCTCGAATCCCAGGCCTTCAGTCTCTTATCAACAAAACTATTGCTGAACTAGAAGTGGAATTGAGCCGTCTTGGGAAGCCTATTGCTTCTGATGCTGGAGTAAGCATTTATTTTTTCTGTCTTTAATGTATACAACAACAAATTTTTTTGAGGGAAGTTAGGTTACCAGTTTTGGGGCTTTGGTATATCCCCCCTCCATCTTGTATCATGTGCCCACGTTTATACATGCACGATGCTTGCTCTAAGATTTTACTTGTAACATGAAGCATTGGTAATTCTTTTGCTTTTCCAAGTGCAGGGAAAGTTGTACATGATAATGGAAATTTGTCGTACTTTTGATCAAATATTTAAAGAACATCTTGTATCATGTGCCCACGTTTATACATGCACGATGCTTGCTCTAAGATTTTACTTGTAACATGAAGCATTGGTAATTCTTTTGCTTTTCCAAGTGCAGGGAAAGTTGTACATGATAATGGAAATTTGTCGTACTTTTGATCAAATATTTAAAGAACATCTTGATGGCGTGTATGTCTTTTAATATTAATTTATTTTTTCTTTTACCTGTTAATTGGAATGTGGTTTGTTCATTTCCTATCGGTTTCCAAACAATGACCAATATATGCAGGCGCTCTGGTGGTGATAAAATCTATAATGTGTTTGATAATCAACTTCCAGCTGCTTTGAAGAGGTTACAATTTGACAAACATCTTTCGATGGACAACGTGCGAAAGCTAATCACTGAAGCGGATGGATATCAACCTCATCTAATTGCTCCTGAACAAGGATATCGCCGTCTTATTGAGTCTTCCTTGGTAACTATTAAAGGTCCTGCTGAGGCAGCTGTAGATGCGGTATGCATTCAGATTTACTACAATTGTTTGGTTCAACATTTTATTTCTTGTGGTAATTGCACCATGAGCAAAATAATCTCTTCCATTTCGAACCTTTTCAAAGCAATCTATGACCTTCCTAAATAAATGAGAGTGCATGAATTTCTTACCTTGGGAAAAGTGATGCTGTCTGCTTGTGTGTACTTGCAGTCAGCAGTTGTGTTTAGTCACCGAGGTTATAAGATTCCTACTAAAGGCATTTCTACCCTTTGTTATTTTCATTTTGATAATATGTTATTAAGCAGATCTGTCAACTTTTCAAATGGAAGCAATCATATTATTTCTGCTTTAATCTAGGGATTTTACTTTCTTTTTTCATTTAAACTTCCTATCCTTTCTATTGCTAAAGTTCAAGATTTTCTGGTCATACTTTGAAACAGATGCAAAGTTTTGAGTTTCAACCCCTTTGTGTTGGTGCCTTGGAACATTAGGGAGGAAGCCACCAGAGGCAAATTGAAAAGATCTTATCAAATTTGTTGCAATTAATATTACTTTTTTTATGTTGGTTGAAGATACTACTAGATTGTTCTATGCTGGAATTATTACATATTAGTATTGCTAATTAGTCCTCTATACTCATTAATCTCATGATTTCAGGTTCATTCTCTACTGAAGGATCTGGTTCACAAGGCTATTGGTGAAACTATGGCAAGTCCTTCACCATTGCTACCTTTTCCATTATGTTGTATTTTTGTAATTCGTTTTTCCTGGTAATACATATTCATATGCTAATTTCCCCCAAAGAAAAGCTTAGGAATTCGGGAGTTAGCTGTTTCTTATAAGTTTAACATGTAACATGATCAGAATGAGCTTCACCTGATCAGCTATGTAAGTACTTCATAAACAGTGGCATTGGAAAATAACCAGAAATTCTAGAGGGAAAATGCAAATTCATTGATTCTTTTTTCTGGGACATCTAAGTATATGTTCATTTTCTGTTGCATGTAGGAGCTAAAGCAGTATCCCACTTTGAGAGTGGAAGTCGGAAATGCAGCTACTGAGTCATTGGACAGGATGAGGGATGAAAGCAAGAAAGCAGCCTTGCAGTTAGTTGACATGGAATGTGGTTATCTAACTGTTGAATATTTTCGCAAGCTTCCCCAAGATATTGAGAAGGGTGGAAATCCAACGCACTCAATTTTCGATAGATATAACGATTCATATCTCCGGCGAATTGGTAAGTAGCTAGTGTGGGAGATTTCCCCAAGTTAAAGGACTGGCTTAAGCTAGTTCAATTCCAAACAAAAAGCTCTGTTTTAGCTGGTTTGAGTGGCATTTGCATTTCAATCTTTTCTTGAGGGTCTTACAGAAAGTTCATTTTGTAATTCACATGGATCATATGACATCTTTAGAGATTGATAGGTTGAATGTGCTCTTCTTATTCATACCCTTTCTTTTTTCTGTTCTTTTTTTAATTTATTTTTTGGAAACACATACAGGAGTCAATGTCCTGTCCTATGTCAATATGGTTTGTGCAAGTTTGAGGAACTCTATTCCGAAGTCTGTTGTCTATTGTCAAGTGCGTGAGGCCAAACGTGGCTTGCTTGATCATTTCTTCGCAGATTTGGGTAAAAAAGAGGTGAGTTTACCCCTCTTGAGAAAAAAAAATTGTCCTAATTTCCTATCTACAACTTTTTTTTCTTTTTTCTTTTTTTCTCTTCTTTTTGCAGTCAAAACAGTTGTCTAAATTGTTGGATGAGGATCCAGCAATCATGCAGCGCCGGGGCAACCTTGGGAAAAGGCTAGAATTATACAGAAGTGCCCAACAAGAGATTGATGCAGTTGCTTGGTCCAAGTAGAGGGGAGCAGATTTATGCCTTTCCAGTTGGTGGTGATTCTTTCATTTATGAGTACAGTTTTTTTGGTCCAGTGGAGGTCTGCTGGGCCCATGAACCTCACTACGAGTGGTTAGCCCTTCTTCCTATTGTAGGTAGGGCTCAATTTCACCATCACATCAAGTCAACTAACATCCACCCCAAATATAACGGAATAATGTAACAGGAAAAATTATTCAATGAATCAGTACTTGTAAAAAAGAATAAAAAGTTATTTTCACTGCTACATCATTTTAATTATATAATAGTTTACTAAATAGCATTATTCCAGCTTAATTGTTTATACCTTAGTGTGAGAAAGGAGCAAATAAGCATGTTTTCTACAGCCTCCTTGGCTGGTAAATTTCTACATTGTTATTACGAGCTTTAGTTAGTTGTATCCACTGTCTAGTAGTAATAAATTGTTATCAGAGTAAATTTTTTATCGTTGTAAAGGGTTGACCAAATTCTTAAGCAATGAAGGCCATCCAGCTTTAGTTTGATCACTGAAATCGATCTATCCATTTTTTTTTATAATTTTTTTGAAAAATTTCTGTAGCAGTCCTTGTAGTCTAACCTTTTATCAAATCACTTCCTACTTTAAAATTCGTCAAATCACTTGAATATGCATTGTTAGTACATTGGGGGTGGTTTGGCCACCCCTTTTTAGTTATTGGGAGTGTTTCGGTCACCCCAAACCACACTTTTTATTTTGTTTTCCCTTTCCTTTTTATTTTGTTTTAATTTGTTCTTTTTATTTTTTTTTATTTTTTTCCCCTTATATGGTATTTCCAAAATGATGTGACAAAAATAATTGGTGCTAACTCAATTACATGTAAACGTGTCAAAATGTTATTAGCAATGTTGTGGCCATTAACCTACGTGTCATTGCTCCTCATTAAAAAATTGAACCGAGCTTTTCAAAAACTAATAATAAAAAAGAAAATCATCGAACTGAGGGAGTGATTTGATAATAGTGTATACCTTTAGGTGCCCATTTTCCAATTGATGCATGGCTTTCTTTATAAAATGCAATTCTTGAACCAAATTTCGAACTATACTCAACTCAAACTCAACTATATATATCAATTACAACCCAAATTAATCACCCAACATGTTGACACTAAAATTTACAACAAGATTATGAAAATGCCTTGCAGTCTGTCTGCCATTTTAGTAAGATTTTTAACCTTAGACATGCACAAGATGGATTGATTTTGGTGTCATTGATTTCACTCGATCATCAACATCTTGTCATCGATCTTAATTGCTGTTGGACAACTTCGATAAATTTCTTTCCTGTTTTACCCCAAGTCTTCTTGCAGTAACAGTACGTACTACGCCATAAAATCGATCATGAGCTCTTCATTACTCGGTGAATTAATTTCTTTGGCTGTCACAAGATGCTGCATCGATCACAGCTTTTTTATTCTGGCAGTGGCAACAGCTACTGAAAATAACGTTGGATTAGTTTCTTCAGCTGTCACAAGTTGCTGCATGCATGCATCACAGCTTTTTCATTCTGGCAACCGCTACTGCAAATGGCTTGCTCTTCTGTCAGCTTCTATTTGAATTAATGTAAGATCTCAAAAGCTGATCATCAGAATTATTCCTAGCAAATTTCGTGATAAAGCTCATTGCTCCTTTTTTTTTTTTGTTGTTGTTTTTTTCATCAGATCAAAATTTTCCAGTGTTACCAGCCTCATTGTAAAGGCATATCTGATAAGTATTGCAGCCTTCTTGAATTCGCCAGCTGGCTTTTGATGAATTAATCAATGACGTCGATGGACGTCCTTGAAGGATATTGTACAATGGCTTCTCCTTTTTCTTTGGTTTTGAGATTATCTGTACGTAGTACGTACATAACTACATATAATAAACTTATGATATACTTTAACTATAAATAGTCCTATGTTTTTTTCTGGGTGTTTTTATAATATTATCTCAGATATTAGTGTTCTTTTATCTTCCTTTTAAAGTTTGGAATGATTTGAAAGTGACTCGTAGTACCAACTTTAGGAAAATGGGCCGCAACCAATTATGTTTTTGGTAGCATTTTCAAGGGCTCTACTATTTTTTCTTCCATACGGTTCGGAATGGTAATGACTCTCCTTTGTAACATTTTTTTCTATTTATTTTTTAAAAATCTCATTTTGTAGTTCATGGGGCAACAATGAAATGGCATGATCTATGCTATAGATGTATAGTAAAGTAAAAAAAAAAAAAAACCACCAAATTTTTATCCTATTAGTATCTCACTTTGTTGATTTTTATTCCATTAGTATTTCACTTTGTTGACGTTACTGTCGATCAACCCTTGAATTAATTATTGTTAAAAAAGAAAAAGAAAAAGAACATAATCTAAAGACTAATTGGTATTGCTACGTCAACAAAGCAGAATATTAACATGATACAAGTGTGGTTTCTAACATTAATATTAACGAAATGAGAAATGCTATAGAAACCACACTTTAATTTTATCCTATAAGTATCTCACTTTATTGTCACGTCAGCAAAGTGAGATACGTGTGGAAGAGTATTAATTAATGTTATATATCACATCATTATCTCACAGTTCTCACTATGCTATCGTGATATTGTTAATCCACTCTTAGAGATATCATTCCTTATTAAAAGAAAAAAGAAAAAGAAAAAGGTTACGTCACCACATCCAACTAGGCTGATATGACAATACAACTAGGCTGATATATATCTCGTTAAATGCTCTTAAATTTAATTTAAGACATAAAATAGATCAGGAAGTCTAAATAAAACGGAGAGAATATTAATTTAAACCATAAAAGGTGCCTTCATCATTTTCTTTATTAATTGTTCCATGCAAGTTGGTTGGAATTAATTATAATGATATTGATTGTTCATTTATCTGTCTGTCATCTCAACAAGTAGTTAATTGATCTTCAAATTTGTTGATTGACTTGGTGCCTTTAATGCAGGACACTAACTGATAAGGATGAATTCGAATAGATAGTTTGAGAGAATCCTTATCCGACGCTTTGAATATTTGAAATGTATCAATTATGAGTACAGTGTGATCTTGTAACTAGGTGTGCCTACTCTTCCGTCAACCCAAAAAAGACACATTGACTGTATTTAGCGTCATGGTCCTATTGTGTGAATGGAAGGTCATTCATTCGTGAAAACGATTTTCTACCATTTTTAAGAGATTATAAATTGTATGAATTCATGTTGTTTTTCTTATTCAAAGAGTAGTTTGAAACAGGCTATTTATTAAAAATGTGGTATAGTATTAATAAAAATTGAATATATTTTTATTAAGTTCTTGCTCTTAATGTTATAGAAAAGTTTTGAACTAAAATTGTTTTTTAGTTTTCTAAAAAAAAAAGTACATTTTCAATGGTAAAGAAAAAAAAACCTTACGATTAATGTTGAATATTTAACCGCACAAATAACGTGGCACGTTATTCAAAAAATTAAATAATAATATAACATCATTAAATGCATATCCAGTTTAGCATTTTTTTATTTTTTATTTATATATATATATAAAAAAAAGAAAAGAAAAGAAAAAAGAAAGAAAGAAAGTGGAGGTTGTTAGTGGTTACTGTCTTTCGTAAAGGCAGAGTGTTGAAAAGGGCAAAAGGACGTGAGGGCATTTAGTTTTACAGGTGAGGAAAGTGGGACTTTAAATGCTCAAACCGGCCTCCGGTCTCTTAAGAACTACCCATGGTCGTTGCGGTTGGGCTCCTTTAATTTTGTGCATTCAACTCAAGCGACCACATTTTCGGTCCCAACCAACGGTGTCGCTTTCATATTCCCTACGCCCTTTAAATTTCCACCACCTCTTGTTTTTTTCACACAAGTTTTATAATACAAAACATTAATTATTTATTTTTAAATTTTTTTTGGTATGTCAGCAAATTTCATTAATAAAAAAACATATTACTAAAGGGACGGACCAGGATTTTTATTAAGAGATCGAGGTCAAAAATAATTTGATAAAAGTCCAACTTAATTTTTGAGTCTATATATATATATATATATAATTGAATAAAAAAAATTTAAATTTTTTGAAAAGTAAGAGAAGCCATGGCTCCTCTTGAGTAGTTACGACATCTCCATAAAAATTTATTGGTTCAAATTTTATTTTGTTTATATTTTTAGCGGTGCAAAATATGTACGTGCCATTATTAAATATCTTGGTTGAAAGTTGAAATGGAGAGGATCCTCAACATAAGGGTCTCTAAACCGTACCCCCAAGCCTACCAAAATAAACTTCGCCATTAGTAGAGACTCACCAAACCAGTACACATGCAGCATTAAGCTGATCATCGTCATATATATCAAAATGAATTACATTTAACTTACAGCATACATTCAATTTTTATTGAATAAAGTCATTAATTATATAGAAGATATATATATGTACATGCACGACATGATCAATAACCTTGCCTCCACTTGCATAATTTTTTTTTTTTTTTTTTGTGTTTCCTCTCTGGGCTATGAACTGACAGAAACAATTAATGATTATAATGAGGGGAAGGGAGGAAATTAAACGGGGGAATTAAAGTTGGAAGAAATGTTGTAAATTTTTGACGTTGGAAGTTGGAAGCTAGTAGCTAGAAATGAGTAAGATCGATGGAATCATCTGGGTCGTTCCACCGCCAAAAAGTGTAGATGCAGTCATGCAGCTAGCATGTGGAACCGATCGAATATGATGCATAGAAAACCAGGGTAATTATGACTTAGTAGTAGTAGTAGCTCAGATGGAAATTGGCTTCTCACACATGAAAATATTGTTGTGTAGTGGACAATTATTGCTAAATTGTTCTCTTCCTTTCAAACAGACAAAACAAATGGTTAGCATGCAGGAACAACGACTGTGAGTCTGTGACGTGACGACCAACTCTCTCGCTTTATTAATTGCTTCTAATCACATTTTGAGGTCTGATCATGATTTGCTCATTCTATATAGGCTTTAATTTTTAACAATTGATCATGATCGACATGCATTAATGCAACCAAAGATATATCGACGATGCATGGTCCTCGATCTCCAAATCTCTCGATCGAGCCTTTTCTAATCAAATATGGAAGTGATATATATGCTGGTGCAGGATACTTATGGTGCTCTTGAAGATACCTGATTTCAAAAGTGTAAGCAAAAGACAACTTGCTTCCTTATTAAATGTCTCTGGTATTCATTATTTGGAAATTCTAGGTGCCAATTTTGAAGCTAGTCCTTAATTCCTATATATTCAGACACAGAAGCCTCGCATTTCTTCCTATATATATAGGACGTCCAACTAAACAAGAAAAATTGAAGATATACATATATTTATACTGTCATAAATATTTATTGTACGTACGTAGATAGAGCTTAATTGGCTTAATGGAGTCTGAAGAGGGTCTGTGCAGGTCGAGAAAGCAAGCTATGAAGCCTATCAGAACCAAGACAGCAAACGAAGAAGACGGTGAAGATCACCACCATCTTAAAAAACATGATGATGAGGTGTTCGAAGAAGAGCCGTTGAGTCCATCAGCTCGGCTGTTCCATGAACCAAATTTTAATGTCTACATCATAGCCATCATGGGGAGCAAGACCAAAATTCAGGTGGATATCGTCAAAGCCAACTTGGAGCACACTTTGCTTAAGCACCCTCGCTTCTCTAGTTTGCAGGTAATTATGAAAAATAATCTCATTTTAACATGAATTATTTTGCCATTAATATGTAGAGCATGTCTGTCACCGACGTAATTAACTAATCATTAATTGGTTAGGAATAATATGACCAAAATAATTATATTATTACTTACCGAAAAATGCGCAGGTTGTGGATGATACAGGGGATATGAAATGGGTTCGAACGAAGGTGGATTTAGAGAAACACATAATAGTTCCTGAACTGAATCCTGACATGGAGTCAGGCGATCAATTTGTTGAAGACTACGTCTTTAACCTCAGCAAAACCACCATAGACAAGTCCCAGCCTCTCTGGGATCTCCACCTCCTCAACGCGAAAACTTCAGATTCAGAGGCCGTTGGTGTGTTCAGGATCCACCACTCTCTAGGCGATGGAACTTCTTTGATTTCTCTTTTACTGGCGTGTACGCGAAAAATATCTGATCCGGAGGCTTTGCCAACGGTTCCGGTGAAGAAGAAGAAGAAGCAAGAAAAGAGTAGCTCTTGGTGGCTGTGGCGGTGCTTCGTTGGGTTCTGGTGGGTTTGGCAGCTCCTTTGGCACACTGTCGTTGATGTTTTCATGTTTATGTTAACGGCTTCCTTCCTCAAGGATACCGAGACGCCTCTCAAGGGGCCAGATCGCATTGAGTCCAGTCCTCGAAGAATTATTCACCGGACGGTCAGTTTGGACGACCTTAAGTTGGTGAAGAATGCCATGAACACGGTAATAAGTCGATCGACTCTCAAAAGCTCTGTTTTCTTTGGTGTTTTTTTTTCCTCTCCTGTGTTTTTGGGATTTGATTAATTATGCAAATATTTTTAAAAAAAATTAAGCAAAAAAAAAAATTAAAAAAATTGAAGGAATTTTCTTTCCTGCCGATAGTAAGTGGAAGTCTAATAACTTGCCCATATTAAGGGGGTTCGTCTGAAGGTCCCCACCATCTTTTATTTTGTAAACATTTCCTGACATCAAATTGAAGACCTCATTAAAAGTTATGTCTCGCGCGAAAAGAGAGAGAGAGAGAGAGAGAGAGAGAGAGAGAGAAAAAGAGAGACTACATTAAAGTTATGCCTGCCTCATAAAACTAAAAATTAATTCATGTTCTTTTGCTCGATTCCAAATCACTCTTCTTTTTGTTTTAATTTTTAAAATAAACTACATTAATTTTAGTCCAATTTTAAATCGCTCTTTCATGTACTATATATGCAGATAGTTTTTTTTTTTGTTTTTTTTAAATTGAAACCATATGCAAAAATTTAATTATATCTTAAAAAATTATAAAAAAAATTAAAGAAAAGTAAAACAATAAAGGTAAAAATAAAATAAAATACAAACCTAGAATTGTTGAGGGATTCATTCTGCCGCTCGGGGCATCCACAAATGGGAAGGGTGCAACCTGCCCTCTACCACTTGGTTGAGGAATTTTTTTTTTAAAAAAAAAAAGTTCTTTATGTATAAGTCGAATTTCAAATGAGCTCTGATTTAATAATGTCAAAACGAGTGATTTAAAACCAAGTTAAAACTCATACAGTTAATTACAAAAACTGGAATCTAAATGAATTGAAACCCAGCCAAAACATATAGAGGCTAATTTTGATTTTGATTTTGATTTTTTTATTTATTATTATTAAAATAAAGATTGATCTGTCTCAGACCCAATCTAAAATAGAGGATCTAAGATACAAGAGAATAAATTAATATGTAGCTTATTATTCCTATTTATTTTTAATATCCAATTAAATTGAATTCGAGTTCATATATGTATATATATATATATATGCATGAAACATCTGTACGTAAAGGAAACAAAACTGTTTAATTTTAGACTAAATTGACATGCTTTGTGGGCTTTGCAGACCATCAATGATGTCGCCCTAGGAGTCACTCAGGCTGGTCTATCCCGTTATCTCAACAGAAAATATGGTGACATGCATCCTTTTTTATCAGTTGGCTTCCAATTAATTATCATGTACGTACGTGTCACAATAGATCGACCACACGTGCTCACCATGTTTCACTGTCTCCTTCCGCAGGTCAGGGTAAGAAAGCCGAGGAGGCAACTGAGACGAAAAACTTTCTTCCAAAGAAAATTCGTCTCAGATCAACTTTGCTCATAAACATAAGAACATCTGTAGGGATTGAGGTAAAATTAATTCCTTCGATCTCTTTTATTTTATTTTCTATATATAGGCGTAATATATATTTGATATATATTGTTGGTACAGTTTTTAGTATGGTGTGAATCTGCACGTTCTTCTGATGTTCTTATTAGAAATCATAGGTAAAGAACCGATTTTTCCATATATTTTCTGCTCTCTGTTTACATGTATATATAGCAATAGACATATATCTGCATTAGACTTCTGCTAGTATCATGACTAGATTAATGTTAGACATCTACCCACATTAGACTACTTCTAGAATAACAGATTGATCCTTATATTGTAGGATCAATCTTTACATAGATATATTCCCATATTATCTCTAATAACAACTCACGCCCACACTCCCCCTCACGTTGGTGCATACAAATCTCTAATGCCCAACTTGTCAAGTGAGTTGTAGAAGTTTTTGCTGCACACTGCCTTGGTGAGAACGTCTGCCAATTGCTCCTCTGATTTGATGAAGGGAAATTGGATTATCTTGGACTCCAGATTCTGTTTAATGAAGTGTCTATCTACCTCCACATGTTTGGTTCGATCATGTTGGACAGGATTATGTGAGATATCGATTGCTGCCTTGTTGTCACAAAAGAGGTCCATTTCACAACTAGGAGCAAAGCCGATTTCTGTCAATAATTCTTTAAGCCAAAGAAGCTCGCAAAGACCTTTAGCCATCCCTCGGAATTCGGCCTCAGCACTTGACAAGGCCACCACGTTTTGCTTCTTACTTCTCCATGTAACTAAGTTCCCACCGACAAACATAAAGTACCCTGATGTGGACTTTCTGTCTGAAATATTTCCTGCCCAATCTGCATATGTATATCCCTCAACCCTGAGATGATCATTCTTTGAGAGCATGAGTCCTTTTCCTGGAGATGACTTTAGGTATCTAAGAATTCTGATCACTGCATCCATGTGCTCCTCACTAGGGTTATGCATGAACTGGCTTACCACGCTTACAACATATGCAATATCTGGGCACGTGTGAGAGAGATAAATGTGTTTTCCAACTAATCTCTGGTACCTTTCTTTGTTTGTGGGTGCTTGGTCTAGATGTTCACCAAGCTTATGATTTTGGACAATTGGCGTGTCTGCAGGCTTGCACTCTAGTAGCCCCACCTCTGATAGTAAATCTAAGATATATTTTCGTTGAGAGAGAAATATACCCTATTTTGATCTTGCAACTTCAATTCCCAGAAAATATTTTAATCCTCCCAGATTCTTCATTTCAAATTCTGTTGCCAACTGTTGTTGGAGTCTTGATATTTCTTCCGAATTATTACCGGTAATAATCATGTCATCTACATAGATTATTAAGGCAGTGACCTTGCCTAGTTGGTGTTTCAAGAATAGTGTATGGTCTGAGTTGCTTTGGATATAACCATATTTCTTCATTGCCAGGCTGAATCTCCCGAACCACGCTCTAGGTGATTGTTTCAAACCATACAATGCTCTTTGCAATTTACATACTACCTCAGACTTGGAATTGGCTGTGTAGCCAGGTGGGATATCCATGTAGACTTCTTCATCAAGATCACCATGGAGAAAGGCGTTCTTCACGTCAAACTGGTGTAGTGGCCAGTCGAAGTTTGCTGCAAGAGACATCAATACTCTGATTGTGTTCAATTTTGCCACTGGTGAGAAGGTCTCTTGGTAATCTATACCATACGTCTGTGTATAGCCCTTTGCTACCAACCTTGCTTTGTATCTGTCAATAGAGCCATCTGCTTTGTGTTTGATGGAGAAAACCCATCTACACCCTACTGTTTTCTTCCCTTTTGGCAGATGAACAAGAGTCCATGTTTCATTTTTCAGTAGTGCTTCCATTTCTCCCTTTACTGCCTGAGTCCACTTTGGATCTGTCAGTGCTTCATGGATATTTGAGGGGACCCAATGTGAGGAGAGCTCATGTATGAATGTCGTGAGTGGTTTGGATAACCTGTTCGTGGACACGTAGTTGGCAATTGGATACTTTGAGCTTCGTTCTCCACTATCTGGGGAATATCTATTAGGTGGTTTGCCACGATTATGTCTATAAGGTAATGTATAGCCAACAGCAGGAATATCCATATCATTTAAGTTTGAAGGTATAGTAGGGGAATTTACCTCAGGAATATTCTCAGGAGATGGGCCTTCCGGTAATGGTGAGGGGGGTTCTCTTTCTTCTTCAGATTGTATAGGTACTTCTCTGGAATCAATCTCTGGGGAGATATCAAGCCTTTCAGTCACTCCCCCATTACCTTGTATTACGGCTTCAGTATCGTTCGGCCAATCAAGCCTTAGCCAATTCGGCTCTTCACTCGTGATCTCCCCCTGACGAGCAGAAGTGGGTGCTTGATAAAATGGTTCAGTCTCCAAAAAAGTGACATCCATGGTCACATAGGTACGATCGTGGGCCGGATCATAGCAGCGGTATCCTTTCTGATGTACGGCATATCCTAAGAAAATACAGCGAATGGCACAAGGATCCAATTTCGTGCGCTGATGTTTAGGTAGATGGACAAAAGCTACACAACCGAAAACCCGGGGAGGAATCATTAACATCGTGGGTAGAGTGACAAATGTGGATAAAGTGTGTAATGGGGTCTTAAAGTCCAAAACTTTGGAGGGCATTCGATTGAGGAGGTGCACAGCTGTAGCTACGGCATCAGTCCAATGTCGGCTAGGTACATGAGACCCTAGTAACAATGCCCTAGCAGTCTCAAGAATATGACGGTTTTTTCTTTCAGCTACACCATTCTGCTGAGGGGTATAGGGACAGGTGGTTTCATGAATAAGTCCATGATTTTGGAAATACTCACGAAACTCCCGGTTGATATATTCACCGCCATTATCGGATCTTAGAATCTGAATTTTAGCATAAAATTGGGTTTGAACCATAGTGTGGAATGACTGAAATACACTTAGGACTTCAGTTTTGTGTCTCAATAAATAAAGCTAGGTCATGCCTGTGCAATCATCAATAAATAGTACAAACCATCGAATACCAGAAATTGTAGAAGTTGGGGAAGGGCCCCACACATCGGAATGAATTAATGCAAATGGAACAGAACTTTTATTCATACTCAAAGGATAAGTATTTCTATGGCTCTTAGCAAGAATGCATGTTTCACATTTGAGGTCAAATAATGATATATTGGAAAACAAATCAGGGAATAAGTGCTTCATATAACCGAAAGACGGATGTCCTAACCGACGATGCCAAAGCCAAATCTGCCGCCCTTTATTGTCAATTGGATGATGCATGTGATGTGCCCGGCCCATGCTGAAATCATCCACATAGTAGAGTCCCCCCCGTTTAGTACCACGCCCAATGATCTCCTTGGTAAGAATATCCTGAAGCAAACAAAACATAGAGTACATAAGTACAACACAGTTTAGGGCGGTGGTGACTTGGCTTACGGATAATAATTTATGGGAAAGAGATGGAACAAGAAGGCAATGGGTTAGTGGTAAAGTGGGAGACAAATTAACAGTTCCAGCCCCTGTGACTGGGGAAATAACCTCATTGGCATTTGAAACACACGTGCGCTGTGGTGGAGTTTTTTCTGCAAAGTCCCTGTCATCAAACGTCATATGATCTGACGCCCCTGAGTCAACTACCCATGAGCTCCTATCACCCACTTGAGAGGAGCTACACAGGACAGTGCTAAATGTACTTGGATCAGAAATTGGTGGGTCACCAGGGACTGTCTCGACATGAGGAGAAACAAAGGGTGTCTCGGCATGAGGAGAAACAGAGAGTTGAGGTGCGGCTGTGGCCACCGCAGCCTGGCCACTTCCTCCATCAAAAACTGCGCCGTCCCTGCGTTTTCTTGCCTGAAGTTCATTCCACCACTCCGGGTAACCATGGAGTTTGAAGCATGTGTCTCGGGTGTGCTTTGAATTACCACAGTGTGAACACTTTTGGCCATCAGAGGAGGCTCGTGGTTTGGAGGAAGTGTTTCTTTTCCCACTGCCGATAGTGAGCGTCCTAGTCGAAGATGAAGGATGCTGACCAAGCTTGACACTTTTCGACGCCAGGACTGCTCCTGGATTTTCTGTGGAGTCACCGGAGATCATTACAGCCTGTCGGACAGCCTCCCGACGAACATGAGCATACGCCTGCTCTATGGTTGGGAACGGATTCATCTGCAGAATATCCCCCCGAATATTATCCAGCCGATCATCCAAGCCATCCAGAAAAATATATACCCTTTCTTCCTGAATCATGGTGTTGTAGTGCTGGATATCAACCACACACTCCATCGGGTTTGGTCGGCGAAAATCAATTTCACGCCAGAGGCCCTGCAGTTCGGTGAAGAACTTCTCCAGTGAGCCTCCTGCTTGCTTCAAGCGGGTAACACGTCTCCGGAGATCATAAACTTGGGAGGTATCACTCCCGTCAAAGTATGTCGTTGCAATGGAGTCCCACACCATTTTTGCCGTTGGAAATCTGATGAAATTTTCGATCAGTGATGGGTCCATTGAGTTTATCAGCCAGCCTTTGACAATGGCGTTGTCCGTGCGCCATTTTCGAAAGGATGGATCCGTTTGTGGGGGTTGATGGATGTCGCCATTGATATAGCCCAGTTTGTCCTTGCCCGAGATATACATCTCGACCACCTGGGACCAGAGTGCATAGTTGGAGCCGTCCAACTTGATGCCGATAGGAGCTGCTACGCTGTCTGTCATATGGGTTGGAGTTGAAGCCTTGGTCAGAGCTTCACTCATTATGGTGGTCAGTTTGGTGAGGATAGATGTAGGTGAAGTTTCATTGGTTTGATCGGGATCACTCATGGTTGCGAATGAATGGAATGGATGGGTTAGACTTGGGGAAGAAAGGTAGGCGGCAGGATTAAACCATGCTCTGATACCATATTAGAAATCATAGGTAAAGAACCGATTTTTCCATATATTTTATGCTCTCTGTTTACATGTATATATAGCAATAAACATATATCTGCATTAGACTTCTGCTAGTATCATGACTAGATTAATGTTAGACATCTACCTACATTAGACTACTTCTAGAATAACTGATTGATCCTTATATTGTGGGATCAATCTTTACATAGATATATTCCCATATTATCTCTAATAACAACTCACGCCCACAGTTCTTCACGCTTCTTAATAATTTTGCAAAACAATAAAAACTAATGGGGGTCCTCTCCGATGCCTAAATTAACTTCTGTAAGAAAATAATGCTCTGTGCATAAAAACTGAGTCTTAGTTTATACCTGGGGTATGGACCTATTTATAGGCAAAGAGGTGAAGTCAAAGCTGGATTAGAATTCTTGCTCCTTGTCGATCTAGAACTGATGTCAGAGTTCTAATCGAGATCTAGAATTGATGTCAGAGTTCTAATTGGACTCTGATAATTTATTAAACTTCTAATCTGATATCTTCTTAGATTTCTGATCTGATCATTCTTCTGATCTGATTGGACCATAAGTCCTATCCCAATTCCACCAGGGATAGGACTACTGATCAAACTATACTTGGGCTAATTAGAGTCATATCCCAATTTACTGAGAAAACTGATACCTGATTTCCCTGAAGTAGTTGCTAAATGTCTATCTCCTCCTTGGATCTGATTGAGTGAAATTTATCCCCAACAGTTACCCCACAATTCCCTTATTCGAAGCTTGCTTGAATTATGAGAATTTTATGTCTAAGGAAACCCGAGCTTTGTCTCATTCTGAAAACCTGCTAACCTGCAAAACCTGAGGGTTAAATCTTACTCCCCATTACCTTCTTGTTTTTCCTTAGGGTTTTCTCCATGTCTCTTGGAATGGCTAACTCCTGAAAAACCTATAAAACCCGAGGGTTAAATCCGACCCCCCTTTTTTCTTGCTCTCAGCTAGGACTGATCCAGAAGTTTTCTTCTTGCTCTCGGCTAGGACTGATCCGAGAGTTTTCTTCTTGCTCTCGGCTAGGATTGATCCCATAGTTTTCTTCTTTCTCTCGGCTAGGACTAATCCGAGAGTTTTCTTCTTGCTCTCGGCTAGGACTGATCCGAGAGTCTTTTGCCTGCAAAAGAAGCAACATCAATGGGTTCCCGGTCCCTTGACCGGGAACACTCCGATGCTTAAGTCAGCTCTAATTTTTTATTCTGAAAATACTTATTCCCAAAATCTGGGGAATTTTCTGTCTTTTATTATAACTAGTCTGAGTTAAAAATAAAAGTCTAGTTCTTTGCAAACATAAATGCTAAAAATAAAAGTCTAGCCTGAAATTCTCGAGAGTCCTTTCTACATGATCACGGGCAGATTCTGTTGTTGCCTCGGCTCTCTATGCCGTGGGCTTCTGCTTCCTCAGTCTTCTCTTCTTTCTATGTCATCTCGGGGATCATTCTCCTGATGCCTCTCGTCTAGCTGAGGACGGTCTCGGGGATAGTAATCCCTTGGCTGCTGATCTCGGGGCTGATAGTCTCGATAATTTCGAGGCTTGTTATTTCTTGGCTGGTTTCATTGCTCTCCCAAGAACCGAACCTGCTTGTCATTCTTTATGAATTCTTCTATTAATAACCTTAGGGTTACACACCTTTCGGTGTAATGACCTACTTGTTTATGAAAATCACAATACTTACCTATATTCCTGTAAGGAGGATTACCTGGTATCTTTTGTGGTTCCTGAAACGCCGGATCTTTTTTGATCTCCATAAGGACTTATGATATCTCGGCATTGAGAGGTGTGAAGTTATAATCTTTGAACTTCTTTACCTGCCTCTGCTCTTCCCCATCAGCTTTTCTGAATTCTTTCATTTTCTTTTCTGGGGCTATCTCTCGGGGTAGCCTTGAACTGGCCATAGACTTCAGCGTCTCTTCCTGATTGATGAATTCTTCTACCTTATCCACGAGGCCCTGCAAGGTACTCGGTTGCTTCCAGACCAACTTCTTCATCAAAGGCTCCTCGAGCGAAATTCCTTGATAAATGGCAGCAAAGACCATATCCTCGGTCGGATCTTCAACCGTTACCTTCTTTCGGTTAAACCGAGCCATGAACTCCTTAAGACTTTCGTTGCTTTGCTGGTGCAATGATAGCAAATATCCCGAAGGCTTCTTCCTTGTCCGGAAAGCCAAGAACTCCGTTAGGAATATCTTGGACAATTCCTTGAACTGATCAACAGAATTCGGGGGCAGCTTCCTAAACTAGTCCCGGGCATTCCCCGAAAGAGTAAGGGGGAAGGCCCGACGCGCTACTTTATCGGGTGTCCCGTGAAGGTCTAGATGAGCTTGGAAATTCTCTAGGTGATCTAGGGGATCTCCGTCTCCTGCACAACTTAAAATTTGGGGTACCTTAAACTTCCCGGGTAGCCGATAATCTGCTACTCGTCTGGTGAAGGGTGAGTCTGTACCCATTAGGAGCTTATTCACAACTACGGATCTGCTTTTGTCCTTTCTTTCCATCTCCATGTACGTGCACCTTCTCTCCAGCTCGGCAATAACTCTGCTCAAATCTCCTTGGCGGTCATCCTTCCTCCGAGGATTAGTGTTGCTGTTGTGATCTTCTTCCTCACGCTCATCTCTGTTCATCTCGAGATTGGGTTGTGTCCGGCCTCCTGCTCAGCAACTCGACATTCCGCTGTGTTAATGATTCGATATGGGCTTCCAACGCTGCTATGCGATCCTGGTCTCCATCGGGCAGTGGAGGCTGTGGATTATTCTGAATAACCGGTTCCAGTGGGGCTCTAGGCTGTCGGTTGGTCTGGCTTCCAGAACGTGTGTTCATCACCATGCTGGATCTTCTTTTTCTTTTATGAGGAACGAATAATCATTTCCCACAGACGGCGCCAAACTGTTGGTACAATTTTCGGTATGGTGTGAATCTGCACGTTCTTCTGATGTTCTTCACGCTTCTTAACAATTCTGCAAAACAACAAAAACTAAGGGACCCTTTCGGGGGGTCCTCTGCGATGCCTAAATTAACTTTTGTAAGAAAATAATGCTATGTGCATAAAAACTGAGTCTTAATTTATACCTAGGGTATGAGCCTATTTATAGGAAAAAGAGGTAGAGTCAAAGCTGGATTAGAATTCATGCTCCTTGTCGATATAGAACTGCTGTCAGAGTTCTAATTGGACTCTGATACTTTATTAGACTTCTAATCTGATATTTTCTTAGACTTCTGATTTGATCATTCTTCTTATCTGATTGGACCATTAAGTCCTATCTCAATTCCACCAGGGATAGGACTACTGATCAAACTATACTTGGGCTAATTAAAGTCCTATCCCAATTTACTGAGATAACTGATACCTGATTTCCCTGAAGTAGTTGCTAAATGTCTATCTCTTCATTGGATCGGATTGAGTGGAATTTATCCACAACATATATATTACGCCTATATATAGAAAAATTAATATATACTGTCAAATTAATATATGTGCAGGCTTTGGCTGATATGATGGAGAACGATACTCAAGTCAAGTGGGGAAACTGGATTGGGTATGTCCTCCTCCCCTTCACCATTGGATTAAGGGACGATCCATTAGACTATGTTCGTGAAGCCAAGGCCACCATTGATCGAAAGAAGCACTCCTTCGAAGCTATTTACACTTTTTCCATTGCCGAGTTGGTTCTCAAATTGTTTGGCATTAAGGTAGAAATTACTCTCTTCTGACTTAGAATTCTGTTAAATCACTATTTATCTTAAAAGTTTGAAAAAATTTCACTTATAACTCTTAATCTTTCATTATTTTTACAATTAAGTACTCAAACTTTAAAAAATATCAATTTAGGGTATTAATCTTTATCAATTTCAACACACCGTTTGAATTTCCTATTAAATTCTATCGAAATTCTCAAAATACCCCTGTATTTTTTTTAAAAAAAATAAAATAAAATTTTTCAAAGATACATGCATGGATGTTTTTGCAAATTTCGTTAAATTTTGACTAACATCTAAATCTTGCAATGTTTTTTTTTTTTTCCTTAAAAAAGGAGGAGTATTTTGAGAATTTGGAAGAACTTCACTTATAACCCCTGATCTTTCATCACTTTTGAAATAAGGTACCCAAACTTTAATAAGTGTCAATTTAGAGTATCCATATTTCAATTTTTTTCAATTTCAACCCTCCATTACATCCTGTCAAAATTTTTAAAATACCACTATTTTTATTTAGGAAAAAAAAAATTGCAAGAATTTAATAGAATTTGCAAAAATACTCATGCATGAATCTTTGAAATTTTTTATAAATTTTTTTTCAAAAAAAAAAACACAAGGGTATTTTGAAAATTTTGATAGGGTTTAACAAAAATTTCTAACGGATTGTTGAAATTGAAAAAAAAAATAAAATTGAAAAATGGATACTTTAAATTGATATGTTTTAAAGTTTGGGTACCTTATTTTCAAAAGTGATGAAATATCAGAGTTTATAAGTAAAGTTTTTCCTGAGAATTTTGACAGAATTTAATGGAAAATTATAAGGATGATTGAAATTGACAAAAAAAAAAAAAAAAAAAAAAAAAAAAGGAAGAAAGAAAGATGAATACTCTAAATTGACATTTTTTAAAGTTTGAGTATTTAATTGTAAAAGTGATGAAATATAAGGCGTTTTTATAAGTGAAGTTAATTTTTCTTTTAAGTTTTTTATATCTTAACATTTTCCTTCATGTATGCACTTAATTAAACTCCTACTTAATTATATGAAAGAGCTAGAAAAGAAAACGGAAGCATAGAAAAAGAGATTAATGAAGCGTTAGGGCTATATCTTGTATTGAAGTATACAAACTGTATTATGAGTGCTTACGAGCTTGCATTTTTCTGGCGGTTAACAGCGGGCGAGTGGTATGTCTCACAGAATCATGACCCACACTACAATGTGCTTCTCCAATCTAGTCGGACCCCTTGAAGAAATTGGTTTTTATGGTCATCCAATGACTTACCTAGCTCCAAGTTCTTATGGTCAACCACACGTAAGTAATTAGTACTTAATTAATTGGTTTCAATCAAAAGAATGATAAACATTAATTCTTGATATATATATATATATATATATATATATATATATTCCATATATTGAGCTGAAAACTATGATTAATACTTCCTCTTGCAGGCATTGATGATCAACTTCCAAAGCTATGTCAACAAGATGACCATTGTTCTATCAATTGATGAAAGCATAATTCCTGATGCTTACCAGCTTTGTGACGATATAGTAGATTCTCTTAAGCTCATCAAGGATGCCGTTATAGCAAAAGGGCTCATCAAGGAAGATCAGAACAGAAATTAAACCTGTTCTGAGAATTCCACCTCAATAATGACTTTGAATGCATGTAGTACTGTACTACTGTTCATTACAAAATTTGTTAGTAATGACTTACCTTTCACAAGCTTTTTCTTTTTATTTTATTTTTTATTTCTCAGTTAAAGTTACAACATAATGTCGATTATGATACAGTATTGTGTGACTTCCGAATAAGAGCTCTTGCCGCATTCTTTTGAAATCTTAATTACCATATCCTACAAGTTAAAAGAGTGGCAAAGTTTTTTTGGCTATTTGGTTACATATATTTTCAAGTGCTTACTTTTTTTGATGTAACAATAAAAAAATTAATAATATACAGAAAGCGCCAAATTGTTATCGATAAAATTGAAACGATACAGATAAAGAAACTCGCGAATTGTGAGAGACCTTTCCACATACGACACTAAACTGTTAGAGTAATTTTTGGGGCATTTGGTGCACTCCTTGGAAGGGGTATCCTTCACTTTGGCTACTTCTGTTTTGGAGAACCGTTTGGATGAGAGGGTATCATTCACCTTCAAAGCTTTAAGTTGTTATGGGAGCTCTCGGTGTAAGATTGGCGTTCTTGCAAAATAAAGAGCTCGGATACACTTTGATGCTTAAGTTAGCATATCTGCGTTTTGAGTGAATAATGTAAAAGTCTATGGGCCTTACTCACTCTCAAAAGACACCTTGAGAGAGGAGGAGGGGTGCCTATGATTTATAAAGTGTATAGCTAGGTCATATATCTCTTGGCGATGTGAAATACTTTAACACGCCTCCTCACGTATGGTAATCTTGATCAAACACGTATTCAACATCGAGAGGAAAAGACCTATTATCGTTCTAGGAATTTGTTCTGATATCATGTATAGAGCCTTACTCAATCTTAAAAGACGTCTCGAAAGAGGAGGAGGGGTACGTGATCATAGCTTATAAAGTGTCCAGATCATATATCTCTTGACAATGTGAAATACTTTAACAAATAAGAGTGTAAGGTGTGTGGTTTTAAGAAACCTAAGAGAGAAAGATGAAGAGATAAAGGGAGAGATCGAGAGAATGTGAGAGGGAGAAAGGCTGATCGAGAGATACAGAGACCGAGAGGCCTTCACCAAAAGGGAGAGGAAAAAGATCCCCTCTCCGCCTGTGCCTCTCCTCTTTCATAGGACCCCTACCATCTCTATAAAATCCCATAGGGCCCCACATTATCATTTATGAGGGATATTTTCGGGATAATTGCACCGTTGGTCCCTGTGGTATATCATAATTATTTTTTACTCCCTATGGTTTAAAAAGTTCATGGGAGGTCCTAGTGATATGCAATAATTACAAATCGATCCCTGGCGTCAAATTCTGTTAAAATTTTTAACAGATTCCGTCAAATGCCACGTCAGCGACACGTGTCGCCAATAAGATGGCGACACGTGTCCACCGTAATAAAAATATATAAATTTATTAAAAAATAAATAAAAATACTTATTCTTTTAAAAACAAAAGTTTGGGGGTGGCCGGCCCTTCAGCTTTTTTTTTTTTGTTTTTTTATTTTTTGAATTTTTTTTTAAAAAAATAAGTATTTTTATTTTTTTATTACGGTGGACACGTGTCGCCATCTTATTGGCGACACGTGTCGCTGACGTGGCATTTGACGGAATCTGTTAAAAAATTTAACAGAATTTGACGCCAGGGATCGATTTGTAATTATTGCATATCACGAGGACCTCCCATGAACTTTTTAAACTATAGGGAGTGAAAAATAATTATGGTATACCACAGGGACCAACGGTGCAATTATCCTGATATTTTTCCCCAACACTTGCCTTTGTAAATGTTCACTTCAGTTGGGCCCTTTTGGGTGGAGCTCCATTTGTACCAAATAGAATAAAATACCTTGAAAGAAATTGACGTGGACTCGCCGGATGTCCAGCCCTTGCATGTTGGCCATTTAAGCTTCACTTTGCTGCTGGACCTTGATGGGTTATTCAGCACATGCTGGTCCACAGTCCACTGCTGGGTGACTGAAGAATATTTAGGCCTCTTGAGGTGCTGGCTCAATCCATGCAGAGATGGATCATGGGCTGGAGTCCAATTGAGCAGCATCCGCTTATTTTTATTTATTATTTTATAAAAAGAATTTTAATTAAAAAATGACACGTAGTAAGAGTATTATAAGTATTTTTCGACAAAATAGGCCTTTAATTTTTGTCACAATATTGGGATTAAGTTTGGACAATTTCTAGCATAATTATCATTAGATTTTCGCGTTAGTTTGACGTATGACTGGGTTCTCGTCTGAGACCTATAAAATAGTAATTTCAATATATTTAGACAAAGAACAAACTAGAACGGACATAACGAAATTTTAACAAGTCTTGTTCGATCGGCTTGTTTCAAGAAATAGAAAATCTCTATATAAAAAAGGAGGCAGTCAGCTTTGCAAATTTTATACGGCTTTGAATATTTACCGTAGAAAATCGCGGATACGATTGATCAGTTTCCTGTATATTCGGCGGCAGTTTTCAACTTCCGCGCCTTTGACTACGTACGCTGTCATAGTCATCAATCTCCTCCAATATTACAGAGAGGTGTGCATGTCCCCCTTTGGCTCTCGCAAAGAACCCAAAAAGGTAGAGAAAATTAATTATAACATTTATAGGACCAAATTAAATATTAATAGTTCGTTCTCTTGCTTCCCCAATTCATTAGAGCTGTTCAAAATTTGGAATTTGGAGCTATCTTTTATGTCTCTGGGTACAGTACTTCTGCAGGACTAATCCAAGGATGGAAATCATGGAATGGTCAGCAGCATCTGCTACAAAAGCTTATCTTGATACTCTCAGAATGGTACGTATGTGCTTAATTATTTTTCACATTTTCCCTGTTCTTTTAATTTTTTTATTAATTTGAATAATGAATATAAGCCACAATGCAGCACTTTTGTTTTTAACATGTATGTTCTTGATTTTTGTTTTTTTGTTCATATATATAATAGAAAGAAAAGAGCATTGTGATATATTGACTCAAGGGTCTTTTAAGTAGTTCATGCGATTTTTTTTTATTTTTTTTATTTTTTTGAGCAAAACATTGCCCTAATAATTGGTGATCCGGTAATTGATCATCTTATTGAAGCAGAATTTTGGACGGCCGGATTGGTCAATGAAGCTCCTATAATACAAGTTAAAAGTTATAAGATCTGACTCACCTTCAACCATCCGATGCTTATAAAGTCAGTAAATGATTTTTGAGAAAAAAAGATGAAAGGAGAAAAAGAGAGTTGTGATTTATATCGACGTACACCACATCTTATATATAATTAATGTACGTTCTATTATTTAATAATTAATCTTATGTCACTTTAATTAATAATTTAGTACTTCATTCCAAAAAAAATCCCTTGAGTCGATCACAATGCTCTTTTCTTTCTATTAATATGTATAGGACTGATTTGAAGTTTATAGAGGGAAATTAATTAAGGTAATTAGTCTAATTATTTTTCATAGATTAATGCATTAATGTTGTTAATTCAGTGTAAAAATGGCAAGAGAAAATGTGAGTCCTGGAAGACACAAGAGCCAGGGAGCAGTGAATTTGTATCAGCCTTAGCAGCAGGCATGAGATCTAAGCTGATAGTGGAGGTGACATCTGGCGTTTCTCCATCAACAATAGCCTTAGCAGCTGCCGCCCGGCAAACCGGAGGTCGGCTGGTGTGTATTCTTCCGGAGCCAGACCTTGCGGCTTCGAGAAATATAATTAAAGACCTGGGTCTTAAGGAACAGGTGGAATTCAGAACAGGGGACCCGTCCCAACTATTGCAGAGTTACGAGAACATTGATTTCTCTCTTGTAGATTGCAAGAACGACGACTATACTGGGCTGCTGAAGTTGCTAGATGTTAACCCTAGAGGATCGGTGGTGGTGGCAAACAACTTGGTGGGCAAGAAAAGAGGACTGGAAGGGCATTTGAGAGGAATGAAGGAGAAGGTGGCAGTGAGGTCTATGAAGAATCCTATAGGGAAAGGCATGGAAGTCACCATGATTGGTTCCAAGGAGGAGATTGCTAAGAGGGACGGGGGTAGAGTGGGAATTAGATGCGGTTCTATGAAGGGGAGTGGGAAAAGCAAATGGGTTGTCAAGGTTGACGAGGAGAGTGGTGAGGAACATATTTTCAGGGTGCCTAAATCTCTTTAGACTTCGTTTCGCTGCAAAGATAATATTGTACGTACGTACGTGTCTCATCCGATGCTCATGATCGATCAAACCAGGTTCATATATGCATGCATGGAGGCTCCGATCGACAACCTCGATCAGCGGTCGTCCACGTACGTACATTGCCATGCAGATCACAAGTGCGTGCCCCCCGGCCAAGCTAAGCCATGTGACTGAAAGATAAAAAGCAGGGGATTTACTATATAGATTGGTTTCTGTAAAATTAATCTTTGTTGTAGCAGTTCTGACTGCATTTGATGACAGTGCAGGCTGTACGTGTAAGAATTTCATTCGCCCCAATGAGGCAGCGCATATGAATTTGTTGGATTTAAGAGATTATGATATGTAATCCTACTCCTATTTAATTTTATATTTTTATCGTACATGATTTTCTATTAAAATCTTACTTTGATCGGAAGTGGAATATATATATATATATATATTTGGAGATTTGAAATTGTAGATCACTATCTTACACAATCCAAGATATATATATATATCGGTGGGACTCATGCACGTGAGTTCCATCAATGTGTCTTGAGTCATGTAAGATTTGTACAGTTGGGTTGTGCAAAAATCATTTTCCTATCCCTGAATATGTACGTTGATTCTGCGTGTATTGTGCCACTCATACAAAATTCATGTATATATTCATTTTCCTACTTTATTTACGTTGATTCTACGTATATTGTGCCACTCATACAAAATTTCTGTATATGTTCATTTTCCTACTTTGTTTATGTTGATTTTACGTGTATTGTGCTACTCATACAAAATTCCTACTTTTACTTTCTCTCTCTCAGCTTGAAATTTCACTTATAACTCCTGATCTTTCATCATTTTTGCAATTAAGTACTTAAACTTTAAAAAGTGCCAATTTATAGTATCTATCTTTCAATTTCTTTCAGTTTCAACCCTTCATTAGAATTTTTGGTTAAATCTTATCAAAATTCTCAAAATATCTGAGTTTTTTTTAAAAAAAAAATTTCAAAAATTCAGGCATGGGTATTTTTGTAGATTCCGTTGAATTTTGACCAAATACCTAAATTCATGAAAAATATTTCCTTTTTTTCGTAATATATATATATATTGGAAATCTTCACAGAATTTAACGGAAAATTCTAATGGAGGGTTGAAATTAAAAAAAATAAAAGATGGATACTCTAAATTGATACTTTTTAAAATTTGAATTTTTTTTGCAAAAATGATAAAAGATAGTGATCGTAAGTGAAGTAAAAAAAAATGAAAAAATAAAAATAAAAATAAAAAAGGTATAATTTTGTAACGGAAACTTTAAAAGCATGAGATCGAGATCGAGATCGAAGGTGTTGGCCTGTTGGGATGCGGAATTTGCAAGAAATGGCGGGAATGATGATTACTGTCCAGCTAGTACGTACCAACCATCACCATTCACCACCAACCACATCGATCCCTACCTTGGAACCCAAGTGATATGGACCTCTCAACAGCCTTAACATGCCTTCACATTCACATACTCCCGGCCAGCCATTTCTTGTTCTACTAACTGCTTAATTTGTTACAAACCTTGGGGTCTCAAATATTCAACAATATCACGTACGTGCAGTTCTCGATCTGAATGGCGAATTTTACATCCTGGCTTCTCTTTATAATTGGCTTCTGTGTTTTGATTCTTGCCTTGGAACCCAAGCTTCGTGCATTGGCCGACGACAGTACTGGTAACGTGGGTGGTGTTGGTAGTGAAGTATGGGAGCTTTGTGATACAGACTTGAGGAGTTTCCTACCTCCACCATATGCCAATCTATCTGGTGTGGTCTGTAAGCCCGTTTGGAATACTTTTATCTTGAGGGTAAGTCTAATTTCGAATCCATCTTTGTTAATTTAGTGTATGTTCATCAACATAGTTCGAGTTTTGATCAAGGAAGCAGGACTCTGTGTTTGTGGTCGATCTTTTGATGCATGTGTACGTGGATCACTGGATCGATGAGATGGTAATTAAGATATTGTTTGGCTCTGTTGGTAGAAAATGATGATGATTTCAAGATTTGGGGCAAAAATGATGGGAAGTGGGAACTACATAAATGATTATGATTATGATTATGTCTATGTGTTATGTCATCGCAATTAATTTACTTTAATATTTATTGTTTTTCTCTTTTGCTATATTCACCGAGGTATAATAGGTAATGCTTTTATAGATCATTATTCTGACCATCCGGGAAAGTTCTGCAAAAGATCAAAATGATCGAACACCTTTAGTTAGAATTGATCGAACTTATAAACAGTACTACATTGGCTGATAATTATGTCGAACACCTTATACCACCTACGGTGAGACCGGGGTAAACGCCTGCATACCCGCCCCCAACATACGAGAGATAATTATCACCGATGACCAGAGTATTTGTGTGGGGAGTCAAACCACTCGGTTACCCCGTGCGGGCCGGGTCATATGTTAGCAAACTTGAAGCATAAACAATCACTCCTTATTAATATAATGACATGTTTTGTTGGATGCATGCAGTACTCACAGAGTGAAGATCATGTTGTGAACATTATATTATCAGCTGTATACACCAGTGGATGGGTGGGAATTGGATTTTCGAAAGATGGAATGATGGTTGGTTCTAGTGCCATGGCGGGATGGCTTAATAGAAAAGGTCGTGCAAGAGTCAAGCAGTACTATTTGCAAGGTTCAAAGGAGTGGCAAGTCATACCAGACAAAGGAGAATTGCCACTCACTGGTGTTCCCGCTTCTGTTGTGATTCATGGGGCCACTATCTATTTGGCATTTCAGTTGAAATTTCAAACTCACCTGGCTCGCCAGCCCATTATATTGGCTTTTGGAAGCGCATATCCTAAGCACTCCGGCCACCTATCTGAGCATGATGACAAAACAACCGTCACCTTCGACTTCTCTGCAGGTCTTTCTTCATTATCACTATTTCCTTTTGCTTTTTCACTTGGCAATTAAGGTCCTATGCTCTTTGAATTAAGGGTGACAATTAGTGTTCCTGTGTTGGTTTCAATTTGTGTCGAGGTAATCCAATCCATTTAATTAAACGGGTCAAGACCCCTCAACCCTAACTCGCTAATTTCGTTATGAGTTCATGTCTAGTTCGCAGATTGTGTCAAAAATTGCCAACCCTTACATCACATGTTGGGGCATGGTTATGAGGCATAGTTATAATACTATATAGGTCAATCATAACTCGTCTCATTTAATTAAACAGGTTAGACCTCTCAACTCTAACCCCGTTAATTCCGTGTTGTGTTTGCAAGTCGTGTCAAACATTGTCAACCCTAGTTTGAATGTTCCATTCCTCTTTGTAACCTCAAGTGGCTTATTAAAGTTCCTCTGTGCAACCAATGACACACTGATATGTATTAGTCTTTCACTTTCACAGGTTCGGTGTCCGCTGAATCCACCGATTTTGGCAAGATGAAGAAGAACCATGGGATATTGGGTATAATCGGATGGGGTCTAATCCTTCCTATTGGCGCAATTGTCCCAAGATACTTCAAGCACAAGGACCCCCTATGGTATTATCTTCATTCAGTCATTCAACTTGTGGGGTTTGTCATCGGGCTTGCTGCCGTGATACTTGGCCGACGGCTTTATAATACAATAAACGCCAATTTTCCGACGCATAGAGGCATAGGAATCTTTGTTCTTGTACTTAGTATTCTTCAGATTCTGGCATTCTTTCTACGACCTAACAAAGATGCCAAGGTTCGCAAGTTCTGGAACTGGTACCACCATTGGATGGGAAGATTTGCCCTCTTCTTTGGAGCTCTGAACATAGTGTTGGGAATCCAAATTGGAGGTGCAGGAAGTGATTGGAAGATAGGCTACGGATTTCTTGTCGGTGTGGTTCTTGTTGCTGTCATTGTTCTGGAAGCATTGGCATGGATGAGAAGGTCAGAGAAGACTACAACCATGGATCCATCCTTCCAAATGAATCCAGTTGAATGAATAAGTTGCATTCCTAGTCCTAGTACTTTGACTACAAAGGTCCCATTTTTTCTCTTTTTACGTTCATTTTATTATTTTTTATTTATTTATAATAAAGTATTCTGAAGTTTCAAGACCACTTCAATGAATCAGGTTGGCAATTGATGCTGCATGTTGCATGCCGTGCTCTTAAAAGGGGGCAAGCTCGTTGAACCTCCTCCTGGTTCAACTTTCACATCAACTGGTCCCAACTTGTGTTTTGATCAAACCCTAGAAGTTCATGTGTGGGCTTTCCTAGTGCAGATGCTAGAGAATCAAATTGAAGAGCTGGATTAATGTTTTGCTAAATTGGAGAATACCAATGCATGCCAGCTTCCCCCTCAGCTAAAACTAACAGAGTGATGAACATGAAGTTATGAACTTCCTATTTTCCTGTACAAAGTATATGTTTACCTTGTGTGAGCAAGTGAGCATAAAGCCTGGTTTGCTTCTGGAAGAGTTCTATGACCATTTTGAGTGCTTGTTTCCTCACAAGCTGTTTGATTCTTTTTTTTTTTCATTTTTTCATTCCCAATGCGAGCCAGGGATGAGGGGTGATGATCGTGGATAGTCTAAGAAGGCTGGTGGCAGAGCAGCTTTCAAAAGATGCTGCCATCTACTTCCAAGAAAATAAATTTCACTGATCATAATATTTGTCAATTCAAATAAATGATTACCAAAGAGACAAATGGGGTTTTCCGAGACATTATTATGTTTTTTTGTAAAAACAATAATGGAATAGGTAATGGTCAACTTTAGTAAGAAGAAATGCTGATAAGTGATACCGAGTGAAAAAAATAACGAAGTCATATGCGATTAAACCAAATTAAATTATCAAAGTCATTGCTGTTGGGAATCGAGGGAGAAAAGTACTTTCAGTCTGTAGATGCTCTGAACCAATTTGTTCCTTTTCTAACCATATATGAACCAAAATTGTCGCCTCAAAAAATGCCCATTGCAGTCCCAAAAAGAAATTTTATTGTAAACCTGCACATCAAGCAAAATATTTGATCAGCCCCTGGAAATACAAGTTCAATATAACATGGTGGAAGCTTAATAGGTTCCATTTTTGAACTAGTTTAATTGCACAAGGCCAGGTTGACAAACCTTAACCCTATGCTAACTCAAATCACATGAGCGAGCACCCAATCTATGATCTGAGGTCAGGGGCATTATTCCCAGACTACGAGTGAGCAAAAAAAAACTCACTGAAAATAGTTGCATTCTGGATGCATAAAAGTGTGATACATTCCCCTTAAGTCGACAAAAAATTTACTTCCACCACATAAGAACACCTAACCTAAAACGGTGGTTTTCACTGTTTCAGTGAGGACCATACATTACCAGACCAATGGGTAACTTGCTGGAGACCCAATAAAAGTTATTCAGATTGCAATGGTGGGATCATACCTATGTAGGGAGAAAAATAGGCTTTGTTCCTTCATCACAATGTCGTTTTGCAGACCAAACTCAAATAAAAGCTTCTGCAATTTTTCTCCAAATGTTAATATAATAGCTTTATAAAACAAATCCCACTCATTTATACTAATCCAATAGTTCATGAACCATAAGAGAGTTCAAGCCATTTAATTATGCTTCAAAGGATCCAACATGCACATGCAAGCTAAAAAAAAAAAAAAAAAACCTCATGAAATTTATTTGAAAGGATAAAAAAACACTAGGCAAAGTAGGCCACGACAGACGCATTGTTTCCTCAGGATTTCAGTTTCAAAAGATAGTTGTCAATTTGGACCATAGAAAACTCACCTGAATTTTTCCGAAAACCGATAAGACAAGGCATTATGTGATCATCAGAGGCAGAATAGATCCATGTCACTCTTGTCCCTTGCGTGTGTTATAAAAATGAAAGGCGGTAGCTTCTACTTCTTTTTCCAACAATCCTGCTACACTTGATTGGTACGAATAAGAAAAGAAAGGGTTACGTAGCACTAGCTGCACAGTCATCTCTTAAAGAAAAGCTGGAAGACTTTGGGGTTTCACTTCCCCTAAGCACTCTGTTATAAATAACCTTAAAAGACTGTGAGCCATATGGTCGACTGAGCAAACTTATTGGCATTCTAAGAGTCTGCTTTCGGTTTCTTCTCCCCCTAATCAAAATGCTGAAAGTTTTCTCACCATCAATTTTACACTCACCATTCTTTCCAGCATTTTCATTTGAGCTATTTTTCTGACTTTGTTCACTCTGAGCATTTTCAACCGTAGAAAGATTTGGATGACCATTTTCTTTTATGCTTTCCAACCTGATTTCAGCTACTTCATTTGCATTATGTATTTCCTCTGAAGCTGGAAGATTCACTTCTTTCCTACCATCCCCCACATTGTCAATATCCACCGGTAGAATCGAAGATGAACTTGGGCTTCCAGAATCAACAGGCCGCAGTTGTGTCTCCAATTTTGGATCAGAAATTGGCTCGACAACTGGTGGTGGGACAGAGAACACAGGATGGCAGCCACGCCAAACTGTAGCTGGAATAAACTCTGATACATTTGGGTTCACGTTGCACTGCCACGTGAAATGACTGGGATGAAAGGCACTGGTCGTTACAGGAAATGTGCTGGTTGGTACTGCTTGGTTTTGAGAGTAAGGAGGGTACATAAAGGGCAGTGGCTGTATCATGTTTGGGGTTGGTGGAGGTGATGGGTATAAGTGGTGAGGGGAGGAGCAGATTGGATTAACTGTGGGTAGGACAGTAGCAGGCCCAGGGTGAACATTCATGTTTACTGGCCAGGGTGCAATAGCTGGAACAGCACGAGGACCAGAAGGTAGAGTAATTTTCATGGCATGGGGTGCAGAACGTGCAACGACTGGTGATGGGTTGAATGGAGCTGCTGATGCAGACAACTTCTTATTGGAAAATCCCCGAGGGTCACTTGAGTTCAGAATCAAGGATTTCTCCTTCAAATCCTCTCCTCCTTGCATGATCGATTTCAAATTTTGATGAGTTTCAGAACTGCTAGATGAATCCTTCCCACTCACCTCACTTTTTGGAGAATCAACGGGGTTGGCAACACCATCAACCAATATGCTAGCCTCTACCACTTCTTGAACCTCAACACTGCCAGATTCAAGTCCTTCCACACTCTCAGATACCATTAAAGAAGGTTTATCTTCCATTGCATCATTTATTTTAGTGTCTTCTTTCTTCTTAGTAATTCCTATTTCCTCCTTCAAATGGTCTTCGGAATTAGGTATAGAAATCTTATCCTCTTCAAATATATTTTCTGCCCCTGTTCTGATTAGTTCGTCATTTCCTTTTACTTCATTCGTTTCCTCTTCATGTTTTCCAAAGCCAAGTTCCTGGGTTTCTGGAAAATCACTTTGGGGCACCCAGACCTGCAATTTACCAATGGTACCTGGTGGGGCCAATGCTACTTCCTTGTATGAAGGAGATTTTCCAAGACTGACAATTGAACTTTTCAGTGGAGCAACATCATTTGGCAAAGAAGTTGCACAAGGTAATGGAGCAATGGAAAGCTCGCCACTATTTCCAGAGGTCTCTGTTGTAACAGTTTTGGTAGATGAAGGCATCGACTTGACCCGGTATGTTACAGCTTTGACTATTCTCCGTCCAAATTTGGTTGCTTCGGCAGGGTTCACTGTTTGGTGATCTGTATAACTCCCATGAGAAATTGTTCGTTTCTTTAATAGGTAATGCTTTGTATTCTTAAGAGTATTCTTCACAGGAGTATACTCCATTTCATTGTCCACATTCTTCTTCTGATAACCATAGACCCTGCCAATAGTTGCAGGGCGCTGCTTAAGCCGCCGACCAGATGAGCCAGCTAGTCTTGGCCTTTGAACTGGTTGCCATCCATCCTCTCCTTCAGCATGTGTTTCAGAAAAGATTTCATTGGCAATATTTGGATTTTCCTCTACAGTCGTTTGCATAACAGACTTTTGGGACTCGACAGGTACAGAGCTAGTCACCTGGTTAGCATCTGCACTACCTTCTGTTTCAGGTAAAGGCGTCTCTTCTTCTGACACCACTTTTGGCGTTTCTTTTGGAGATTCATCAGAACCTCCTAGGCTTGTATTTTGATAGGATTTTCCCTTCACCTGCAACAGAAAATGGAATTGTTTGATAATGTTCATTACAGGTGAGTACAGAGGTGTACCCATGCAAGGGACATTGCTTCTTGGCAGTCATTTTGAGAATGAAAACACCTCTGCATGCAGGTGGAGGATTCCACTACAGGAAAGTTGGTCGGACTAGAATGTTTTCCCCTCAATCTATGAGCCACATGGATTCCCTTTCTTAATAGAAGCTTATATATTTTAAAGCTCATCCAATCTTAGGCTTAAACATTCACGTCCATAGCTTTTTCTATGAGAGGGACAAATTTTATGTGTTTGAAAGAGAAGAATGTCTCTTTGTGAAGGAAAATGTTGTCTCTTATAACTTCTATCATATCTAAAATGCCGAGAAGTTTTCCCTGTCAGTCAAAAAATATGGTGCCTATTTGTTGAAGTGAATGTTTTCTCCTAATATTCTCCCTCTGCAACACTGGGTGAACATATATCCCTTAAAACTTAATGAGTTCATGGGCTAGTACAGTATGGTAGGGAACTGTTTATTTTGGGCTTCTGACCACTAATTAAGTGCTATGGGTCAGCCAAGTGACTAAGCTTCAGCTGGACCTCACTTACGGACAGCCTCCATATGGCCTTTCGGTTGATTTCATTTATGGGTCTGATACATTTGCTATTTCCCTTTGAACGGGTCTTAACCATTCAATGAAAGGCTGCCAATAGCATGACAAGCAACCAATTCCTCGAAAATGCCCAAGCCTAGCAACATCAGCACTTGGACAATTATTTACACACCAATATAGAGTGCAAAAAGAAACAGATTTAAGTTGATTACAGATCTCATTGGCTCAATGATGGGTTAATATTATTTTGACCAACCATGATTTAAACTTTAACATACCTTCGTAATATAGCTTTTCCTCTTTACTGCTCCATCTCTCCCTTCAACATCATCATTTGGATTAATGTAGTCAAGCAAATCTGAGACACTGCAAGGTTTATAAAGCGTCTCAGTTACTAACAAGGATATGTGTTTATAAGAATGAGAGTGGATCATATGCTCTGCCTCTAGCAAACTGCAGTCTAGTGCAAATGCATAATGGGGACGATTCAACAGGGTTTATATAAATATTCCAGAGCATCATCTGGAACAGATTAATTATCTTAACTATATATATATCTCAACAGTCTCTCGTGTGTGGGAGGACAATTACAATCAATTCACCATGAAAGACTTGTGACTGGATCATCCTTGGGGAAGCAATTGGCTGTTAGACCAGTCATTGCAAAGCAACATCTAAGCATGAAACTGGGCACCTGGTCCCACTAGATTTTCATGTCGATATTTCTGAAGTTAAATTTTGAAACAAATGTTGATTTTTAATATCTATTGGCAGATTAAGAAAGCAGCCAGACAATAGCAGTGCATCCCAACGGTATGATTAGCCAACAAATTAGCGGAGGAAACTGCACACATGAAAATTTGAGAAAACTACATAAAGCTCCATGTTATTAAGGAATCTGCATCCCAATTGTGTGAAGAGAGCAACCGGACTAGTAGCAGTCATCCCAATGGAGTAATTAGGCAATGAAGTAGCAGAGGAAACTGCATGCATGAAAAGTTAATAACAGTTGCATGAAGGTCTGAATTATCAAGGACCTTAGGTGGCCTTTGCTGGCTATGGATGCATCCGGCTTCCGAGTACCATTTCGTGCAGCTTCTTGCTGTTCAAGAGCCTTGGACTCGAAGTACTCAAGCCAAGCAGCAGCATCCTGCAGCATTTGATTACAACGTCTAAAATAATTCTGGACAACAAAAACTTAAATGAGCTTTAACCAAATTCTAACACACTTTACCAGAGAGAAAAGAATAGACATAGTGTAAAATAAATGAGTTAAATAATTTTTTTTTTTTAAAAAAAAAAAAATCACTATAAAGGGTGCTAGTAACGTTGCTTGTTTCTTTTAGTAATTATGAAATGTGACCATGAAGTATGTTCCAAGTCAATGAGCACCTGGCTTACAAAGGACCTAGAATGCCTAAATGCATACCAAAAAAAGACCATATTTGACTCTTGAACCTAATAAGATACCTGCGTACGCAGGTCATCTGGGCCCAGCTTTGCTCGCAGAATTTGCAAGGTTGTTTGCTCATGCTGAACACTCAAAGGGTATGCTTCCATCAATGAAAGTGCAATTGCGATTGCATGGTAACTTGCTGCCGTCTGGAGGATTTAAAGTAAAAGGGGATTACTTATCCAAAGGTATAAAGAAGGATTAAGTAAAATATGAGCGTAGAATGAAATTTCTAGAGGTATAGTAAAACAATAATTTGCGAGCATGTATAAAGTGCAAATGAAGTTTTGGTGAACATTCATTAATTCACAATGGAATCCACATTTTGCAGCAGAAACAGCCCCTAACAACCGTCTACCACCCTATTTCACAGATTAGTACTTCTGCATTGCCCAATGCACATCTATCGGTTTCTGTTATCCAGTTAAGTAGTCATTAACAGAAAATCCCTAGTAGAGAATATGTTTGGCATGATTTTGACCACATAAGAAGAGATGCTTCTTCATTGACGAGAATGACAAACAAAAATACAAGGTAGCATCTCCCTATCAATTATGAATGACACTATGTAATATTTTAATTAAAAGATATCTGGATGGGACCGCCATCAAATGTAATAACAGTGTTACCATAAAATGCTAGTTCACTTGTTATTTGCAATCTGGAATTTAAGACACGAAATAGTTCTCATTTCAAAATATTGAGGCACCCAAATGAGTTTTCTCCGTTTTCAAAAAGAAGCACCCAATGTACCTAATCAGACTGAAATGCCCCTTTTGCGGACTAGCTTTTTTCTTTTCTTTTTCTTTTTCTTTTTTTTGGTGTGTGGGGGCGGGGGATAAAAGCTGGAAAACCTTTGAGCATATACCAGGTTTTGAAGATAACAATGATAACAGATTCCATTCGTTCATTTCAATATAGGACTCCGGTCCTTATGTTTGATAGTTTCAAAGGAAATCCATAAGATCTTCATTTGAATATCAGCAAGCCTACCCTCCATTTTTGATATTTCGGAATAACAAGTGTACCATATGCCATTGCACACAACAGAATAACTCAAGTAACAACGAATAGTCCTATTGCAACGCCCCATCCAGCCATCAACAGAAAACGACAATAGCTTTGCCCCTTCATAGAGGAAGGTTGTAATAACCCCGACTCCCTTTCGAGGGTAAAATAGTCTCTTGTTACCTATGAGAATGGATAACTAGACGGGAATAATAAACGCCTGATTTTTACGTATGAAAATTTATTTTATTCCTTGTTGTTAAATAACCGTTTCTATATTTTATTAAAACACCTGCTGTTAAATTTAATAAATTTATATCAAATTAAGTTCCACTTTTATATTATATATTTATAAAAAATATGAGGACCAGATTTTATATTTTTATTCAATTTTATTCTTATTAAAATACCTGCTTTATTATATAAAACCCTAGCAGCCAAAGAATAAAACCCTACTCCTATAAATAAATCTCTTAGCTGTCACTCTCTCCTCTCATCACCGAAAAGTTTCAAGCCTTCTCTTTTCCCTCGCACTGCGTACAAGGTAATATTCTTGTTCCTCTTCTCCTTTCTTTATCTTCCTGGTCAGCCGTAGCATGCATATTCTGCCCTCGTGTTTGTTTTTCTTGGTTAAACTGTTCTGCTAAGCTGTGTAGGATTTACGCCCCAATCCCCATACGTTGTTTACCCCCACTCCTTCTTTATGTTCCTCTTAATGATTACCATAGCCTCATAGTTTGACTAGCTCTTCAATCCTTTTATTTGATTTTATTTTATGTCTTTTGGTCAACAGCCCGTGCGGATTTTGTTCCTTGTTGTTTATATATTATTTCTTTTCTTTACTTATCAAAAAAAATATATATATTATTTCTTTTCTTTTCTTTTTCTTCTTTCTCCTTACTATATGGACGTAACCCCCTGGCTACCGTCCTTTTCCTCTCTTTCACTAAATTGGTAGAACCACAAACTTGATTTTCATCATTTGTTTTACTTTAGTTGTTATTCTCTCTGATACATTCTTCTCTTTTCTTTGAATTTTATTTTCTTTCTTTCTTTTTTTTCAAGAGCAAGCCATAATGACTTGTCATTTTCACCCTTTTACTTTTATTTTTATGTTTATGTTTATTTTTATTCTCTAATTGTTGTATGATTCCCGTAGCCTCACAGATTGGGTAGCCTTTAAGTCCTCTCATTTATTTTGTTTGTTTTCTCTCCCTTTTCGTTACTGTACAGTAGCAAGTCTTGCAACCTTTCATTAATTGGATGTTGTCTTATTTTTCTCTTCTTGTCTAGCCTTAGCACCATAACAACTTGCTTCTATTTTCTCTTCTGTTACTATCCGTAGATGAGGGGTGCTGCCCTTAATAAACTTTTCTTACTTTTTCTTTTTTGGCCGTGATGGCCACCGTGTGCTTTTAATAATTTATTTTGAGTATATGTATAATTTTTGATACCTAAGTTTATCAAAATTACAGTTATTAACATGTGTCAATGCTATATTTTCATATAAGTTGACACATATATACAAAGAGTAAAGGGACTGGTGTTGATTAGTCCTAATATATATATTTTATGGAGTTATTTTAACAACCTATAATATTTTCGGTAATTTATATGTATATATATATATAATAAGGTTTGTCTTCACAGCACATGCAACCTCTTTTCTTATTTTATGAACCACATGAAACTTCATCAAATTACATGACTCCAATAAAAAAAATAATTCTTATGATATTTGTCTTTATTAAATCCTTTTTCTAATAATAAAAATATGTTACTTCCTACTTAATAGTTTAATTATTATACGGGTAATGTCGTCAGACGTACCTCGGAAATCCATTCTCAATAGGCTAGCAAGACGAACCGTAGTAGTGTCTGGATATTTTCTAGTGTCGAGTATGTAGTATTAATTTGTTGGAACCTGTATTCAGGTGACTAGCTAGCTGTCAAGGAATTTGCTTTAGTTGCATTCGGAGAGGTAAGGGATCCTCTACTCCTTCTAAAATTATTTTTTGTCATTATTTTATCCATTGATTCTAATATATTTACGAATTAATTGTTCTCGTTCTGTATTTCAAATTTTATTGATGAATGGAGGACTGTTTTAAAAATAGTTTTGAGATGAAAGTTGTCGGTATAAATGTTATTCTTGAAATCACAGTTTTAAGAGAAGCTTTGGTTATAAAGGATTTTCTAATTATTAGTAAATTGTTTAGTTGGTTCCCGAGACGGAAAGTTACATCTTTTTGAAATTAATGAGAAAGGAGACTAAAAACCCTCCCCCACGTTGCCTCAAGAATTATCAAAGGAATGAGAATAATTTATGAGAATGAGATTTTTATAAATGAGGCACGTGTGTGGATGAGACTATTAATTTGGCCCTAGAGATTCACAGAGATTTACAGAGTTTAAGCTCGGTACCGTTGCTTGGATGGAAGCGCAACCGCGGAAGGACTTAGAGAAGGCGGAATCCATCCCTATGTCATGCTAAGTGAACTTCAATTAATTAGCTGACGGGGCAGGGCCTGTGGCCACAGTTTACCTGCCTGAGGTCGCAGTAGACCGCGCAACCCTAGTACGCAGGGCGTAATAGTGTACATGAGCCCTATATATGAGAAGTCTTAATCGTTAACGGGTATTTTATGTGTTAAGTAAAATGCCGAATTTTGAATTGTGTTCTAGAAATTTAGATTTCAAGTGTATTTTAATAATTGTTTTAAAGAAAATGAAGTTAACTCAACCGTTTTATGGTTGAGGGTTGTCTTACTGAGCATTTCTCGCTCACCCCTTATTTTTGTTTTGTTTTCAGGTTATGAACAGAGAGACCTAGGCGGCCGGGATGGGATCTAGGCTAGCAGTAGGATATTATTTTTCTGTTACCTTAATAAGTGCACTCGCACAATAAATCCAGTTTTCCTTTGCATTTTCATTTATGGTATCAAACAGTATTACTCTTTTCGAAATAAACGTTTCCGCATTTATTAAAGCTCTGAGTTTTAAAATTATTATTATTCTCTTTATTTAATTTATTTAATTCAGCATATTAGCTAGGTTGTTGGCAGACCTTACGAATATTTGCAGTTTGGTGTATGAAAATGGATGAACCTAACCCTTAGCGGTTTGGGGGCGTTACAAAGGTATTGGGTTAAACCTATGGAAGGGGATGGATTGGGGAGAGGGAAGCCTACTTCCCATTGTTTAGACAATTATTATTGGATCAAAAAATTACTTATTTATAACTATATTATACGTACTTTAGCATAGACAGGAAACAAAAAAAAAAACCAAAAAAAACAAAATGAAACCTGAATATGGTCGGGGCCGAGTAACCTTTCGTTACACTTCAGAGCTTTGTGGAGATATCTGAGGGCAACATGCACATTCCCTAGGCCTTCCTCCATCATAGCCACATTTATGTATGTCGCGGCAGTGTTTGGATGAGATGGGCCACATGTGAGATGTAGAAGATACAGTGCACGCTTTACATACCTGATCAACAACAATTGTGAACTATGTTGACAGAACCCATTATAACAGCTAGAAACCAACTAATACTATGTTCAAATAGCTAATTTAAACAAACATGTATGGCATAAATCACTACAAAAGTAACAAGTATTCCAAAAATATTACAGTAATGTTATACATTAGTAGCATAAGAAAGAAACTAGAGCATGCACCATACAGATCATTAAAGGTAACCACTCAACAAAATAGAGTCAGATACAAGATCAAACCCTGAAAGGTATTAACCATGGAATCTTATGAAGCTTTTACGTAGCTCTGGACATTAATATCACAACAGAGAAGAACAAAGCATACTTGAGAGCCAGCTCTGTGTGTTGAAGTCTGTAATAGAAGACAGCAAGATCCCCATAACTCTTCATTGTATCTGGATGATCAAGACCTAGTTCTCTCTCATTGATATCCAGAGCTTTCTGTTGATAAACTGTGGCCTGTGATTGGAACCAATTGTTGAATTAACTTTGACTTGAAAACCTCACTACAAAGAAATGAACTACACAGTTTTGTATTTCAGGAGTATGTAGTATACCAGAGCCTAGTGCAAATTTCATATGTGCATGCTCAAAGAATATTTCAATAATACTCTGGGGAAGGGTGAGAATAAACTTATACTAATGCAGGAATGTCCCAGCAATAGTAAAACAAAAGGGACTAAAGATAGACCTGATTGAAATCTCCGGTGTGATACAAAACTACAGCAAGGAGGCTGTAAGCCCCTGCTGTCATTCGATGGTAGGGACCACAAACTGCTACAAGCTTTGCAAGAGCCTGCAAATACCACAAAAGTAAAGCAGGTAACATATGAATACCAATATGAAAGGGACAAGGAATAGTTGTTGATACACTTTATTACTAGATCATACAAGAAAGGACATCCAAGCTGTGATTTTGGTAACCTTGTACCTTTGTCCCATAGGCAACTGCATCTTCAAGTTTTCCTTTATCCAAAGCTGTTTTTGATGATTCTAGGAGTTGCCTCCCATCAGCTGATGAGCAGGCTGCTTGCTGCAAAGAAGCAGAAAATGTAGTTGAATATAAAATCTCAAAAATAAAATTTACTCTCCATGCAAGAGAAAAGAGCATGTTTCCATTACTCTCTGTCTACTTCACCTTATAAACTGGGACCAGGCTGACAACATCTGATTTCCGGAATGGATTTGGAGAATCCATATCAAAATCCCTTGGAACCAGCTCAATACCCACCTAATAAAGGGAGAAAGAAGGGGACAACGGGGGAGGGGCAAACTGTCAGTGATGCAGCATTCGTCTGCGATTATTATCTGTAACATCTATCATCTTCTCAAGACACGAAAAATTCCATGTGAGAACCATTGCATCTAGAGGAAAATGGGTCCGCAGAACTTATGAATCAAGGGACACATCACAATAGTTGGTAGCCACCATTCTAGCCGGCCAAAGATAATCCAAAGAGATGGACATGGCCATCAAAGTCAGCACACCTCTATGTTACAACAAATAATACAAAAGGCTATTAGATTAGGCTGACCGTAAAAGTCATCCATTCATATAGGACATTCAACAGGCCTATATGTGTCCCTAATTCGTTTTCCATCACCCTGTTATTGACTGAAGTATTCTTGGGGGTAAGGGGAATTCTTGGGGTAAGGGGAGCAAAGTGCCAATGATGTATTATACGATTCAATCCATCGTAATACAAAAGTTCACAACAATTAAGTAACCTTTTTGTTTTATAAGTAATCAATAATTATCATTGAAAGCGTAAAGGCGCCCATAAATGTAACAATATGAACCTTTTAGACTAAAGAATGTAAATGCATAGACATAATATAATAGAATGCCAGCAATTCCCAAAAATCAGCGATTTACTGTTACATACCTTATGACATAATCCACGTAGAATTGCAAATTTTCTAACATCTTTGTAGTTCAAACTACTAAGATCCCATTCATATCGCTTCATCAAGAAGACCTCGAGCCATCTCCACACAAGGGAATGGGCATTGCAAGATTTATTTGATTCTTCATTTTCAGGAACCCCAAGCATCATATTCAGTGCAGCAGCTATGGATACTGCCATGTTCTCTGTGTTGTCAACAACAGCAATTACTGCCTGAAGAATGTGCTTAAATGCTCTCACTATCATCTCATGAATACAGAGTGCCTGTACATGTGGTAGCTTTTCTGAAAGCTTGACCTAGAGAAAATGAGAGGTAAGTGTCTTTAAATAAGGAAAAACACATACAAAGTAGCACCTCAATCTTATAAATTATAGTTAGCTTCTCGTTCTCTAGGATTCAAAATCTTTCTAACAGTTCCCGAGTACAGATGGAAGGGGTAGTGCAAGTTGGACAATGCAAAAAGCGCAAGAAAGGAGAAGCAAATAAAACAAGAAACGAGATTAGATTCTGATGCATTACAAAGATTGACAAGCTAGTCAAGATTGTTTCTACCGTCAGTAATGCAGTAATAAAGATGGCAATACACATGGTCCAGATCTAGATAAGCTATGTTGCTCCTTTTTCACTTATCTCATTCCAAATCATATTCCAGAAAACTGAAGTGGATATCACTGTAAATACAGCAAGTACTGTCTAAGTGTGACAGGCATGCAACATATCAACGCAGTGAGGGACATAAATCCCTTTTCGGTGGGCATAAATGTAACAGAAAAGCATCGAAAGCCTGGGTAAGAATAAGGCACTTACAACTTGTCCCAAACAACGCATTCGAAGACCTCTTGTATGCATGAAATCAGTTAGAGTCCGGCCATCAACTGGTGAGAGTTCCAGTGAACCAAAATCTGCTACCTGCATTGGATGACAAATACTAGACACAGAGTCACTATAACCATATAAATAGGCAGATTCATCAGAAAAATTAACAAAATAATATTCAGTAATTACCAGTTTCGGAAGAGCAACTTCAGTGTAATATTTCTGAGACAGGTCAATTAGTTCTGGCAAAGACTGTCAATCACAAACTGTAGGTTACTTCAAACTGTACTGTACAAACAAGTAGACAATATATCGTTGAATGACACCTACAAGATTTTACCTTGCAATGAAGACCAGTTTCTGATTCTTTTAGTCGAGCAAAGGCTGCTTCAGGCAATATCCTCTTCATTGCAATCTCATTTTCTTTTGCATTGGTTTCAAGCTGCAATTCTACAGAAGACAATATAGAAATTTTAGCTTCCCCAATAATACCTTCTGCATGGGATCTTGAGCTTTCAGACTGCACTTTCACATTGCTTCCATCTGATTTCTTCTTGTTGTTCTTAAGGGATCTGAGATTTGTCCCAAGCCCCTCGACCTTCATTTCATTCTTTGCCTTCTCACCAGATGGCTTCTTATCTTTTTCCGTATTTTTTTGGTCTCGCAAATGTTGTATCCAACAGGCTCCGAGTTCCCATCTTACGACACGGTCGGATCCCAGTTCCTCTTCCTCAAGCTTAGCAACACTTTGTTCCAAGAGTCTCTCCACAAAAGTTTGGGAAGCACTGAGTTCTTCATGCTCCAAAGTTTGCAAATGTGGTACTGGTTTATTGTGCTCTGAAGGTGTTGTTTTGTGAAGAAGCAATCTCAAACTGCAAGGAACAGAGTTATAGTAAGACTCTGTACAAGATAGCCAGACGACTGAAGGAGAGCTACAAACTAAGGAGCAAATGCCATCAGAATAACAAAATTAAGATGGAATATATGGAATTGATAGCTCTCTAACATGAAAAAACATGCATTTTCATCCCATGTGTGATGGGGTTTTTTTTTTTTTTTTTTTTGAAATTTTTACAGATTCTTCACTTATTACACACACACACAGATTGAATATGCATATGTACTTTAAACAGACATCACAATCAAAATAAACCAGAAGGTAAAATGTGCTTAAAGAATTTAAGAGTTGATAATAAATAGCAACAACAAGGGGCTTATTAGCAAGGACCACACGCATGCAGCATCAAGCAACCCACCATTTGATGATTTTCATTTTGGGAAATCTGAAGGCTGGATTTTGATCTTCCAATTATATTTCCTCAAAAGAAAACATAGTAGATAAGATAACTAGGATTACACTTGGATCAAATGCTCTGTGTTATTTATCTAAAAAACATCAAAACCTTCACAGATCCCAATTCGTGTATGGTCATGATGCAAAAGAGAACGAGTCCATTAACATGAGATCTACAAGCTCACAACAAACATCACAAATTCTCCACCAGTTATGTAAGGGTTATTGATTATGCATAGGTCAAATTGGCACATTCTAAGGGTAAACGAGTACCTGTTAATATTGAGGGCATTGGCACCTCCTTCGGGCTGATCAAGGAGTTCAATGCTCTGAGATATAGTACTGGCCTTGTCATTCTCTCTCTGTGCAACTTGCACAATAGCGATGTAACCACAATATCTTACGTTGATAACACCTAGAGTGGCAATGTCCTGCAAAATGCAACACACTTCAACCATTTTAGCAGAAACCACCTCAATTGCACTAACTTCACAAAAATCATAGATCAGTCACATTTAAAAAAAAAGGTTCTTACTTGAGCAGCAGTATTTTCATCAGCAGTGATCCCTTTCAGAAGGTTTCTTTCTACTAGATTCTTTTGATCCGATCCAGTTGCTTGAATTCCATCAATTTTAGTATCTACTTTACAGCTCGCATTAGAGGCATCTTTCATGACCATGATGTTCAAATCTCCTACTCTCTCAGTAGAGAGAATTTCGCCATTCGAAACTGAACAAGTTAAATTTGTATGTCCCATTACATGCTGGACAGCTTTAATGGCTCTGAAAATGGCAACATCAACGAATAGGCTGTGAAGAAGGAATGCCTTCCTATCTCGAACCTGCCTTTCCTCTGCCGTCTTGCAAGGCATAGATGCAAGCAACAAAAACTCATTAGCCCAAGGAATCAAATCACTTTTTCCATCTATCCCTAGACCACCTCCATTTCCTCCCCAAGTTTGATCTTCAACAGGGAGAGGAGGGAAAACTGAGGGTAATTGTGCAGCAACAGGAGGAACAAGCCATGTGTTGGCTCTAAAGCCGTAAGGAAGATTCCCAAACTGCAGATGGTAGAAAAAAATATGGTTATAAAACATGGGAACTAAAATGGTTGAGAGAAGTATTATACTTGGCATCAGTCAAAGGAAGTATGATACAGGAATATTTCGGCACAACTATTACCTTGTTACGTTCTGAAAATGCTTTCATGAGATCATTGTAAGCCTGTAATTTGAGAAACAACCAAATGTTTTACCAACCAAAAGGCAAGAATGCAGCAAAAAGAAAGAATAGATTGAAAATATATCACAAGTTGATGAAGAGATTATATTAGCTAGAAATTCCCTCTTATGGAAAAGAGACATACAGCGCAAATTATGAAATCAACAGTCTCTTAGAGTCAAATAATGCACGATTAAAATCCAAACATTATGATAGAGAGTTGAACATCATCTAAACTTTCAGTTTGCAAAATTTTGCCTATTGTTAAATCAACACGTATCTCAAAAGCTTAAACTAATAAGAAATTGTGAATTTAATCACTTACAATAATATCCTAACATTCTTCCTTACATGTAAGCCTAGACCTCCCCTCAATTAGTGGGGCTCAACATGTGAAATATTTTAATTTTTTTTATGAATAATAATGTGAAATATTTAATTTAAATGTGAGTAAAATATGAGTTAGGATTCGAACTCAGAATTACTGGTCTAATATCATATCACATGATCATTTATCCCAAAATTTTAAAATGATAGGAATGAGTGAATTTATAATTAATATTCTAACAATATCATCACGAAACAATAAAAACACCCTATGCATATAATTTTATCTTGTCTAGTGGGGAAGTACTACTAATTGAGTTTTAGGAATCAAACTCAACCCATATCACACTAGCAATGGGCATTTTCTAGAAAAATTTTCTTGAGAATAAGGTATGAGAGACAAAGCTTTGCACGCATTATTGCTGCATCTTTGAATACATGAGTTTCATACCCGACACCATGTGCATTTTACTTCTTCTGTTTCAAAAAGTTAGACACAGAACAGAATAAGCCATTCAAATTTACCAATAAGACACTATTGTAAAGCTTAATTTTGTTAGAATTTATATATATATATATATATATATATATATATATATATATATATATATATATATTAGAGAATGATCCATTTTTCAACTTGTAAATAGTGACTCAATTTAAACATAATCAAACTGAATAAACAAAAGTTAAACAAAATATCATAAAAAAAGGATTCAATGAATTGGAGGAACTAACATTATCAAAGGCTCTACTAAGCTGCCGTAACAGATCGACAAGGTTGTGGCAAAGGATCCGCTGCTTTCCAACGCTATAGAATCCGTTTCTGCAAGCTTCCACATGAACCACTTTTCCATTGCAAAGCTTCACCTGATTAATCACAAAGTTGTCAAAATGGTATTCCATACCAAAACATCATAGAAGTACATACATGCAGACAGATATATTATAGAAATTAATGTATTTATGCATGGTGGACGGATACGCGGTTATGTGTGTACAGGAAGAAGGTCTTACATCAAGGGAGAAAATGTGATCATCCGCCGAAATCTCATCGACATGTCGTCTCTTTTCTCTCCTTATAACTGCAACATTCACGGGAAAAACAACATACTAGCTTGAAGAGAGTAATTCAAAAAGCTCATTGAAAATGCTATTTCGCTTTTTAACAACATAAAAAATATAATATATATATATATATATATAAAAGAAAAAAAGAAAAAATGCTCACAGTTTCCATGAAATGTGTGTTTCGAGTTACAAATCTCATTTAAAAGCTTAAAACAACATTTTCTCAGAACAACTTCATTGGTTCCATTCCAGAACAAAACGAAACCATAAACCTCCGTTTGTTTCTGGGGAAAATGGGAGGCACGATAGGAAAATCCTAACAATGGTTAGGAAAGTAAGCCACAATATTAACCAAAAGAAACAAATTCAAGCATTTCCTTTCACTTCCTTCCCAACATCTTGCAAGAACTGTGAAGAGCCTATACACACACATACACAGAGGGAGAGAGAGAGAGAGAGAAGTACATTGGAGAGGGGGAGTGAGGTGGGAGAGAGAGAAGAACTCGTAGAAGGTTCCAAGTTTGGGGAAGGCGTGGCTCATCTCTCCCTCTTCCTCCATCGCCGCTTCTTGCTTGGCCGCTGGGCCTTGAGCCTGGGTGGTGGTGGATTTCGTGGTGGACGCCGGGGCACCCTTATCCTGCGCACCCGGCGCATTTTTCGTAGAGTCGGACTTTAAATTTTCCTTGCTCGTCGCCGACGGGCCAAAGCTCGTCGTGCAGGCCACGATGTCCAGGAGCCTTCTCACGTGCACCACTGTGCGCTCTTCATCGTAGTCCTCTGCAACAACATGGACCGTGTCAGTGACGGAACAAGGCTAGTTCGGGATAGAATTAGTAAGTCAGTAAACGGCGTCGTCTGGCATTGTAAGTCTACCTTCCACCAAAGTGAGGACGCACGGCTTCAGTGCGGAAACGTCCACCGTGTCTTTTAACCGCGGCCCTCTTACCTGTCAAAGGTCAAGAGCACAATACCAAATTTACCCCTGTTGTTACCGTTATTCCTTGCACACTACTGAATAACTAAAAAAATTCACACTTATAAAAAAATAAATAAATAGCAAATATCAAAGGCCCCATACAGATATAAATTACATGAAGTACATATTAAAATTAATATTTAACTAAAGAAGAAAGATTGCTGTAATATATCCGTTCCGATCCGCCAGGGTGCTAAACCCCCCCAAACCTTTTTTTTTGTTTTTTTGTCATGTAATTTCTCTTTGATCGAGTAAACTTTCCTATTTTCAATTTGTCAAGTCAATTAGATATGTAATCTTGTTGACTAAGCTAGAAAGCAAATTTTTATTTAATAATTATTTTAAAATATTGATACGACAGTCCAATTAGTTCTAGAAAAAAAAAATTAATAATTTGTTGGTACGGCCAAATTAACAAGATAAAAATATAATTTTTTAGTATTACTCAATTTTGTTTAATTTTAATGTTGCCTCTCACAATTTGGTGAGTGCCTCTTTGGTATCTTAGCCTAGTCTCATTTTCAATTTCCTTCCTTTTGATGGACCACACTTCCTTACAATTATTGTGAGGAGGACTTTTTCCTGTGCAGGGCTTTGTGTCCAAAGTGAAATGATTTTTGTACATTATATTATTCTACATCAAGACAGTGGAATTCATGCATGTGAGACCCATATATGTGGATCTCATATATATGGGTCACACACCCAATGTGTCTTGGTGTAGAATAATGTGATGTAAAATTAACGCATCTCGTATCCTAATAAGTCATCCACTCGTCCGAATAAGTTGTTCCGACAAAAGAGTCCCTATTCACACACACTTATTCGGACAAAAGAGTCCCTATTCACGCAAAAAAGCTCCTCTCATAACCGGACAAGGATCCTCTCCATTTGAAATAGAGAGCATTCTCTCTATTTAGTTAAACAGTGATGACATAATTGTCTTTTCACATTTTCATAAGATGTGAAAAAACAACTATATCCTCACTTTTACACTAAATGAAAATGATCCAAATTCCTAGTTAACCAATCTCTCTTTGAACAAAAGATTGTAAATAATTCAAATATAATATTAATTAAATAGATAAAAAAATAAAATTTTGTCGACTTAAATTTTTAAAATAAATTATAATTTAACACCTTTAGATCCTCCAGACGAAGGAGATGGGACCTGTCGACGACCTTCTTTTTTTAACGAAAAATCTGAGAAATAAATACATCTATATACCTGGGGACAGGTAGGAGGGAACATCCCAAAATGGGACCGTTAAATCGTGGAGAGGCGTACGAGATTTTTTTATTTTTTAATATTTTTTTATTTTTGGGCTATTATGGCTATTATAGTATAATAGCCAAATAAATAAATAAAAATTAATTAAAAAAAAAACGTAGGGACCCATACGGCAAAAATGCCATGGGCCATGTTTGGATATTGGATACAACTAATAAGAATAAATAACAAGTAAATAAAAATGACCACTTTAGCTAGAATAGCTAACTAAAATCATAAAAAAGCCTTAAATCTCATTATCTACTAAAAATACATAATAAATTTTCATCTTCCCTTCAAAAATAAAAAATAAAATAAAATAAATTTTCTTCTTTTTTTAAACTCGTATGGGCATTTACGGTTCTTTTTCAATTTCATTGATGATATTAATTTTAATCAGAACTAGTCACTACAGCATAAACAGTTCAAAGATTGCAATTCTTTCTATAACGTACAATGTGCAGAATAATAGTAAACTTTAATGAAAGTTAAAAAAAATGACTATTAAAAAAGTTATTGCGTTAAAAAAATGACCGTTTTAACGAAATGACCATTATAAAATATGACCGTAAGAAAAATATCCGTATAAAAAAAATAAAATAAAAAAAATAACAGTAAAAAAAATACAATTTATTGTAAGAGAAAATGAAGGGGTTTATTTGGTTTCTTTGTGATGATTTTTCAGTGATACAGTGTTGGCGATGATGGAGAATAGAGCGATAATTAGAGATAAAAAATATTATGTAGTGTTTTTTTTTTTTTTTTGGTAGAAATGAGTTTTTAATTAAAGTTCTAAAATTTATTATTTTAATAAAATAAAGAATGAGTTCAGCTTAAGATAAGCTGTTGGAGTAAGGCCGGTCTTGAAAATTGAAATATGCGGTTAGCTTAACAAAAATAGGTTTTGATAAACCGAATGCTCTTACCTCATGCGACAACGAAAAATTCGTGACGCTGCAAGTTTCGGTCTTCACGGATAAAAGCCGGCGAACATCAATAATCCTGTCCGTTGATATTCCCTGTCAAGGATTTCACATGAATTGAAAGAAACTGGTTATTTAGAAATATGTGGTCAAATTGCATATATTCATATATATATACTGAATCAATATATAATTACTAATAAAATCCAAAGAGAAGAGCCATGAACTTAAAAGAGTAACAAACCCTTAAAACGACACGAGTTTCGTCGGGAAGGTTTACAGTGATATCCATGACTACTGGAAGAACTGCAAATTAAGTCGCATATATATATATATAGATATATTTAGATATTACAACAAAACGAGAAGCTCAAACTTGAAAGATTTAATTTTATTAATTAGTTAACAGATTCATACCCTTCTCCTCTTTCTTCTTCTTTTCTCCTTTCGCCTTTCCACGACTGTTTCTAGGCGCCATTTTCGACCTCTGCTGGTTGGTATTCTATAATTAAGCTTAAGAAAACATATTCATTAATTATCATGCGCAAGTACGTATTACTCCCTGACTGACGATTAGAGAGTGATTTCGTAATCAAAAACAAAGCTAGCTTACAGCACAACCCAGCAAGTTTATTCCTACTTTGAGAAATCGGTCGAATTTCAATTAAGAACAAAGCCAGAAAATAATACACACATATATATAAGATAGCTAATGGAGCTTAGAAATGATTACCAGGTAGCAGAAGAGAAAATCTCGAGAACTTTTACGTATTGAAGAAGAGAGAGTAAATTACGGGTAAAGTAAAAGGAGCTACGTACTGAACCACACCATTAACAACAATGTGAAAAACAACTAAGGTAAAATGTAAAAGCTTGGAAGAGATGGGGTTCGATTCGAGAGGCGGGGTTTCAGCAGAGATTGGATAATGACGAGGGCATAATCCGATCCAACAGAAGAAGAAACATGAAAGAAAATGTGGGAGGAAGAGATATAGCTCCGAGATTGGGTGTGATAACTGATAAGGAAGGAAAGGTGGAGATTTAACCGTCAGAATAGTTTCTGGCTTATACGGAATTATTATCTTTTTTTGTGAGATATTTTATTTCTAATAGCACAATAAAATACAAATATTTTTTAAAAAATCTCATAAATATGATATTTTGGGTAAGAAACCTTCACAGACTCTCTTCTATACCTGACAAGGGGAGAGCAGTCGGCTGCGGCAGTTGCAGGAAGGAAATATAATAAAGATAATACAAAATAAATGTTTTTGACTTATGTAGCAATTTTTGTTGTTAAGTGGTGCACAGCACATGATTGCCATTGATTCGGTTGTGTTTCAGTGTTTGATTTGATTTCCAGATTTTATAAATATGATAATTGTTTATATTAATATCCTATTTCTAAATTAGTTACTTTCCACATTATTTATTGCATTTATAAAATGCTTTTTAGATGGTTTTTTTTTAAAAAAAAAAAAAAGTGTTTTGACTTGAGATAAAAGTAAAACTGTAAAAACAGTGTTGAGAATTTTGATTATAGATTATTTGTTAATATTTTTATTTTAAAAACAAAAAACAAAAAATAAAAATAAAAACTAAAATAGTTAGACATATATCTAATGCAAAATGAAACAACCACTTCAGAACTTTTAGTGATTTCAAAATGTACAACTTTTTTAAAAAAGTAATTTAAAAAATGCAGTTAATAAAAATACGATTTTTAAAAACGCATGTAAACATTTTGAAAAACCGTTGTTCGACTTTTAAAATTTTGTGTTTTAAAAAAATGCACCTTATCTGTTGCACAAAAGAGTGTATTTTTTCATGTTTTCCAAACGTCATTTTTTTTGTTTTTTCAAACGCACTCTCAAATGCTACAATTTTCATGAATTTATCTTAAAACACGCATTTAACCTAGAAAATCGCCGGGTCAAACACTCTCTAGCCCATATCATACCCAATTAAACAACCATTGTTTCTGTCACTTAAAATGAGTTAGGTTAATCTAATTGCAGTAAAAGGATTCCCTATAACATAGAATTTGCTTGGTGAGAATGGATAACTCTTTGTTCCACACTCCAATCTCCATGCAAGTATGAAAAGGATGATAAATAATATATATACATATCCAATTGTAGGCCAAGCGAGTAAGCATTTAAGTTAGCGGGTCAAATCAAAAAACATTAGTTCTGTCAATTCTGGTTGAAGAGGGAAATCTTTGGGAGATCATCGTTATCAAATTTTCTTTGTTTTCAAGCTTATAATTTTTATTATTATTATTATTATTATTCATTTATTTGATCATAGTACTAATGAATAAGCTCCACGTCATTTTAATACTTATCTCTTGATAAAATATTTGGTACCTCTAGTATTTTTTATACAAATAACTGTTATCTCTCTCTATCATTCATTAATATGAATTATTGAGAGAGTGGTATTACAGGCCTTTTCGTATGCAAATAACCGTTCTCTCTCTCTTTCAATTGTACAAAATGCTTTTGTGATTTTATAAATTCCTTAACAGGCAATTTATGTAGTGCTAACGACTAAAAGTGAAAAACGCTCCCTCTCATGTGTCACCCGCACATGAACAAAGTTCGAAGTCAAATCTTTGTTCTCATGACATGTTCATTAATTATTTCAAAAGTTTAAATTGATTAAAAAATTGTTGATTTAATTATATAATCAATACTCTAACATGATTTCTTTACTTCCGTCAATTTTTTATTATTATAAAATATATTTGGTTTTTTATTTAAAAAAAGATGTCTATTCATCCAAGTGAGTGCCATGCTCTTCTAATTTACAAAAACTTGTATATAGAGTTAATTTTGGATAAAAACAAATAAATAAATAAGTAAAATTATGGCTGACAATTTGTGTTGGCGTATCGGGTTTATATCTGGTCACCTCACGGCCAACCCGAATACGACCTATTCAGTTTAACGGGTCAAACCCTTCAACCTTAACACAACTCATTTGTATTAGCAGGTAACACAACACGGCATGCATAAGACTCATAGCCCGTTTAATAAACAAGTTCGTTTCAGTTTATATATGAATTTAAATGGAAAATATATATATATATATATATATATATATATGAATTTTAGCCTTTTTAGGGTCTTGTTTTTTAACTGCAAAAAAAATAATAATAATAATAATTTATACAGGTCACCTACGAGTTAAGCGAGTTGATTCCAAATTAACCCATTTATTAAACGAGTTAATTCAGGTTGACCCGACTTGATCAAATCCAATTATACAAAACCTAACATATTAACTATATTGTTACACGCTTAGTCGTGTAGCATGTGGGTGCGTGTAGTACGTGTAGTTGATAACTTGACACAGACCTCTCATGTGTTTGGCTCCCCGGCTCTATCCAATAATCTCTGACTGACTAATAATACATATACGATTAGTTAAGTCATCTGCACAAAATTAAATTCTTTCTTACAGAAATTGAATAAAAATTATTTCTTCGGAGAAAACACTGATAATTACGTTGAGTGTGCTAATTTAGCTGATCAAATTTTGATGAATTCTGTCCTTGCGTGTCACGCTTCTCTACCAGTTTCTTTTTCAACCAAAATTCTTCATTATTTATGTGGCTCACAATTTCACACCAATCTCAAGAAAACATACTCAGAACCCAGAAAAAAACAAAAAAACAATGCTGATGAAAAAGGAATCAGCCCTAGCTTTTGTATTTTCTATGAAAGAAGTTGGAAAGAGGCTTTCGGTTTGGTCAAGTTTTTGTAACAAGTCATGCTAGAAATGCACCCCTCATTATCTCTTTATAATAAAAAAATTAGTTTTAAGAAAAAAGTTGTCTCTGATGTCACATCAGAGACAACTTTTTTCTTAAAATTAATTTTTTTAAGGAAAATGGGGAGACAAAGGGGGATGAGGAGTGCATTTCTAGCGTTTCTCTTTTGTAAGTGTTTTGGGTTTTGAAAAAAAAAAAATTAAAAAAGAAAATTGAGAATTGATTTGATGGGGCTACGTTTGAAAAAAAGGGGTTGTATGTGGGGTGGTACAAAAAAGAAAATTCATTTGGTAAAATTTTGAATTTTTTTTTGTTTGTTTGAATTATAAAAATAAAAATAAAAAATTTGAAGTATTCTCTATAAATAAAATAACAAAATTTATTGCAGTTTACACTCCATAATGATGGTCGCCTCTGTCTGAACTAGACAGTCCTAGTGGTTGGCCACCGTTTGACCGCTGGAAGTTCATAGTGACCACCGCATGTGTGCTTAATTTTCAAAGATTCGTTCAAACGAACTCTCCAAATATGCATTATTACAAAGACATCAAAACATTATCTACTCTATTAATCATTTGGCGAAGTATCAATTTATATTAACTTTAATTAAGAAAATTACATTGAATCTAACATCAAAGTAAAATAATTAAGAAAATTATAAGATTAAATTTAAATTGTGAGGTGTTAATATTGAAATTTGGAGTCTCAATATCAAAAAAGCGCGAAAATTGAATGAAATGGTAACCTAATTTCCCTTTAATTAATGAACAATGGTATTAGAGCGCGTTATTGAGGAGCATTATTTGAGCCTCTTGCAACACGGTTTCTCTTAATAGATTAATCAACTTTTAGGATATTTTAATCTCAATAATTTTGCAATCAATTATTTAAATAAAAAGTAGACAAATTTAAACGTTCAGTCAAGCAGTGGCCACTTAACAAAATAAGTGGGGCGGTATTATATTGTGTCTTTTTCTCTTATACTAAATTTGTAGAAGAGAAAAAAAGGAAGAGGCACTTTAGGTTAGATTAAAAAAGGTTGTTTTTGGACATCTCTCAAGTCCAACCATTTTTGTCCATGGATAGTGTCTTTAGAGTGTATGCCACGTAATGGCTGATCAATTACAAAAATTGTGCTGCATTATTGAATCAAGATTTGGAAATGGGAAGACAACATTGGTCGAACCAAGCCAATCAAATCACTGTAATTTGTGGAAAAACCAATAAATAAGTCCAAATCGCTAAGACAATTCATCATCCTGATTGGGACCAAACACACTGAGTTAATGGTGAGCTTTTTTTTTTAATACCTTTCTCCTTTAGTCTTGTACCTCATCAGCATCAACCGGCCATCCCCCGCGTTTTCACCACTGCTAGCAGAAGTCAATATACGTTATTGAAGGGATTTCGGTTAGGTGCGGTAAAAAAAAATATTTTTCTTCGTAATTGAAGTTGCTATGCATTGCAAGATCAAAATAACCCCCTCCCCAAAATTCTTTAAAAAATAAAAATAAAATATAACCTCCAAGGTTGATATCAAAAATAATAATAATAGAATCACAACACTTGTTATACTTTTTATGTTGTAGTCTTGGTTTTCGCCCCGTGCGGGAGGGGGAGAGGGGTGGGGGGGAGAGGCTTCACGCCTTCCCCTCCGGGTGCTGGTGTCTCCCCTTAGCCTAAAGGTTAAGTTGGCTTTTCTTCCCCCTTGGCTTGTTTCTAGGGGTGGATGGTCTTTTTCTCCAAGCCTTTAAAGCTATTGGAGCTTTTATTATTCCCGGTGTTTGAACCGGTGGAGGTTGTTGGTTGTTTCTTTGATTTTTTTTGTTGTTTCTTGGTGCAAGCAAAGATTTTCAGGTGCTGGGGCTAACCGGTGAGGGCAAGTCATCGTGTTTTGTGTGATTTTTAGAAAGGTTGTTTGGGTCGAAATCTTGGGATTTAGATCTACGTTTCTCTCTCCATTATTGTACAACACAGGCGTCACCATTGGGTTCACCGACGTCCTCCGAGTCCCCCGACGTTCGACGTGTCCCCCACCGCCCCCTACACATCGGTGCATGGCATACACGCGCCAGGGATCTTCCCTGGCGCGTGATGGCTACGCCCCTCTCCCACCTTCCACTACCACGTCTGATGGCGATTTTCGAACGAACTGGTGCTTTCCTATAGGGTGTTTTTCTGGCTGTGCGTTTTCTCTTCACATGCTTTGTTGATGCCAAATCTGGTGTCGAATGTTGTGTTATTTAGTTAGATCTGCAAGCTGCCTATTATATACTTGGATATTATTGAATTTTTTTCACTTTATAACATAGATCAACCATCTTTTATTTTTAGTAGTGATGCTTATTTGGTTAGAGTAGCTTCCAATGTATATTCTTGTAATCTTTGGGTGTTTTTAGGTAATTTGCTCCTAAATCAGAAATTAGTTCTGATTTTATGTTTAAGGAGTCTTTGTATTTCCTTAACGTTGTAATTGGCCCTTTGGGTTTCTTAACGAAAGCAGGTACTCTTTGTTCAAAATAAATAAATAAGATTAGAATTTAATCCAATGTGTTGTGACACCATAAGCTAACATCCCACAATTATACTCCAAGCCAGATTGCTACCAGGAAAGAAGAAGGAAATTAGAATTTTTCTGTTATTATTATTTTTTTTTCCGAGTAAATTTAGTTTTATTGAAATCGTAAGGCGCCTTTAAGTACACCGAGAGTATTCAAAAGGAAATATCTAACTAGGAATAGAAAATCGAACAAGAAAATCAGCAAAACTAATCAACAATGGAAACAAAAAAGCCACCGTCCAAAGATATAAAATATGAAAAAACGTAACTAAAATATCCTCTATAGAACTCTTCACATCCTCGATTAACTAAGTTCAGCTCATAGAAAATAGTGAATTTAATCATTTAATTTATATTATAGCATTTCTCATTACGCGTTGGCTCAAACCCTCCACTTTAATAAGTGAAACCGAACACGTGAAATATTTAATAAAAATGAACGGTGAATAACATAAACAAAGTTTAAACTCATGATGTTTGCTCTCGTACCATATTAAATTACCATTTATATCAAAAACTTAAGCTTAAAGGAAGTGATGAATTTAATTATCCAATTTATATTCTAAAATTTCTATTCGCGACTCATTTGATAGAATTAATCATGGGTTGTCACAAAGTCACCCCTGCCATGGCTCACGTCTCTGCAATTCAAAACCATCAAGGATCAACAGTAGATAGATGCTCCATTAAAGAACTAATATAAGCAACAATGATATTTTACCAAGCCACTGAAGCAAAGTTGAGTGACTCAACGAAGAAAAACATTTTTTTCTAATGGTCGAAGGCAACTTTGGTCATATTTACATATTCCAATTCATTATATGACAGAGAACCAATGAGTAATCAACGCCCAACAAAACAATACAACTACCTTTCCAATCGACAACATGACTTCTCTGGGTCTTGGGCTTGCTTGGACTTCTCTAGTGGTCTTGGCTTCTTTATAGATTTAGCTTTCATGACCAATGAAACAAAGCTCCAGGGCTGAGAGAAATCGATACAAATATGAATATCTACTTGCATGCAGGCACACACACACATGATCATCTGCATGCTCTCACAAAACCTCATCAAGGGAAAACAAAAAGTTGATCAAATACCACATTTATAAAACTCAAGAAATCCTTTGACAGGGGAAAAATTGTTCTGGCAGAGAAACATAAAGAGACAGAGCTAAGAAACATAAAACAGTGGGAGGATCAGCATGAAGGTAGTGATCAATGCAGGAAGCACATTGGCAGCTGACAGATGTTCAAAGTATGGGGATACATGCTTTACTGTCAGGAGAAGTCTAGGTTGGCATTCAATACTAGGATGCAACCCCACGCCTTTTCATACAACCCGTTGCCACGCCTAAGCACGGCTTATTGCTATAGAAGAGGTTGCGAAAGTCGCAATGCTATAACTAAAACAAGGACGAGGGCCCTCTTCCTTTCCCCCAAACTTCACACATTGTCACTGCCAACATAATCTTCCTGCTCATACCTTTTACTTTTTCACCATCATATCCAAAGCACTTGAAATAATAAATCAAAGCTAAACATGATAAATCATAATAGAAAAAGTAATTCAACCCAAAATATTGTGCACGGCTTATGAAATTCGTGCGGAGTCCACTAGGGTTATGTTTGGTATGCGAAACGGTTATTGCATATGTTGAATATAGAAACAGTAATTTCTACCATGGGTAGGAGCGGCGGCATCTGTTGCCGCCGCAGAATCTGCTCTTCGTGCGGTGTCACTGTGACGCCGCACCACGATTCCAGCGGCGTCACAAATGACGACGCACCATTGTGTGGCGGCGAAGAAAAAGAAAAGAGGTGGGGTGCCGTGGCAGGCGGTGGCTGTACTGCCGCATGAAGAGGAACGAACGGTGTCCGGGCTGCTGCATGAGGAAGAGCGGTGGCCTTGGGAAACCACCGCGGCGACGGGTTGCGTTGGTGGCGGCCGCCACTGTGTAACCCTAGGTGTTTGTTGGTGACTGTGTTTTGTGTGCGCGCGGCTGTGACGTTGAAATAAAAAGCAAAACAAATGAGATGAATTGGGTAGGGTTTTGTTTTAAAAACTAGAGCAGTGCTGGGGAGAAGTAAAATTTCCGGACGATTTCCGGAAATTTTGCTTCACTGAAGTATTACCCTAAAATCTAGGAGGAATGCTACACTTACCCCTTACGCCTTACGGCGATCCCCTACTCCCATCTTTTTACAGCCTGACGTGGCAAGAGCCACATCAGATTTCCACTTACACCCATTCTTCTCCTCTTCTCAGCGTCGGCGCTCCCTTACTTCTCTTCTTCTTTTTCATCGGTATTTTTCTTCTCCTCTTCTCAGCGTCGGCACACCCATCCCCTGACCGGAGAAGAAACATCTACAGCCCCAAGAAATCTCCGTATCCGGTACTCTCTCTCTCCCCCCTCTCGCCGGCCGTCCACACACGCACAACCGGCCGAAACAGAAGACCCAACATCTCTACGCACAACCGGCCGAAACAGGGGACACGGGCAAACACCACACACGCGACTAGAGCACCATCTAACCGAACCCACCCAAAACCCATTCAAATGTGAATCATAGCAACTGGGTAAACCAAGCAAATCAACAATAAATCAAATAGAAATTACAAGAATCACTTACATAGGGGAATTTCCGCTCAATACAGAAAATCCACCGGAAAATTCCGCCGGAAATTGCCTCTGTTTTCACCGGGAAAATCCTCCACGAAAGTCTCCGGAATCCGCGCCCTCCGACGACCCACCGTTGACCGGACCCCAGGAAGGATCGGCTCCCTCTGTTCGGTCCTCCAGCCTCACGGGTTCACTCTCGGGGTCTGATCTCTCCCTCTCCAGATCTCTCTTCCCGTCTCTCTTCGTGTATCTCTCTCCCTCAATCTCCCTCTCGATCTCTCTCTGTTAATCTCCCTCTCAATCTCTCGCTCTCTCTGTTTCACCCAGAAAGGAAGAACAAGAAAGTGAAGGGAGAAGAATCAGGAGAAACTGGGAGGGAGAAGAGAAAAATAGAAACCGAAGAGGAAAAGAAAAAGAAGAAAGAAGAGAGGAAGAGGGGGCCGTAGACGAGGAAGAAAACGAATAAAAAAAATCTGATTTCCGGCGAGAGGGGAGAGAGAGAGAGTGCGGAGATGGAGATAGAGAGAACCCAAGTCCAATTGGTTCCAAGACCCACAGCCTCACTAGGGTTGAGCATCCAATATGTTCGAGAAGAATTTCATGTTTTGCTATTTATTTTTCTAGCTATGTTTGTTGGTTGGGTGTGAATTTTTTAGATAAAAAAAATGTGTTAAAAATGGGTTTCATATAAGAAAGATTGCAATTTTAAGAATTTACGATTTATGTTTGTGATTAAACAAGACCAACGTTGTTTTGATAGATCATATTGCTTTCTACATTATGAGCTTTTTTTTTCTTAAAAAAAAAAAAAATGAAAAACCAAAACAAAGCTTGAGAAGTGCAGCTTATTGGGCAAAAATACAAACCTTGAAATTGAAAAAAGGCCCAAAAACATGTAAAGTGAGCCCCAAAACACTGCCCAACACTCAAAATAGGCTCAACTTAGTAAAGTCGGTTAGCAGTGCGATTGTAGGTTAAATAACCTCTAACCGCTTGAAGCGGTTGCTATGGCAATTATTAAATTCCACCGGCCGCCTTTTCACCCATAAACCTAACCACTTGCCGCAAGTTGATATTTAAATGCATACAGTTTCAATATACATATATTTGATTATGCCTAGATTATATTGAATAAGTGGGGGTGTGGTTGAGTTGAATTATTTTTCCTTCCATACATAATTTTGTGCAAAAGAAGTTAAGTTAAGAATTAATAATTTGATACTTGTTGCGCGGAAGATGATTAGGAAGCTTAGCGAAGTTTCTATCTCATGACATGTTAATAATTGTTTTTTCTTGAACTTAGATTAACACCGTTTTTTTTTTTCCTTGTGTGTGTGTGTAATATTCCTTGCGCATTTTTTGTAGTGGTATGACTTCAAAAAACTTTGTTACTGATTTGGGGGAATAATTGGGTGCCCGATTGCGGTTATGATCAAGCAACTACAACCGCAACCAGTTGTACACCCTTAATTGTCTGCTAATTGATTGATGTTACCAGGGTTATGTTTAATAGTTGATGAATCGTGTCCGAAAGGGAGGTAAATAAAGTATTCATAAGCTAGCGAATGAAGCGTTTTCTCTTAAGAACAAATAAGTTCACTTGGACAAAGTCATTCATTGTATTCTTAATATTAGGACAAATCGGATATTTCGATGCCAAATGTCAAAATTTTCCCCATCCAATTTTTCTCATTTCAATAACCAATCAGTTGCCTTTTTTTACCAACCTCCAGTCATCCAGATAACTGGTTTTCATAGATTATTGAATCTTTTCATTTTTATTTTTTTTTAAATAGAGGTTTTAGTTTCTGTGAAAATTACGAAGAATCATTCGTTGTGTTCAGACAAATTGAAGAAACAAACAAAAAAGATTACAACAAATTATAACCCAAAACAATGGATTCTCAATAATCTCAATTCAATAAGTTAAGAATTTAGATGTAGAAATTACCAGAAAATACTTGCCGCAAATATGGTAGACGAACTAGGCTAGTTGTCCATTGGAACAGAGCTGCACTGCTAAAGAAAAATACAAAGAGACAATGCTAAAGTAAATCACATAAAACCTACTCACAAAAATTTCAAAATACTAATCAAAATCTGTAACTATTTCCCCTACAAAAACCGCAAACAAATCTATAAAGAAATCTGCAAACTGACCGAGAGAACCTTTTCACGCGGGCATTGGGCGTCGTCGGCGAGGGCTTGGGCACTGCTGCACTGGGCATCATATGCGTGGCATTGGGTGTGTGATGACCCGTTTTTTTTATTTTTTTATTTTTTTATACAGATCATTTGCATAAACATTAATCCCTTAAAATATAAACGGATCTTCACAATAGCACGACGATATGTCGCAAAGCCAACATATGATACATACCCCATAATATGTACCTGGTAAATCAGAGTATAACATCTATCTACTGTGCAACGGAAAACATAAACCTAATAGCGGAAATCACATCATAATCCTCTATTACAAATAATTACAACAAATAGTCATTAAATAACTATCTGAATAAATATTTCCTCAAATTAAATACATAACATAAACGGCTTATACAACAACAAGTGGCACAAGCGTCACAAGTTATAAACAAAACCTATAAGATAGTGGACACCCGTGGTTCAGCAATTATGACTGTCGTAGCGAGCTTCAGCCATAACGTCTCAAGTACCTATCTACAACACCAACAACTACAATCGGAGTACCTGTAGCCAAATGAACATCATCTATATGGGTTGTGGGGGTTTGCCACATCCGTATAGGTGAAACGGTGAGTTCACCGTCTCAGTACATAATACCGAGACCTTAGTAATATTAAACTAACTGAGTTTTTGCAAAGAATCAACTTTTCCTTTTTAGTCTCGCGTGCACTATAACAGCTACCAATTTATAAACTTTTGTTTGAAAACCCCCTTTAGTTGATATAGCAAACACCAATTAATAGAAAACATTTAAAGCATACTATGTAACTGTGAACATATATAGAAGTTACAGTCATCTCACATTGGAAGCAACTACATACATTCTCACCTACTATAATACTTTTGTATTTGGTGGCTCAAATGTACAAAGACCCAGCGTTGCCAAATGTGAATAACTTCGTGTCGAATGCATTACAACTTCATGACTTTGAACAACAGCTGATCATGCCAGTACTAGAGTGGAACTCTATATGCAAGTATGACTTTGCTGAAGAAAAAAATGACATTCCACCTACCTACCGCAGGACACTTACATTACCCAATCCAATAGCGTAAACATCTAAGTACATCAAAGCACAAATCAATTGCATCTTACTTAGCAATACAAAGATACAACGTTGCCAAATGTAAGTAACTTCGTGTCGAGTGCATTACAGCTTCGTGCCTTTGATCAACAGATGATCATGTCAGCACTAGAGTGGAACTCTATATGCAAGCACGATTTTACTGAATAACAAATAACATTCCACCTACCTACCACAAGACACTTACATTACCCAATCCAGTAGTGTAGAAATCTAAGTATATTAAAGCTCAATGCCTTTTAAATCATGCAACTAATACGTTTAGCAAAACTATTATATATAAGACATGCAACACATTCCATCACATCACAATATATGTACGCATATGCGAGTACCATGAGTCGTGGCTCGAGTAACATAAGAGTCCGTGCACTCACATTAACATAGGGTCCTTTCACCCGCATTAATATAGAGTCTATTCACTCACATTACATAGAGTCCGTTCACTCAAGGTTGTACAATTAAGCACGTAAGTAACCATGTTGTGCCGTTAAGCACGCAATGCATCATGTTCCAAATTTTATACTCACTGTAAAATCACATTCATGTTCCACTAAAATCACAGTTTACAAAATTCTCAACCATATTATACAGACACACCATTCATTCAAACTTCACATATCATATTCATACTTCAAAACATCATCATAATTTCAATATACTCAAAAGTACTCAAATCATCAAAAACAGATATATTTAACATACAGTTGGTTCGAGATTTGTAAAACAATATATATTTTACAAACCATTATATATGAAAATAATAATTCTCAATGAGTAGAATATCACATTGGCTGCGTTGGACTCATGACTCCAACATTTTCCCCGTGTTCTAATTACTTGGACTCTACATTGAAGAACCAATTAAAGTCTCCAATCCGGACACGATCCTGCAAACAGTGGTAACGTTAGACTTTGCTATTAAACTCTATACTTTATGACACGTAAACTACCCGCATGCTCACACGTCGCGTTACCCGCTTCTAAAGCTAGCTAGATACCTTAGGCTATTATTAGGTTAATTATTGTTTCTCGATTCCTTTTTATCATGTTTATTAACCCTAAATATATTTACTATTTTGTTGACCGACTATTATTATTATTAACTTATATTTGTTATGTTAAAGTTATTTTAAGTTATTTACGATTCTACGACATTCTCATTTTAACCACCTCATTTAATACTTTTACTCTTACTAGTTTATAACTATTCAAGTAGTTTAGGTTATATAACTTAATTAATTTAATAGGTTATGGACCTAATTGGATTAAACTATAAATTCCATGACATTTCCATTTTTAACTATCCTCTTCAACACTTTATTCTTTATCTAATTTTTCACCAAAGCCATAAATCTTACTATGAAAACAAACTCTCATGGTTATCACCAACACCCAACCAATCTAACAAATTCAACCATTTTCAAACACATTAACCGGAACACATCCTCAACCAAGCTCCACCAACAAGATTCAAGAAAACATCATCAAATCATCCATCACATCACCACCATCAACAATCTATCAAATAATTAGCAATTTATATCCTCCAGCAACCACATACCCAAATCAAGGTAAAGTCCTCAAAACCAATCCAATATAAATTCATATATAACTTCCTACTAAATGAAGGCCTCAAAACATAATCAAAACACTCAAATAAACCATCGAAAGTCAAAGACCCCAAGAGAAACAACCAGTTGGTTTACCCATGGAAGCCTTAACCAAAATTCCAACATTCCAAAACTCCATAGCTTAACCAATCCACCAATGTCCAATATCAATTCATCAACATTCAATGAAAGTCAAAGAACCAAAACTCCACACAATCACATAACCATATCTAAAAGGCTTTACACCAATTCATAATCAACCCAACCCAAATAAACTCAAAAATCATTTACAAACTTTCCAAAACTGAAACCCCTAAAAAACTTAATCAAAATCTCAATAACAATCAAACACTTAAATTCGGATTTCACTAAAATACCCCCAAAAATCTTTTTTCGATTAACATTAACCCTAAAACACCAATCCAAACAACAACCCATGAAATCACTCTCTAATCGATATCCACTTCAACCCATCACAATCACAATAAAAAAACTCTATTAATGTAAATCCAAAACCAACCGCTACACAAATAATATTCACCTATTCGGCCATGAACCCCTAAAAATCATAACTTTAAGTCCTAATATAACCCATATTCTCAAATCATCAACACAACCCAACAAAACACCAACTAATTGAAACCCAAAACAGAAGAATAATTAAATCATAAAACAACCCAAACAAATATCACATTCTCATACGGTTTATCCACCGATGACCAATCCAGAATTTCACTACTCGCACAATAAATCAACCCATAAAATCTATCAAACCAAAACACCAAAAAACCACACCCATTCGACCATCAACACAAAATCTTAAATAAAAATCACTGAACCCAGCATAAATCAACCACTAATCAAAACCCAAAAACTAGAGGATAAGTGTTTTACCTGATCTTTCGTGGTTTCTCCCCATGGCCGAAATTCCAGATTCCTTCTCCTTCTACTCATGGTCGGACAACATCTCACTCCCCATCACTGTGTGAATCCCTCTCTGTCTCACGGTCTGACTCTCCATCTCTCTTGGTTCATCGCTCGGTTGGGTGTGTGTGTGACAGAAGAGAATGTAAAAGGGGGAAGAGTTGTGTGAGAAAACAAAGGAGAAGGGGAAAGAAAGAAAAGGAAAGGGAAGAGGGAGTCGGGCTGGGTCTCAGCATCATAGTTTTGGTCCCTCGGTCGGATCTCTCCCTTAGAAGCTCTCTCTCGATCTCTCGTGGTGTGTGAGCCAAAGAGAAAAGGAAAGGGAATGAAAGGGACACAGTGCGGAGGAGAGGAAAAAGAGATGAAAGAGAAAAGTGGTCGAGAGGGGGAGAGGAAATAAGGCGGGTGCGTGCGTTAAGTGACGAAGAGGAGATGGAGAGAAAGAAAATGAAAGTGATATGGTGAGGACACGTGGCACAATGTGAGTGGCTGTGAGAAGATGATGAAATCCTCAACAGCCAACCAAGTAACGACACGTGGCAAGGGGGAGATTTCTTTTATTTTAAAACCCCCAGCTTGTATAAATTACAGTAGGACCCAACAATGTTAAAATCCCGTCTTTTAATAATTAACACATGACCCCACATTTATGTTAATTGCTCACTACCCATTTAATTAATTATTTATTCAATTAGGACCTACTATAATAATTATTATTCTATTTCTACCATTTTACCTTAGACTTATTTTATTTGATAATATAAATAATATCACCTAGAATATAGTTATTAATCTCATCAATTTAATAAACATCATTTATTAATTACTTAATTTCCTATTTAAACTCTTGGCCTTTACAGGGCGAGTGGGCGTGGGCGTGGGCGTGGGCGTGGATTGAAGATTCAGAAGAGAAGAAGGAAAGAAGAAGAGAAGAAGGAAGAGGCGACTGCATGTTGTGAAGTGTGAAGAGTGGAGAAGAGTGAATCACTAGGTCAAAATGAAGTAGGTCTAATATTATTTACGTTATATATATATATATATATATATATATATATTAACCGATTTTTTAAAATGCTATAACTAGTAACCGTAATCGGGTACCCAGTTGAGGTTATTTTGATTTTTCGATTATTGGCAGTTATTAGCGATGATCAGTTATTTTCGGTTAATAACCGCCCCGCTTGTACATCCATAGCATTAATTAATTATTTTCTTCATTCGCCAATACCTACACAATCGGAGAGCATCATCTTCTAGTTCAAGCATTTGCAATCCCAATAACTCTCTCTAAGGGTGAAATAACTACCCGCTAACTGCAAAACCGTTAAAACCGCCTTAAAAATCGTTAACCACTTTTATTATTATTTATATATATTTGTATTATTATTATTATTATTTTATATATAAAACGACATCGTTTTGGTGTTTAATACCAAAACGGCGCCGTTTCAGTTCAAACTAAACCTAAAGCATAAACAAAAAAACCCTAAGACTCATCTCATTCTCTCAACTCTCACTCAAGTCTCTACGTCGCCTCACTCACTCCTCACTCCTCAGGCCCTCAACCTCTCGACTTTCTCATCTTCGTTTCTCCCTTCTCGCAACACACCGCCACTCGCCCGCCTCTCTCTCTCTCCGCCTAGAAGCTCCAACGCTCCACCATTGTTGTTTCTTTGTCTTTCTCACTCTTTGCCAATAAGTTTTCTTTCTTCTTTTGTCATTAGACTGTGTTTTGGGTTTCTGTTTTTGTTATTTCTTTGATTTCTTTGATTTGTTATAGTTGGATTTCGTCACATTTACGGCTATAGTAAAGGGTGAACATTGAAAATCATAGTTTGATTTGTTTGTTTGTTATAGTTTGATTTTTGGTTGTCCATTTTTGTGTTTTGAATTGGTTTGGTTGTCTGCCTTCTTCTTTGATTTTTTTTTTTTTTTTAGTAAAACTGTTTTTTAGAGAAGTAAAAATAATAAAAACAAAAATGTAATCATAGAAAACAGATTCGATCTTGCACCAAATTAAAGAAAAAACAAAAACTCTTCTTGCATGCACTCGAAGACAAACCAAGTTTATGATGGGTATTAACACTACTAGGAACATTTGGTATTTGTTGAGTTTTATAGAACATTTAAAATCTGTTGTCAATTTAATTAGTTATTGATTTTCTTATAACCAAACCAGCCTGCAAGAACTTTGATTTGTTATTAGGAAGAAGAACAGGCGTACTCTATATATTTTGTACAGAAGACAAAATCAGATTTTGATTTGTTATCACAACTTTGCAATTAGATCAATGAAGATTTATATTTTTTAGCTTTTTATTTTAGATGAGATTTCTTTTTTTTGAAGTGTGATTCTTCTTCCTGTTGGTTGTTAAATAAATTTTATTGTTTATCTAATAACAGATGGCAGACACTTTTAGTGATGCAACCACCCCTGTTATGGTAGAGGATAATTCTGAAACACCTTCCACTGCAAATGTTGGAAGCCCCACACCTTCCCAACAGTCACAATGTAGAAAACCACCTATGAATCAATCCATTGTGTGGAGTCACTTTAAAAAAGTGGAACCGATTAACAAGGAGAACCCTAAAGCTATGTGCAATAATTGCAATAGGTTGATAGGGTGTCACTATAGGAGAAACGACACTTCACCCATGATGACCCACCTTACCTCTAATTGCCCAAACTCTCCACTTAAGAAATCGAAACTACCCAAAAACCAAACATTGTTGCAAATGTCATTCAAGAAACCGGTAGAAGGTGATAGTAGTAACCAAATGGGATTCATGAAGTATGATTCAAACAATATAAGAAATTTGATTGTTCGGTATTTCATCAAAAGTGAGCTGCATTTTAGGCATGTGGAGAGTAATGGGTTTAGGGAATTGAAAAATGGAATTGAACCTAGGTTCAAAGTATCATGTCGTATTAGTTTACAAAAAGATTGTTTGAAACTGTATGAAGAAGAAAAGCTTAGGTTGAGGCTTTTTCGAGCGGTAAAAGGGTTTGCATCACTACCGATACATGAACATCCCTACAAAATATAAACTATATGTGTGTTACCGCTAGCTTCATAGATTTTGATTGGACAATGCATAAAAAAATACTCAAGTTTAACCAAATTCCCAATCATAGGGGTGAAACTATTGGAAGAATGATAGAGAATGCATTAATCCAGTGGGGGATTGATAGTGTGTTCACTATCACAATCGATAATGCCTCAGCCAATAATGTGGTGGTTGAGTATATGAGAAAGATGATGAAGAACAAGAGTCATACTATTTTGGGAGGAGAATTTATTCACATACATTGTGCTGCTTATATTCTAAACCTTGTTGTGAATGAAGGCTTTAAAGACTTAGGTGACTGTGTTTCTAATTGTTGAGACAGATTCCGGTAGGTGACGTGTCGATCAACAATTCGTTGAGGTGCTCCTTCTAAACCTGCAAGTAAAAACTGCGTCGGGGGGGGGGGGGGGTGTGCCGACAATCCCGCTCTGATGCTTAAGTAAGTGTATAATTTTTTAGAGTAAATGCTCAGAGTAATAGTAAGGAGATTAATTAGCGTACCTTAATATTTGAGAGGACCTTGGTATTTATAGAGATTGAGGTGTAGTTGAGATTATTTTCTGTATATGCGGGAATCGGTAGTTGAAGAAGATGTGGCATCGGGCGTACGGATATTTCAGGTTCCACAACCGCTTATCCCGGGCGCACAATCTTATACGAGCGACATGACATTGATGAAGCTCCGGGCGCACGGTCTAGTTTCGTGTCGTGCGTCGTGTCCCTTAGATCCCGGGTATTCCCAAGATACACGCGGACGTTGGTATCGATTGGTACCCGGGTCGGCTATCCGGGTTGGATAGTCGGGTTGGTTGAACAGGTTAGGCCCTGATGATCTTGGCAGGCTTGGATGGATGACATTTTATTGAACCGCTCTGGCCCGGTCGGGTGGACCCAATGGGCCTTGTGTTGGGGCTGGGCCTGGCTACCGAGGAGGACAATATTTTCCCCAACACTAATATAAAGAATGCAGTGAGATATGTGAGCTCTTCACCGGAGATGATGTCAAAGTTTAAAAATTAAATGTAAGAACATGGTGTGTCTATATATTCCAACTAGATGAAACTCTACATATTTGATGTTGAGCACCGCTGAGAAGTACCAAAGAGCTTTTGACCTATTGGGGGAGGATGAGCATAATCATTTTGTTGTTCCTCAACCTATTGATTGGGAAAATGCTAGGGCATTTACGACGTTTTTGTAAACTTTTTATGATGTTACATTGAAGTTCTCTGGTTCAACTCATGTCACCTCCAATTCATATTTTTTGCAACTTTATATTATTCAAAATACATTGAATAATGGTTGTCTCAGTCTTGATCAGGTCCCGAATTCTGTGAGTTTTAATATGAAACATAAATATGAAAAATATTGGGGGACTATGAATATGATCAACTTATTGTTGTATGTTGGTTTTGTTCTTGACCCACGCAACAAGATAAATGCGTTAGTGTTTTGGTTGGGAAAATGCAATGGGCTTGTGTGGACGGATCAAATAGAGGCAAAAGTGAGAGACCTTTTGAATCGTTTAATTGGGCAATACAATAAGTTTCATAGGGGGTGGGGGAGGAGGGAGGTCATCTAACATGGTTGAAGATACAGGAATAGCAGATGTCAATCCTATTCATAGTGATAGTAGTAAGGAAGATAAAAAGACATAGTATAGGTATAACACCTCAGATAATAATAATAATTAAAATATTAAAACTATTTTATAATTTATTTAGAAGGTGTTATTAAAAAGGAGATTAAATTTTTGGAAAAAAAAAAAAAAAAAATCTAGCAGATTGGAGGGACGTGTGGCAAGTCGGTAACTTCATTTTTTTTTATGGATGTCCTTAATCTGCGTAACCTGCACGTAATAGTCTTCTTCTTCTTCTTCAAGTAACTTTCATTCGGTCTTCTGATTTAAATAGACTGTGCTTTTCTTTCTTCTTCACGCCTTCCCTTAACTGAACTGAGAAGCTTATAACCCAGATTAAAATCAACAGGTATTTTCTTGAGTTTTTAGTACACGTTTTTTTTTCTAGCTCTTTAGCTTTATTGGCATATGTATATTATTTTGTTTATTTTCTCTCCTCTCAATACTCGTTCACATCCCAGACCATTGCTTTTGTTTTTTTTCATCTTCTTTTTCTTCTCCTTCTTCTTTTCTCTTCTGTCTCTGTTTCTTTTTACTTTTCTTTTTCTTCTACTCGATTAGAGAGGGAGACGATAGTGGAGATGAGGGAGACCATTACTTGGCCTTCCCTCGGCTCTAGACTGCGTTGGGCCACCCCCAGTGGCCGGGGGTGGCGCGGAGCCACCCCAGTGGCCTAGGGGTGGCCGGCCCCTTCAGCATTTTTTTTTTGTTTTTTAATTTTTTTTTAAAAAAAATAAGTATTTTTATTTATTTTTAATAAATGTTTATTTTTTTATTACGGTGGACACGTGTCGCCATCTTATTGGCGACACGTGTCGCTGACGTGGCATTTGACGGAATCTGTTAAAAATTTTAACAGAATTTGACGCCAGAGATCGATTTGTAATTATTGCATATCACGAGGACCTCCCATGAACTTTTTAAACCATAGGGAGTGAAAAATAATTATGGTATACCACAGGGACCAACGGTGCAATTATCCCTTTATTTTAAAGTCAGTTTTTAATTGTTCATTTTGTTATTTTGTATAAACTATCATTATGCATGACTAAAGAATTTATAGCATGTTTTATTTTCCTGGTGTTGATATTTCCTTACTGAGTTGTCGAACTCACCCCTTTTCCTCATAACCTTTTCAGATGAAAGTTTATATAATCGTCATGAGAGGAGGAGTACCAGTGGGACTCCTGGTTGTTAGTGATCCACAGATCTGGCCCCATCAGTGGGCAACCTGGACCTACTGTTCTGTGGACTAGCTGATGATGTAGATATCTGTAAATAGTTGCAGTTTTAGTACCTGGGGACTCCTTCGTGGACAAGGACTGTAGAGTTAAAAGATCACAATAGTATAGTTTTATTTTGTTATGGAAACTGTACACTTTACTTTCCCTTAACTTAAGTGGTTATCTAGCAATGTTGATTGCTAGCTTTTGTATTACCACTTTACTTTTGAGTTGTAAATAACTTTGAACCCCAGTGTAAATTTTTTTGATACTGCTATTGTAGATAGTATAATTAGAACTATTACTCGTGTCTTGAAACTCTCTGTCTTTTTCATAAACTCACTTAGTTCGCGTTTTCCTTATATCCCAAAACGGGGGCGTGACAATAGGAATATGTTTTCCCAACACCTTGTCACAGAGAATAAATTGGAATGTAGGTCGGAGGTGGATTGATATTTGTTGGATGGGTGTGAAGCAAATATCATAGATTTTGACATATTAAATTGGTGGAAGGTTAATGCACCAAAATATCATACTCTCGCAGAGATAGCTCGTGATGTATTGGCCATCCCTATTTCTACCATTGCCTCTGAGTCCGCCTTTAGCAACGGAGGACGTGCACTGGATACCTTTAGGAGTTCATTGTCTCCACTTATCGTTGAGGCCTTAATTTGCACACAATATTGGTTAAAGAACCGCTCAATGAACTATAAAGAAGAGTTTCAGGACTTTAGGGAAAGTTATGATGAACCTGGTAAATTTTTATGAATTAGTTATTTATAAATTCATTTCACTTACTTTTCATTATTTATTTATTTAACTCAAACTTTTTCTATTGTAGATGGGCCTTAGAATCAAGATTCAAATTCAAGGACGACTGAAACATCTTATTCCTAGAAGAAGGTTATCATTTTTTTACTTGTCATTATATTTATATTACAAGACAATTGCTTAGTTTGTCAATTTTGTAAGTTTATAATATTTCTTGTTGTTATTTCCACATGATTTTGCTAGAAAACCAAATGGGAGTCGTGTTGTTATTTTCACAAGATTTTTTTATGTTGAGTGTAGGTGTGTGGACTATGGATATGGTTTGATTTTTGAATATGGTTTGATAATTGATGAGTGTGGGTGTGTGGACTTGTGGACTATGAACTATTTGAATATGGTTTATTTTTTGATGTTGTGAATCAAACCATGTTGTGAGTGTGGGTGTGTTGACTTGTGGACTATGGACTACTTGAATATGGTTTGATTTGTTGATGTTGTTAGTGTGGGTGTGAGTGTGTGGACTATAGACTATTTGAATATGGTTTGATTTGTTGATGTTGTGAATCAAACCATGTTGTGAATGTGAGTGTGGATGTGTGGACTATGGATTATTTGAATATGGTTTGATTTGTTGATGTTGTGAATTTTCATTTATATGATTGTTTTGGGTTCGAATTTTTATTGATATTATTGTTAAGTAAATAATCCAATCTTAGTTATTACCACTCTTAATAGACATTTTGAGTCTTTGACATCAACAAAATAATAAGTATCATACATTAAAAGCAATGTAGTTTTGAAAACTAAGAGAAAAATGGGCAAAAAAAAAGAAGGATCAAACCAGGTCCAACAGTTAAAAAAAAAAAAAAAAAAAAAAAAAAAAAAAAATCAAAAGCGGTTTGCCGGTTACCGTTGGTAGCTATAACCACAAATCAGCGGTTATAACCACAAATCAGCGGTTATAACCACCAACCAGAGGTTATCAAATAACTGCCAACCGCCTTTTCACCCCTAACTCTACCATGGTCTCGTTCAATCACATCAATGCCAATCTTCCTTTTGATATTGTCCATAACTGCATTCAAATTAATTTTCACAAATCCCATATTAGGTGTTGACCACTTTTGATTAAAAGAATTACAACTTTTTATTCTTTCATGCATCCTTGTGTTATAAGGTCACCTAGAAATTCCAATATTTTCCCCACAAGTTAAGTAGGATGGCTATGGCCTGTTTGGGAACAGAGTTAGAATTTTGATTTTTCTCTATTTTTTTTCCTCATTTTTAAAAAAACAAGTCATATTTTATTCAACTTTTTAAAACTTTTTTAAATTTTATCTCATGAAGTCAAACCTCGAAATTTGCACAATAAATTATAATTCATTTCAAAAAATCCAACACCCAAATGAACCATAAAATAAGCTACAAATTTCTAGACATTGACGCAGTAAGGTCAATTTTTTTTTTAATTTTTTTTTAGACACATCAGAAACCAATTACAACAAGAAAGAAAAAAGACAACAAGGCCTGGGCAACCCAAAAAGAAATCTAAGAACGAAATTATGCAAGGGTAATGCTTCCAAATATGCGGGTTCTTTGACTCGAGGCACGGATGCCACAAAGCCGGGGTCACCATTAAAGGTGATTTGACAAGTGTATTGAGTCACAAGAATCTAAACACCAAAACATGGGTAAACAATGGGATATGGATACAACAAATAAGCCCAGTAAAACAAACAAACAATCACAAAAACAACATCAGCAAGTCTGGCGGGGTGGGAGCCTTCCCGGGAGGCGCGTGAGAACCACGCGCCGCCCAAGGAAGGCCTCTCAGTAGTAGGAAACGGCGGAATCGTCCGGAACCACAAGGGGTTGGTGCGGAAAGTGGAGGAGGGTGCTGTCGGAGGCTCCACGCGTTGGTTGAGTCCATGAGCTTGCTGGCGTGTGGGAAGCACGAGCCATCTTCCAAGCAACGGAGGAGATGAGGAAGACCATCAGCGGACTCTAGAGACTCCGGCAAACCCATTGCTGAGGAGCATGTCTTGAGAGAGAGAATGGAGGTGAGCAGGGGCGGAGGGAGGGGGGGTCGAGAGGGGTCAAATGCCCCCCCTCAACCTCCAAAAATTTACCTTGTCCCAGTAGAAAATTTCCTGCATGCCCTGCTTGCCTACCCTCAATCGCAGATCAGAGGCAATCAACACCCACTCATCAAACATCAGGTCAGGGCAAACGAGTCAAGCAGCTTTGGGATGTCTGAAATTTTTCACAGTTACAACATTTTCAGGCTTTTAGGTTTAGGTTAAATGAAAGGGGGAAGAAGACGATGAGAGAAGATCTCTTTATTAAAACACACCGTTTAAATAACATGCTGGTGGACCACATGCTGGCCTTGTTTATTCGTCAATGGGCTTTTCCTGAGCCGTCAATCCAAAGACTCCAAGCCACTTAGCTCTTATAATAACAGCACAATATAACACAGTACAATTAAAAACAAATGCCATTTAAAAAACAAAAAAACAAGAGCCTAGAAAAAAAACCTAAAATATATACTTACAAAAAAAAAAAAAAATGTCCAAAGTATGGGTCTCAATAGATAAGGCGCCTACTTAAAAAACAAAAGCAAATATATAAGGTCCTAATTTAAAAAGGAAAGGCCGAGCAATACACAGAAGGTATTCACAGTGAAAAGAAAAATTACAAATTGAGATTTAGACTCCCGCAAAATTATGAAGACTGAATTATGAATTCGTTCTTTTAGTCTGTCAATTTTGTTTTTCTTCAAGCCTTCAACAATTTAGATCAATTACTTTTTGATAATTTTCCTTTCTTAAAAAGTTTCATGTATATAATCAAACTTTAATATTGATTAAGCTTTTATTTGTTTATGAAAATATATAGGTTTTGTTACATATTTTAATTATATGAAAAATTATAATTGTAGTTAGCTAAGATTGTGGAGAATAACAATATATGATTTTATTGAGCTCTAATCAAATGTTAAGTGAGCTCGTGTCGAGGTAAATTTAGCATATTTGTCGGTAGATCATCGCTTAAGAAAAAAAAAATTATGATTATCATTCTAATGATAGAGACCAAATTGAAGAGTGGCACAATAATTTGTATATTACATTTATATGTTTTAAACAATAATTAAATTTTGTTGAATTATTTATTTATTTTGTTAGTTATATTTTTTTTAATATTTTAATCATTTTTTTTTCATTCATAATTTTTTCTTTAAAATAATTCTTGACCCCTGAACAAAAGTCTTGGCTCCGCCACTGGAGGTGAGTAGATCTAAAACTCAATAAACGATTCCAAACTCCGAACCTTAATAACCCAAAAACATGGTAGATGAAGAGGGGTAGAGCCAAGAGGGTCTGCTGGTTGAAGGAAAGCAAGAAGAAAGCAAGAAAAGGGAGAGAAAACTCCGATGTAAAGCCGGCTCGATGGTCTGAGAGAGAGCTCTCAGACTTATTTGAGCAAGAATAGTTGTGTGATTATAGGGAGGGGAAAGAGATGACACAAACGAAGGAGAAGGAAGCTTGAAGCTTCCCTCCCACGGAGGGTGCACCCAGGGGCGGAGGGAGGGGGGTCAGATGCCCCCCCTCACCTCCTAAAAAATCTCCTTACTCCTGTATATTTTTTTCTATGCTTCTGGAATGCACTCCTCACCAGTTCATTAATGGGCAAACTTGCCCACTTTGCCGTGAGTTTTATTTTAGTTTTTAGTTTTTTCTTTTTGTCATAACTCATAAACATTTCTCATATATGTAACTAGGTCAAAAAAAACTACAGAGTTCAAAGGTTGAAGAAGGGACGAAGGTGGAAGATAAGCCAACGATTTTTTATCCTGTCCAAAACGTACCGTTTAGAAGTAGTCGTCAGAATTGTTTTAAAAAAAGTCAAGAGTACTCAAGTCTCATTCTCAACCACTACAAGCCAGATAAAAGAATATAAAAAGAATTGTTTAATAGAAGTAAATCATTAAATAATTTGAGTACACACCTTACGATGAAACAGTACTCATTTAACAACTACAGCTCTACAGACTACATGCAACTACAAGCCTAGGACGGTTAGGATTAGATCAGATCTAAGGAGTAAAATGCTCTACCTTTTAAATTTTTATCATAAAAGTGATTTTCAAATTATATGCCATACTTTTTTAAAATAGTAAATCTTATATACGATTAACATATTATTTGAAAATTAATATTTAGAAACAAAATTTAATAAGTGTAGCATTTCTCCAAGTAAAAAGTAAATTAAAGTATTAAACTGTAGGGCTTAGCTAGTGGGATGATCTTCTGACTTGGAAAAAAAATAATGCAGCAATTTTAAAGTATGAAGACTCGTCAATGATAACTGAATTAAATTCTAAGTTACATTTATATGTTTTTAAAAATAAAAATTTTGATGAATTATTTACTTATTGCGTTAGTTAAATTTTTTAATTAATTTTTATTTAACTTTAATTTTTTTTTTATTCATAAATGTTTTTTTAACCACTTAACTTAAAATCCTAGCTCTGCCGCGGAGAGCACCAACTCCCACTATTTTCAATGCCATTCCCAATTTTGCAACATTTCACTGCTATCGTAATAGTCAAACCTTGTCCACAAAAAGAAAAAAAGTAATGATCAAACCATGGCCACTTGACCCGCCTCCCAAAAATAGAATTAAAATTAAAAATAAAAAATAAAAAGAAAAGAAAAAGCAACGAATTTAAGCTTGGGAGGGAGACTGGCTTGAACCACACAACTCTACTCCCGACCAGCCTCTAAAGTGTCTCTTTATCTCTGACAACATAACAAATCCTACTCGTAGGCCCTCTGCCCCGACAACACGATTGGTTGGGTTGCCAACTGCCAAGTCAGCAACTCCACAGATCCACCAGAGGTGGCACAAGAAACTCCATCCTACCTCCCAAAATTTCGTTTCGCGCTCCGCCCGCGAGCAATTTTCATCGTCTCCCTCCTTCCCAAAGTCGGATTCCCTATCTTTGGAGCCAAAACTACGTTATAGAAGGGGCTTTTTCATTCTTTAGAAATATTTTTATTTTAGATTAGCAAAAATATTACATAACGAATGGTATTAAAATAAATAGAGAACGATAATTAATAAGAATAATAATAATAATAATCAGATATACACATATATAAGCAATTGTTGTATAGGACTTGTTTTAGACGAACCGAACCTCAACACCGCTCGAGCTTTCTCCCTGCGATATCGAGTGGTTTTCTCAGGAAATTTGTCTGGTTTTTCTTTAGAGATTGATTATCTGCCTCTTATTATTCGATTGTGAGATCGTAATCCTTGGTTTTCTTTTAAATTTTCCCTCTGCGATTCAAGACGCTACGGAAGCGGTTGAATTTTATTTTTGCTTCTCCTTTCGTGACCTCGTTAGGGTTTCGCGTCGGAATTTAGGGTTTTTATCTAAATTCACGAGGGTATTGTATATCGGAGAGCCATCGCCGTTTCGAAATCGAAGTGTAGGTACTAGGAACCTTCGGGATTTGTTTCCTACTTTCCTGGGCCTTGCTTTCGGTGTTCGATGCGAAATTAGGGTTTGGTTTGGGAGTGTGGATTCGTCGAGTTGAATGGTTTGAAGGATGATAATCAAACGGACTATGAAACTCGAAATGACGAATCTGAAGCGGTGCAAGCTTGAAGATTCTGATTGGGAAGAAGAAGACTACGGCTATGCGCATTCGGTGAATCCCAAGAAAAGGAAACCCAACGGGTATCACTCAGCCGGTAACAGTGGGGTTGAAGGTTTCAGCAATGGCTCAGGTTATTCTTGGTGGGACGGAGAGTTCGAGTCGAATTCGAAGCAATTGAATGGGAAAAGAACGTTGAAACGAAACACGGAGCGGTTTCGGCCGCCGCTGTTGAAATCGTCGCGAGGGCGGATTCAGATGCTGCCTACGAGGTTGTATGACTCTGTTGTTGAAATATGGAGGACCGAGAACTCGAAGTTCGACAAGGATTCGAGCTTAGAAGGTGACGCAATGGAAGTAGAAGATATGGGATTTGATAAAAAGAGCGAGGAGGATAAGTCTCGGTTCAAGAACTCGAGTAGTTCTACGGGAGAAGTAGCTTGTGTGGGTTATAAGAATTTTGATTATAGGAACTATTTGAATTCGAGTAGTTCCAAGGCGAACACATTTGGAGTGAATTCTTCGGAATTGATAGATAGTGAAGGTTATAAATCCAGGTTTAGTTCTATCGGAATTGAGCGAATGGCGAAAGAGAATAGTCATAAGAAGAAGGAAGTTTATAAGCCAGAGGACTTTGCTTTGGGTGATATAGTCTGGGCAAAATGTGGGAGGAGATACCCGGCTTGGCCGGCCATAGTGATCGATCCCATATTGCAAGCTCCAGAAACGGTCCTGAGTTGTTGTGTTCCCGGCGCTATATGTGTTATGTTTTACGGGTATTCCAAGAATGGAACGCAAAGGGTAAAAGTCCTCTCTCTTCCTTTCTGGATATGATGTTTCTTTTTGGTCTATTTTGGGTTCTAAGTGAATTGTGTTGGGCAGGACTATGCGTGGGTGAAGCAGGGAATGATATTTCCCTTCATGGAATTCATGGACAGGTACGTAGCTAAAATGGTTTTTGAGTGATGTTTCGGGTAGTTGCTATTGAATTATCAAGCGTTTGCTAATAGCTTGCTTTGTTCAGATATCAGGGGCAGACCCAGTTGTACAAGAGCAAGCCGACTGATTTTCAGATGGCATTGGAGGAAGCATTGCTGGCAGAAAACGGTATTTTGGACGCAAACCTTGGGGCTGCGCAAATGGCTAATCCGGATACAAATCTCAATGGGATCCAAGAGGCCACTGTAAATTTGGACCAGAAATATTACTCTCAGAATCAGGCAAGTTCTTCAGAACATAATTTTCTTACCACTCTTCCAATCTGGATGCCTCTCTCTGTTTGCTCTTTCTATTTTCCATGTCGCTGCCTGAGTTTATATTACGAGGTCACTTGGGTGTTTTTGTAGAATTAGTAAGGCCACTTCAGTTTTTAGTTTGTGGAAAAATTGAATTTCCTGTGTAAAATACCAATCATAAGTTTTAACAATTTGCCTTTGTTAAAATTTTCCCTTCTTGCAAGTATTTTAGTCTGTTGGAAATTTGTGCCACAGATTTATATGTTTCAGACCAATTATGGTTCCAAGTTTAGGTTTCTACTTTAACAGTTAAATGCTCAGAGAATCTGGCCTGTTCAGTAAAATGATTCATCCAGTGATTTAATTGCGTGCAGGATGAATGCTATAAGGATACACGACCCTGTGATGGCTGTGGTTTGTTTCTGCCATGCAAAACTATGAAGAAATTGAAGGGCTCAACATATGAAACCCTGCTTCTGTGTAAACATTGTGCTAAGGTGTGTTATATATAAATGCTTTATTTGGGAGAACCATTTCTTGAAGAACTTCATTGTATCTTCTTGTTTTCTAAGCGATGTTCATGTCAATATTTCTACAGTTAAGAAAATCTGGGCAATACTGTGGCATTTGCAAGAAGACTTGGCACCATTCAGATGGCGGGAATTGGGTGAGATTATCAGAAAATCTAAATTAGGGTTATTATTTGTTCTTTTCTTTTCCCTTTTGAAAAACAATTGAATGATTTCAGAGATTGTTTGACTTTAACTCTTTGGATTTAGGTGTGTTGTGATGGTTGTAATGTTTGGGTGCATGCTGAGTGTGACAATATTTCCAGCAAACTCTTCAAGGTGATTATCATTCTTATTTGTGATTTTATTTTTCCGTTACTTTCGAATGTTTGTTTACCCTAGTTCATGAACGCCTGGAGGATCACTGACTTGTTTATGGTTTCAAGGATCTGGAGAACATTGATTACTATTGCCCAGATTGCAAAGCAAAGTCCAATCACGAATCATCAGCTTTAGAAAAATGCCAGCGAAAAATGAAGTATGTCTACACTATCTGTGTTTTTCTGCAATTCTTTTTGGGCAATTGCATATTTGACTGTATAGGCTGACTTTGGAGGTTATAATCAAGTTCAAGCTTAATGTTGCACAATTTGTGAAGCAGGTCTGTAGAAAATGGTAGACAAACTGTTCTGCCTGAGAAGGTAACTGTGGTGTGCAATGGGATGGAAGGAACATACATTCCAAAACTTCATTTGTAAGTCTTGAACTCTTTATAAGTACTAGGTTGATTGAAACGGATTTCATATTGTCTGGGACCTTTTTTCTTTATCCTTTCTTGCTCACTATTTCATTAATTTTCTTCTTATGCTCTCCTCACCAGCAACTTTCTTTCTTTCTTTTCTTTTCTTCTTCTTCTTCTTCTTCTTCTCTCTCTTTTTTCTTTTCCTTTCTTTCTTTCTTTTCATTTTTTTTTTGTTTTCCTGTACAAAGCATTTCTTGTTTTCATTGAGTACCTTCAAGTATCTATTTTAGTTGTGATGTTAGTAATTTATTTCACACAATTTTTTTCTTGAAATTTACATACTAATTTGAGACTTGTCATTTAATCTGATTAGGGTTTGTTTTTTTATGGACAGTTCTAGTTGGTTAGGTTAACTTCATTGTGACATTTCTGGCGATTTGAATTATTATTTTAAAGAAGCATCCATTAAGCTGTTTCTGTTTCTTTCTGTCTTAGAATTATGTGCAACTGTGGTGCATGCGGTCTAAGAAGTATACACCTAGTGAATGGGAACGGCACACAGGTTGCAGAGCCAAAAAGTGGAAGTATAGTGTGAAAGTGAAGGGTACAATGCTGCCACTAGAAAAATGGGTCTGTACAAGTTATTCTCATTTTGAATGCATAAATGATATCACTTCTTCTCAATGGCTGTTGTGGATGCGAAGTATTTTCCTGATAATTTTTGCATTGGATGCATAGATTTGCCTTCTATTTTACTACTTTTCAATGTATAAATCATTGCACTAGGATTTTAAACGTCATTTAATATTATGGAGTTCTTGTTCCTTGTATGTTATGATATGCATTTTAGTCTTTACTGCCCTTGGTTAGAGACTTTTTGTACCTTAGTTTTTAGAACCAATTCTGTAGCTTTGTCAAAACAAAAGTTAATATCTGTTTTGTCTGTTCCAGAAAAAAACAAAAAAGAAGAAAATCTGATTTTGTAGATGTGGAAACCTTTCAGAACCCAGATTTTTCTATGCAAATCTGTTCTAGCTTGTTTTCTGTTAAAATTTTCTAATTTGTATCATTTTCATCAGTGAATTTTTTTTTTTGCTTTTTGCAATTATCTCAAGTAAATTTATTTCCTTTCAATTAATCAGTATGTATTTGGCTCAGGCTAGGATTGCTTTGATTGTTGATTTTTAACCCATGATTTGTAGTGTCTTTGAATTAATGAATAATCTAAGAACTTATCTGAATCTATTAAGTTATTGAGTTGGAATCAATTTTCTAGACGTGGATTTGTGACACTAGTACAACCCTGATGTCCTCTAAATTTCTATGAAATTATTGGAGTGATTGAAGCATTCCTTTTCTCTTCTTTTTTATTTTTTATGTTTTACTTTTTACTTTTTGGTTAAAGATAATGAATTGTGTGTATGGTAGCTTTGTAATTTCCTGCTAACATTGAAGCTGCTTCAGATTGCAGAGTATAATGCGCATGGTAACGTGCATAGTATGGATCCTCTGAAGTTAGATAAGCAGCACTTACTTGCTATTTTGCAAGGTAAAACATGCACTTCACTGAATTCTTTACATGTTGAAGGCTTTTTCTTTTCTGGTTTGCTTGTGTTGGTGCTGTGTCTGCGGCAATAAGGTCTTTTGGCGGATTGGGAGGAGACTGATTTTACATATTTTAATTGCTGCAGATACATATGTGCCTGTTCATGCAAAATGGACAACAGAAAGATGTGCTATTTGTAGATGGGTGGAAGATTGGGATGATAACAAAATTATTATCTGCAACAGGTATTTCCATCATGTATAGGATCTTTATAGAAAGTTTGCATTTATTGGGTGTTTAAATCAAAATTTGCTTGATGGTAGAAGATTGGATTATATCTTATGCACTTCACTACTGAATGTGTTTTCTGATACTTCTTTTGTGGGGGTACAGATGCCAAATAGCTGTCCACCAAGAGTGCTATGGGGCAAAATCTGTTCAGGATTTTACTTCATGGGTTTGTAGAGCTTGTGAATCACCTGATGTCAAAAGAGAGTGTTGCCTCTGTCCTGTACAAGGTATGCCATCTGGATTAGTGTCTTTAGCAGTTCTTTGCCAATCTGTCCAGAATGCTTATATAGTAAAGTTCTTTATGAAAATGCCAGTATATGTTTATTCTTCCTGTGTTTTCCAGCAAACCTTCTTGGTCTGTTCAGATAAATAATTGTGGCTTTTATTTTTTGAATCCCTGCATTCTTTTTCTTTTTTATCATAACATGGATGGTACTCATTACTTATCAAAAAAAAAAAACATGGATGGTACTCATTAAGGATACAATCCTGCTTCCCCCTCTTTCAAATTTACAAGAGTTAACTTTTGCCACATGACCATCATGCAAATATGATTACTATATATATAGATTTTAAGGAGTATACTGGACCTATGTACTTGATAATGCTTGTTATTTAATCACTGAAGCTAACTGTCTTCCAGTGCTGCTATTTATATTTCACTGTCTTTCAATGCTAATATGTTCTTGTTATATCTGCAAACTGCTTATATAGGTGGTGCTCTGAAGCCAACTGATGTTGAGACGCTGTGGGTTCATGTTACATGTGCTTGGTTCCGGCCAGAAGTTGGTTTTTCAAATCATGAGAAAATGGAACCTGCTGTGGGAATCCTTAGAATTCCGTCTAAGTCATTTTTGAAGGTAAAATGTTCTTCTTAATGGTTGTCTAGACAGTTTTCAGTTCTGGTGCTTCAATCACAAAATATATTATTCACAGTATTAAGAGTTGGAAAGTCTTGTGGTTTGATTGTGATTTCTCTCTCTTTTGGACTACAGTCTTGTGTAATCTGCAAGCAGATTCATGGTTCCTGCACACAGTGCTGCAAGTGTGCTACTCATTTTCATGCGATGTGCGCGTCAAGAGCAGGATATAGCATGGAAGTATGTTTTTGTAGCTCTTTTACTCGTGAACTGACAATATTTGAACTAATATATAATATTATTGAATTCCACTGCATAATTTTTTTATTTTTTTTTAGGCCTGCACGTCTGTATGATGCGTGCTTCCATTTTCAAATTATTCTTATATAATTCTTGAGTAAATAATATGAAGATGGAACAAGTTTGGTGATTATATTAACATTATTTGTTGAAATTTCAGTTGCATTGCTCAGAAAAGAATGGGACACAAAAAACCAAAAAGTTGATATATTGTGCAGTTCACAGGTTTGATTTGCACCCATCATTTGTTTCCTCATTTTCTTCATCTATTGCATTCACCAGTGGAAGTCAAGCAAATTTTTTGTTGGTCTATTCCATGATGCACGGCATTTATTGGTCCAAGCCTACTTAATACCGTGGTTTTTCTGCAGGGTCCCAAACCCTGATGCTGTTGTAGTTGTTCATACTCCTTTGGGGGTTTTCTCTGCCAGAAGTGTGGAGAACCAGACGGGGTGTTTCAGGGGTTCAAGGCTAATTTCATTGAAGAAAACTGAAGTTCCTGAATCTTCAACCATAGAGATTAATGAGTTTGAGCCACTCTCTGCTGCAAGATGCCGTGTTTTCAAAAGATCAAACAACAAGGTAACTTATGTAGGAATATTATGTCTATAATATGTTTGTTTCATCAGAATACTAGTTGCTTTACTTATTTTCTGCTCCTGCTGCAATCTAAGGTATAGTCAAATTGTCGTTGCTATTGTTGTTTTCTGCAACAAGCTAATATCAGTTTTTCTTCTCTTATTGGTCTCATCTTAGTTTTTGTTTTGTTTTACCAGAGGGCTGAAGGGCAGCCAGTATGCCACCGATTGATGGGGCCAAGCCATCATTCTTTAGATGCAATTAGTAGCTTGAGCACAAATAATGTAAATTCTTGTCACCTTTTGGATTTGAAACTTTTGCTTTTGGAAGGGGATAAACTTGTTTGGCTGTTTTTGGCGGAGTAATGAGACAGATGAATGTACATTTACATACTTTCTGTCGTCTTTTAACAGGAAGTAGAAGATCCTAAGATTTTCACTTCATTCAAGGAACGGCTTCACCACTTACAGGTAAATCTTATTTTTTCATATTGCAATAGTTACTGCCTACGTGATATAATTTTTTTAATTTCTACTTTTTTTTGGTCTAACATTTTTCATTAACATTTATTTGTGGCTTCAGAGAACTGAAAATCATCGGGTTTGCTTTGGTAAATCTGGTATACATGGATGGGGTCTCTTTGCACGTAGGAATATTCAAGAAGGAGAAATGGTAGGAAATACAGTGGTACATAAAAGACGCTTTTTCAATATATGTGATATGTGTATGTGTGTATATATATGTATATGTATTTATGTGCGTGTGTATTTGTATGTATGCATATAAAGTATGTCTATGTTTCTTTTTCTATCTGCATATTACCTGATATTGAGAATTTTTCTTTAGGATACCCAACTTCCCAAAATTTTATAATAGATCGACAAACAATGGTGTACTTATATTCTGCTTTAGAGCACTAGCAGCAAACACCTAACCATTTTTCATAAATTTAGGAAAAATTTAGGGAATCAAACCACTTTTGATTTCCCTATACAAATACACTCTACAACAGCTTCTCTTCATCTTTTCCTATATATTAAAATAATATTTTTTACCTTTTACCTTTTTTTTTTTAAAAAAAAACAGAGAGACAAAGAGCAAGGAAATCTAAATTGGCAAAAGATCAACACAAATCCAAAACAAGATAAACACAGAGGAACAACCAAGATCAATAATCACTATAATTGGATAAACAAAGAGGAACAACCAAGATCAATAATCACTATAATTGGATAAACAAAGAGGAACAACCAAGATCAACATAAATTCAAGACCAAATCAAACACCTATTCGGCCGTTACCCAAAATCAGTATCACCCAATTGGCCATCAATTTCCACATGAAATCAACAATTGATTGAAACCCAAAATCAACACAATTTATCCACAATCCCAGAAATTCCAACAAAAGCTTTCTTCCTGCATAGCATCTCTCCAGCAAGAATGATTGAAGGCTTCAGCAAATGATTCAGCGTGCCTTCCTTGGATAGACCCGATCTCGCATACCTCTCTCCCGCGGAAAGGCAGCTAAGAGACTGCTTCTGGCTCTGTTTTCCTCTGCTTTGTCAGTCAGCTTCTTCTATGGTAAGGTGTTGTTGCCGAGGCGAAGTCGAGTTATTATGCTTTTCCATGTGTTTCTTCGAACGGGCGGGCGGTATGAAAGCGAGAATGAACTCTTTCTCCAAGGCCGCCTCCAGCGATATTGGATTCTCTAATAGATACGGATTATTATTCGACCTTCCACTGGTTGTTCGGTGAGCATCTCCAGTAATAATTAGAAGCATCCATCCGCTTCTCCCTACTGACCGTAGGTTCTGATCTCCTCCCATGAAGACTCTTCATAGCATTGTAGAAGAACTTATTCAGTATCACCAAATTGGCCATCAATTTCCACATGAAATCAACAATTGATTGAAACCCTAAATCAACACAATTGATCCACAATCCCAGAAATTCCAACAAAAGCCAAAATCAACCCAATCATCACTGAGCTTCGCCGGAGCTAGGTTGCGAGTCCACCACCCTATTTCCCGTCGCACACCGACAGTGGCTAGCACGCCACAACCGCCCCTCCCTCTCTCTAATGCAAACTCTCTCTCGGTTCTTCAGCTTGTCGGCAGCGACATCGTCCAAGGCCCAACCCTTGATCCGGTGCTCCAATGAGTGTATACCAATGGTTTAGGGAAGTTTTTGGGAAGCTGTTGTGGATGGATTTTTGTGGTTTTTTTGAGATTTTTTTCTAAAGATAGTGAAGGGAATGACTTATAGGGTATCTGCTGCTAAGGCTCTTACTTTAATAGTTGAGATAATTGCGATCTGTCTGCTTTGTCTCTATCGTTTAAAGTGTTAAATACATCACTGGGTTGTTTTTCAGTGACAAACTTGTGGTTCATTCTCTTTCCCTTTTGAATGCGGGCAACTGATGCTAGGTGTGTATGTACCCAGGTTGTTGAGTATCGTGGTGAGCAGGTGAGGCGCAGTGTTGCAGATCTGAGGGAGGCAAAGTATGGATCAGAAAGCAAAGATTGTTACGTGAGTTCCTTTCTTCCCTTTTTTTTTTAATAGGAAAATGATATTTGTACACACACTCACAATGGCTTGCAATTGCTTATATTATTAGATATCATTATGCCTATATTGGAAGTCATCAGAGGTACTATGATGCTTCAGATGCAGTCAGGGAATGTCGGGGACCACTGTTTCTCTGTTTAACCAAGCATAGATACCCAATGCATATCTTTTGCTCTCTCTCTCTCTCTCTCTTTTAAATGCATGTCTTTTTACTCCATTTTAGCAAGTAGGTAAGCATGTTGTACTACAGTAGTAACGTATTAAATAGTTGAACTAATTTTAAGTTGGGATTTTGTGACTAATAATGTCAAATCATTTACAGAACTACAGATGACTAATTCTTCCATTTTGTTTTACTGACTTGACAATTGCTGGTGTTTTAAGTATGCCCAAAATTTCTTGCTTTCCAGCAGGTTAATTTTATATTATTCTATTGTGACTTATATTCGTCTATGAATCACGGTTCTTAAAGTCCAATGAAAATTTTATGCAGCTTTTCAAGATAAGCGAGGAAGTAGTAATCGATGCCACAAATAAAGGGAATGTAGCACGTTTAATCAACCATTCGGTAAGTTCGTCGGTTGGAGTCGGAAGTTTTTGCTTGAAGTGAGAAAATCGCATGTTCTCGATTACACTTCAAGATGACTATGCTCAATGTGTTTTTCATGGCTTGGCTTGACCTTCTATGTTATGATGCTAAACAACTTAAATCTCATGTTGCTGCAGTGCATGCCCAACTGCTATGCGAGGATCATGAGTTTCGGTGATGAGGAGAGCAGGATAGTTCTTATTGCTAAGACTAATGTTTCTGCTGGTGAAGAACTAACGTGCGATTCATTCCCTGACCTCTTTTCTCTCTCTCTCTCTCTCTCTCTCTCTCTCTCTCTTTGTGCGTATGTGTGTGTTGTGCATGAATGCATTGACATTCAGTTTGGGCTGGTTGAAGGATAAACATTTTTTTTTTCCCTCTGAAACAGGTATGACTACTTATTTGATCCGGATGAGCGTGATGAATTGAAAGTTCCTTGCGTGTGTGGAGCTCCCAATTGTAGGAAATTCATGAATTAAATTGCACATTCTTTATTTCTATTGTCTCCGCAAGGAGCGCTGATCCATTTCCTAACCAACGAGGGATTAATTCTTTTTCCTAGGGAGCTCGTCATTTTTTTTTCACCCGTATATGTAACGATTTACTCACAATAAAATGTAAATTCACCAGCTTTTTGGTTGGTGCCATTTTTCCAAATAATTGCGTATCATCTTTGTAATATTTATATCATGGTATTTCCTGCTGTGGATAACACAATCAAAGAATAAAGTAATAAGGGGAGAATTAATTAGACACTAACAGAAGTAGAAGGAAACAGGAAAATATAGTGGATGACACGTGGCTCAATTTGATTGCTTTGAATCGGTTGGTGCCTTGGTGGAGCTCTTCCTTTAAAAGGAAAATATCCTCTCTATTTTACGATGATAATTTAAAGTTGGGCCACATAAGGCACCAAAACCAAGAAGGCCCAAGCTGGAAACAAAGTAGAAGCGAAGACAATGTAATAATATCAAAATGAGTAAATATAATATATATAAAATAAGAAAAAGTGAAAAAGTATGGATTAAGTAAGAAAAAGTACATAAGTAGTGAGAAAGAAAAACTTGGTTACGGGAACCGAAGGTTAGGCCGACTACTTACTTTAGTATAGCTGCACCTAAAAAAGTTTATTCCTACCTCCTTTCCATATGGTCAAGCAGTTTCACACCTTAGCACAAGCGCTAAGCTATAATAATTCATTTACCTTCGGCCTAGATATTTTATAACATATCTAATAATATATGAGAAATGCTACATGTATCAAATCTTTTACAAAAAGAAACTTACAAACTGATGTGGAACCTCATATAAGCCTCCACGTCAGTTTGATGGTCAAAATTTTTGAAACCAATAGACAAAAATGCCTTGCCCTTTCCTGTTGAACCCAGCCCCGACCACCGGTTTCCCCACCCACGCCGACCCACGTCGACGACCATCCAGCCACGACCCCGACCCCCCGACGATCGGCGACCCTCCAACAGAGACGGCGACATGGAATCTGGCCAGTCTCTGGTTTCTCTCTCTCTTTTTCTGTTGCACTGTGGATTCTTGGCCGGATCTCTCAAACCCACGCCGGTGTGCGTGGGTTTCCGGCCGGAAATCAACACACCCACGCCTGAAACCACGCACACCGGCGTGGGTTTGAGAGATTCGACCGGATCTCCCGAAAGGAATCCCGGCCGGATCTCTCGAAAAGAATCTCGAGACCGGCCGAATTCCATGTCGCAGTCTCTATCGGAGGGTCGTCGATCGTCGGGGGGTTGGGGTCGTGGCTGGATGACCGGCCGAAGTGCTGTCCAGTTTTCCCATATTGCTGGTCGGTGTAGATTGACGGGATCGGCATTTCTTGACTGTAGCTTTGTTTTGGATTTAAAGGGCATTTTTATTTTATGGAGAATGCCACGTCAGTTTATAAAGGTCTCTTTGTAAAAAATTTGGTACACCTAGCATTTCTCATAATATATATGATGTTAATATTATAAGCCCGACTGGCCATCAATTCCATGCCGGCAATTACAATCATACGCCCATTCTTTTTAGTGGTGATAATTACACACGTTCATATATTTGTACTAGTTATTTTATGCGTTAGAGTCTCCAACAAAAGAGAGTAGGCCCAACTAAACTTGGTCCATAAATCAGATCCAACTGGAAATGGAACTGGGACCTTAGGCCCAAATATTTTAGAATTTATTCTCATATTTATTTACTCCTATTCATTTAGTTTAAATCTATGGAGTACTTCGCGCGCTTATAAATAGGCGAAACTGTGAGAGAGAGATTTCGGACTTGCATAATATTTTCTCATTTGCTTTTGGCTCTGAGCTCCAGAGCGATTCGCATAGCAACCATGGGAAAGCGACTGCAAAGTACTGGTCTGCAGCCAGACCGATTGGAGAAGCGGTTGCGACGAGCCAAGCCTATTTGCTCTTGCGGCTCTCCTCGTCCAGCTTTCCTGACTGCTCACCCCTCTTTCTCCTGGTTCTCTCTCTCTCTCTCTCTCTCTCTCTCTCTCTTTGCGAAGTTAGCTGGAAATCGACTTGATCTTGTAGAAAATCTCAAACTCAGCTCTAAATTTCGTGCACGAACGTGCATGTTGGTAAAGTTATGCGTATCTTGAGCGTCTTTGAGTTTCAAGTGAGAAGCGAGTGAATGCAGGTGTTATTTGAAAATTGATTCGAATTTTATAATTCCGTTAGAAAATTTTCATTTATCTGTTTTTCGAAAATACTGTTCGGTGAACTTCGAATCTCGCTTGTAAGGCTAGATAAAAGCAAATCTGTTTTCATTAGGCAATTTTACATTCGTACAGCTATTTGAACCATATTCTGAAAAAAAATTGCTGAAAAGATTTCTAAGGTACCGTCGTACCGAACTATGACTTGAAAACTAGGTTATACTCTGAATGATCGATCGAATTTTAAATAATGAATTCTAAAATTTTTGGCAAAAAATAATGCATTTTCTCTAGTTTTTGCGAACTCTGTTTCTGTTTGAATTGCTTAGTTCAATTTCGTTAAAGCTTGAAGTGGTTCATTCTAATTCCTGATACTCTGTTTGGTAAGTGAGAAACCGGAGGAAATATTATTAAGATCACGTTCAGAATTTATACTTGGAAAATAAATTTACTGAACTGATGCTTTGAAGGCTTAATTTCCTGTGTTTTGTCAGAAAGAAAACAGAACAATTATGTTTAATTTCATTCGGATCTGGAATCAAATTTGAATTCTCACTAACTAACTTTGAAGAAGTGGTCTGAGTTGACTCAAAACTGAACAGTTAGTTCATTTGTTGAATCACTTCTGTTTTACGCCTTTGACGTGAAACTTTCTGTTTTGATTTTGAGAAAACTGAAAAAGAATAATAATACGTTTTTTCTCTTTCTAAAATTCTCTCAGTAACCAGATAATGCCTAACAGAATTTAATTTTCTTTTTCCAAATTTATAATCTCTCTGTGTACAAATTTGTTTGTTGTTCTTTCGAAAGGTACGAAAAGGACGTGTGGACAGAGATCGCGAAGTTTCTGGACGGACGGTCTCTGGTGATGCTCGCCTTGACGAGCAGATGGTTCCACCGTCTGATCATGGAAGACAGCATATGGAAGTTCGTGTGCCTACGTGATCTTCAGGTCCCTGCTCCCGAGCACGTGGCATTCAAGTGGATCAACCTCTACACTTCAGCCTTCGGTAAGGATCAGACATAGCCTCTAGATGCTTTCCACGTGTCTTTTGTGAATGGTGCTGCAATGAGTTAAGATTGGTTGGTACTCATTGTACAATAACCGTCGGATCAAGTTTGATTTATGACTCGTTTGGGCAGATGGGAGTCACTCTTACACGTTCCGCCAGCAGGAGAAGCATATTGGTGAGTTCCGTTTTCTTTGTTAATGAAAGGTTCCAGCCTTCCAGGTGCTTCATTGACTACCATTAATTGCTTTTTCGACCAACCTTATTTTCAGATTTCCTTATTAGAACCACCTGGTGATTCTGAACCCATCCAGAGATTAATTCAAGGCTGGTTTTTAGTGCTCATATGCATAATTCTAGTTGCAAAAATTCAGTGCACTGTATAGGGTTGTGGGTATGTTCGGTCATTTATCGAAATGTAAGAAGTTAATTTACATAATATTCAGATAATTGTGGCTGAATGGGGATGATGGGGCAATGCTCGTAGCGCAAGAGCTATTAACTTAAAGTTATGGTTTTATCGAGCATATAAAAAGAAAAATCGTAGTACTGGTGGTGTCTCTTATGTGAGAGTTTTCCAGTAATTTTGCTTGATTAGGAAGGACTAAACCATTAGCTTAAAAAGATATATGATCATTCGGAAAGTTCATGCTTCCTAATAAGGAGAACTTAATTCTAACATTTATGGGAACAAGTGACGTCAATTAAGTTTTTTTTTTTTTTTTTGGGCGGGGGGTGGGTGGGTATTCTTAGATATATCTCCTTGTAAGAAAATCATTTCAGAAAATGGAATGTGGAAGCATAGGTTGTCTGATGCTGTCCTTGAATAAAGCATATAAAATATTCAGTTAGATGTTATACACAACCGTCACTTTCTTATTTGATATTCTCCTGAACTATACAGATGCAAGTATTCCCGCATTAGTAGAGAAATGAATTTATTCACTGTATTTTTTATTTGATGGGAAAATCAGATTGGATGCGAATTGGTGCATTTTTCCTCGAATCTTCAGAAGCACTCCTCACAGAAAGGCTGAGCTCCCCAGAGGAAATCCCAAAAGAAGATACTATAGAGAATATTTTGGAGTCTTGCGGCTGTTGTGTGTTAGACAAAGTTAAATCTGGGATCTGGATAGCTGGTAGTTCTTTCTAAGTCACTTTTATAGGATCCAATGTTAAGATTTTGTCACTTCAATTAACCTTGAAATTTACCTGGGGCTGATGTTTTCAGATCTCCAGCTTGTTCGATGCCCTGTCTGCGACCTCAATACATGTGATGGTGAGCAACAAAATTCACTACTACCAACAAAAGAACAGAATCACTTTTCAATTTATTTGATTGATGAGATTAGCAGCCACCATATATGATTAAAAAGAGATGTGACTATTCAATCATTAGCCCTTTCGCACAGAAATAAGGCCTTACTTAGAGAATCTGGTATTGTATTCTGACTCTGAGTCATACTTGAGTAGCTCTGAGGTTTTGGCGGCCGTTAGTAAAGGCAAGGTTTATAATATCTAGTCTTCACAGGCTCATCCACTTCTATTATGATTCAGAAGCTTATTCTTATATATATATATATATATATATATATATATATATATATATATATATATATATTTGTGTATTTTATAATTCCTTAGAGGGCATGCTTGTTTTTTTTATCGAAAGGTAATTCACTAATCCACCAGATTTTGCTTTGCTAATGAATAAGCCAACATGCATTTGCAACATATCTTTTGTGTTGAGACTTATATTAATTACGATAACTGATGCATCCTATCACTGGTCCCATGATCAATCTTAAGTACTGCATAAACAGCTGTCCATTGCGAGCAGTATGTCTTGCTCTCATATTGAAACACAGGAGTTTTTTTATCCATCAGGCCCGCCGTAGTATTCATGACCTGGATAGTATCCTGTTTATGTAGGAACAATGCAGACATTAGATGCAAGGCATATAGAGCTGTTCCTCTGTGAGGAGTACCAGGATGGAAGCTGGGAATATGAGCTTATTGGATCTCATGATGTCAAAAAGCGCGTAAATGGAGCTTCTGCAGCCCTTTTTGACGTCAAACACCTCAAGGACCGTTCATCATATGGTAATTCTTGATACTCCATAGTCGATAGACTCCATACCAATTTAAGTCACTGTTCTTCATTCTTCTGTCACCAAAAAGAATCACTTCGACTTTTTATATTATAGCCTGAAACACCTGTAAATAGTGTCTGATCTTGTCTATCAAGTCCCTGATTCTATGTCGAGCACAATTTATCATGTTATTAGTTTCTTCCAAACTATTGAAAATTGAAATGATCTGATACTAATTTCCGAATGAACTGGCAGCGATCTTTAATCTTGATTCATGGATGGGAAAACCCAGTGACTGGCAGCCAAAGGCTACGATCGCTCTCCATGCGGTTGCTGTCAACACCAATTTACAAGAAAATGAAGGTGGGTATCCTTCAAAGCTCAGATATATATGTTAATTTAATAAATTTCAGCAGTGATTTTGTCACGATGTCCTGATATTCTTCTATCCTCTTGGAAGCAGGACTTCACCTCAAATACCAAACCATGAGAGCTGGAGCTGATGGGGAAGTTGTTTCTATTAGAATCTCTCAGCAGCTCCTGTAATTCCTCTCAAATCCCAAAACCTTATACCATCTCTTTGACACCTGATTTAGAGAAGTAATTCTTCAACCATAGAAATCTTATTGGCTAGTAACTTTTATGTTGCTCCTATTAAAGAACATGATCAAGAGTCGAGATAGTCTGGTCTTCCCTGTGAGCACCGTGTTTTTCTGTCGCTATATGAGGAAATGACAAATATTTTTCAGGAACCTGTATGAATGAGATTGCATACTTTCATGTATATGCATGGATATGTGAAAAAAAAAAAATCAAAAATCAAAAATACAAACAAGAAATCAATTGTTAAAATTTTGATCATGCAAAAACCAGCAATGTAAAGCACGAATCAATCAAAGAACAATGCTCACTCAAATAAATGTGAAGGCTTCGGCATGATAGTGTGACTCACTTTTAGTAGACCACAGTTTGTCCTGTTAAACGAAGGTGCGCAGAAAATCCTTGTGCATACCTTTTCTTTCAATTGAGAATATACTTGTGATAGTTGGAATATGCTCTAGTATAATTCACAAACGCAATGACGTTAAATGTGAGCCATGTTGACTGGTCAAGAGCAATTGAGTTTTGACATAAGCGAGGAGGGAGATTGGAAAGATTGACTTCGGCTTTAAGGAATGGCATCCACTCCAATCACCGTTGGAGATAATTATGACCTTCTTCGGGAAGATAGTTAGAGATTCAGAGTGGTCTCAAGACTCTCAATATTGCACAATAGCCGGCTCTCTTGTATGGCTATATAACTTTATTTTTATTATTATTTTTACTCTGTAACGAGATTGTGTTAACTATTTAAAAAGATTAAAAAAAGGAATTATTTTGTAATGTAATAGATTAAAAACGAAAAAAGTAGGGCTATCTTTAACAAAAGTGTTTTAAAATGCCTTTTTGTCTTTTCTAACACAAAAACGCTTTTCAAAAATTAATTACCAAACAAAGTACTTTTAAAAGATAAAATACAAAATATTTACTCTTATTCTCCACCGACGAATTTATGACGGTCGTAATGTATGATAGAGCAATTAGAATGGTTTATGCATTTTGGATTCTATGTAAAATAACTAACCAAACCCTTAAAAAATATTTTTGTCTAGTTCTCTAGCGCTCCGTTTCTTTTGGTGTAAAACATTTTATGGAAGATGTTTTTCGTATTTTTTAGTGTTTAGTACGACTAAAAATAATAGTCAAACTAAAAATATTTTCGGTTTGACCAAAAAAGCTTCTTTAGTTTCGAAAAATTATTTACATTTTTAAATTCCGTAAATTATTTTCCGAGACAGACTCGGGCCCCGCTAGGTCACCACCCAACCACCTCGGACCATTACCAAGCCACCCTCAGGCTACCGCTAGACCAGTACCGAACCACCCTTGGACCACCCCAGACCATCGCTGAACCATCATCGAGCCATCCCTAGACCACTATCGAGCCACCCCTGGGACCACCGCCGAGCCACCCTAGACTATCACTGTTCTACCTTCGGACCATCACTGAGTCACCCCTGAGCAACCCTCGAACCATCGCCGAGCCACCCTGGACCATCGTTGAGTCACTCTCGGACCACTGTCGAGCCACCCTAGACTATCGCTGAGTCACTCGTAAACCATCGTCGAGCCACCCTAAACCATAACCGAGCCACCCCCAGACCACTGCCGAGCCACCCTAGACTATCACCGAGCCATCCTTGGACCACCACCAAGCCACCCTCGGACCACCGTCAAGCACCCGAGACCATCACCCGAGCCACCCCCAGACCACTCTCAGACCATCGCCGAACCACCCCCGGACCATCCTCGAGCCACCCTAGACCATAATTGAGCCACCCCAGACCACCACCGAGCCACCCCCGGACCATCACTGAACTACCTCCATACCACCTCCGAGCCACCCTCGAACCACCACCAAGCAATTATTTTATATTAATATTTTTATGTTGTGAATAAAATTTGATTTTTATAGGTTAATATGATTGAATGAAAATATAAAAAATTTATATGATTTTTCGTACACGCCAAATGTTGGAAAATGTTTTTTGTCGAAAAACATTTTCTTGAAAATATTTTTCGGCGAAAAACATTTTACTCCAAAATAAACGAAACGTAAATCAACTGTATTTTGCATTTCATTTATATGCATCTACAGTGTTTATATATGGAAGCAATGTAACTCTATAGATAAGTTTTTAATTACTTTCTCATTTTTCCTCCCTCCCTCTCATATCTTTCTTTATTCATTTCTCTCTCACTCTATTATTAAAATGAATAGAGAATTATTAGAAAGATAATTTTAATAAGATATAGAAATAATTTAGATAAGGGGATAATAATTTTTTGAAAAGTAACTCACTAAAATAGAAAAAAAATAGTTTTATATTAAACATTTTAAATAAAATTTAAATAAATATTAGAGTAGCCACTTTCAAGAAAAAAAAAGTATTATGCTCCGTTTGTTTCAGCGTAAAATGTTTTCTAGAAAATATTTTCAGCATTTTACGATGTTTGGTGGAAGCAAAAATAATGATCAACGGAAATCATTTTCAGTTAGATCGTAAAAGCTTATTTAATTTTTAGAAAACGATTTACAATTTTGAAAACCGTAAATCGTTTTCTGAATTTTAACTCTGTAAACCATATCACTGCTGCCACCTCAACTTCCGCAGAATCTCGTCCAAGTTCAAGTGAAGACTCCTCTCTAGTGTAGACTCCTAACTAATAGATAGGATTATGTATATTTAAAATAGAGACTTTGAATTGTGTTCAAACTCTAGATAAGCTAGATAAGGTTTATGTTTGTAATTCAAACATTAGATAGGTTTACTTAACTGATCAAAAGATCATGTAACTATTTTCTCTATATATACGTTACCACACATCAATAAAAATCATTGAAGTTCAAATTCTATTATGGTATCAGAGCTCTAAATTGCTCACGCAGAATTTTTCGATCTCTTCTACATTTCCGCTACTTTTTCTTTCTTCTTTTCTCTCTATCAATGGCTTCCAACTCTGCTGTCCAATTTGTTCCGCCTAATATTGACCAGCTTATAACCTTCAAATTGGAAGGACCCAACTACATCACGTGGTCTAACCAAGTGATTCCAATTTTGAAGACAAACGACTTGATGGGTTTCGTGGATGGTTCTGAACCGTGTCCTCCCAAGTACGTCCTGGATGATCAAGGGAAAGCTACTGCTACCCTGTCTCCAACTTTTCTGCTTTGGACTAAGAAAGATCAGTTTGTTCTTTCTTGGCTTAATGCCACTCTCACGGAGAAAGTGATGTCAACCACCTTTGGTGTCACCAGCGCTCGACAAGTCTGGGATTCCCTCTCCAACCGGTTTGCTTCTCATTCCAAGACCCGGATTTCTCATCTTCAGCGCCAGCTTCAGAGTCTTCATCAAGGCTCTAAAGGTTATTCTGAATATATTGAAGCTGCCAAGCAGTTTTCTGCTCAACTTACAGCTGTGGGTCAACCGGTTACTGAAGATGCTCTTATTGGTTACGTGGTTGGTGGTCTTCACCCGTCCTTCAATCCTGTGGTTACATCACTATCCATGGCTTCCCGCTACAAATCTCTCACTTTTAGTGAGTTTAAAGATGAATTGCTCTCTTATGAGCTTCTATTGGATAGCCAAACCGCTTCCAATACTACAGACACTCACCAGTTTGCCATGTTCTCCTCCAAGCCTACTGCCAACAATTACAACCGTAAGCCTAAAACCTCTGGAAAACGCTGGAATGGTCCTAAGACTGCATCTTCTTCATCAAAGTTCCAGCCTCCATCTTCTTCCCCTGCCAGACCCCCATGTCAAATATGTGGGAAGTTGAGTCACCAAGCGTTGGATTGCTTTCATCGGATGGATCATGCATTCCAAGGTCGTCATCCTCCTTCTCAACTGTCTGCAATGGTGGCTACCTCCAACCAAATTGTTGATAATAGTCCCTGGTATGCTGACAGTGCTGCGAATCAACACATCACTGCCAACCTTGAGAATCTCTCCTTACAACAGCCATACTCGGGTTCTAATGATGTAGTTGTGGGGAATGACACAGGTTTGAGCATTCAAAACACTGGTTCTATGAGTTTTCATACTCCTAAATCTTCCTTTTATCTTTCTCAAGTTTTACATTGTCCTAAAGTCTTCATTCTTGCATCCACGTTTGTAGGAATTTGTCACCGCCGAACATTGGAGTTTGTTGATAGCCCGAGTCTACCGTCAAAGGTCCCGAATTTTGGTATCAGATTGCCGAAATCCGGCCGCTCTAGTCGGATCCCAACAGTACTGGCCGGATTTAGGTAGTAATGTCTAGATTCTGGTCAGTTTGGCTGAAATATGGTTTGCCGGAATCTGGTGACGGCGGCCGGATTCCGGCAGCAGTTACCGAATTCCGTTTTTCGTCGTTGATGCTTTTTTCGTACAAGTCTAACACCAAAATATATTTTTATTTTTTATTTTTTAAAAAAATAATTTTATTGAAAATATTTTACAATGAAAATTATTTTTCTTTTATACAAACAGAGCGCGGAGGGCCAACTTCTCTAGGCAATGATCCTATTTTAAGAGGCAGAACATCCAAAAATTAATAGTAGTAGTAGTAAAAGGATTAAAAAAAAGAGTAAGTGCATATCTCATAGGTGGCATCAGCTTATTGGCTATTATACATGGCGCGTGCTAATTGGACAACGCCCACGAGTGTGAATCAGTGTCAACCTTTTTGTCTTCGTCTTAAAAGCTAAAAAGCTTGGAGCGCACTCCAAATTCAACAGCTGGGCAGCTTCGCTATAAGTATTTTATTGTCAACAGTCAGACATTCTACGCGCTATGTACTTATCTCGTTTCCGGCGGCTACACGCGTCTCCTCTCTTCCTCTCCCTCTCGAACGGTCGCGGAATTGGAGTTCGTCCAAAGCGAAAATAATGAAAATTTGCTATTATTGGCCTCCAATTTAAGCTCCGATTCCTCCTCGTTTTTTCCTGTTCGGTAAGAATTCTCCCTCTCTCTCTGTCTCCTCGTGTTCTTGGTCTTCTCCTTTGTAATCTCCTCGTACAGATCTCGAGGAGTTGATTGATTTGATTAATTACACTTCTCGGGATTCATGGTTTCACTGTCCCATGTGTTTGTCTCTCTCTGCGAGATGTCTCGGTTCTAATTGATTTCTAGGTTGTCCATTCTGTAGGGCTTCAATTTCTTCCTTCCTTTTTGTTGTTGTTGTTGTTGTGTATATATTCGAAATAAAATCTAGGGTTTGTTCGATCATCTGGGGATGAACTAGGTGATCTTTGTAATTGTAAAAATGGCTGAATTTTTGTGAATTGTAAATATCTGTGTTAGGTTATTGTACATTTTATTCAAAGCTTTGAGCTTTTCTGACTTGTGTAGTAGTAGGAAACAAAAAAAAGAAAATGTCGTCCGCCGGTGTCAGTGTTCTTAATCCGGTTCTCAATGAGCCTATAGTTTTCCCAACTAATTTCCCTTCACATTTGGGTCTGTGCTCCAAAGAATCGATTTTGATATACCTCTGCATTTCGGGGTCAATGACTCCTATGTGTGTTTTGGAATCTGATTCCATTGAGTCCATGAAGCTCAGAATTCAAACCTGTAAAGGGTTTGTTGTTAAGAACCAGAAGCTGGTTTGTGGTGGCCGGGAATTGGCCCGGAGCAATTCTCTGCTCCAGGACTATGATGTTGCGGATGGGAATGTTCTGCATTTGGTTCTTAGACTTTCGGATCTTCAGGTGATTAATGTTAGGACTGTGAGTGGGAAAGAATTTACATTCCATGTGAAACGAGATAGAGATGTTGGGTATGTGAAACAAAAGATTGTGGAGGAGGGGAAGGAATTTGTTGATTTTGAAGAGCAAGAAGTTGTGTGTAATGGAGAGCCACTCGAGGATCAGAGGCTAATCGATGATATTTGTAAACATAATGATGCAGTGATACATTTGGTTGTTCAGAAATCCGCAAAAGTTCAGCGGAGACCAATTGAGAAGAATTTTGAGTTGTCTATTGTCGCGCCACAGTTAAATGATGGGAGCGATTATGACGTTGATGGAGAAAATTATAGGAGACAGTATGACGTTGATGGAGAAAATTATAGGAGACAGTATGACATTGGAGGAAATAATTATAGGAGAGAGTATGAATCTGATGGAGAAATTGTACCGAGAAAACCTCCTGACAGGGATTTTTTGTTGGAGCCAGTTATTGTTAACCCCGAGATTCAATTGCCCTCTGTGATATGGGAGATGGTTAACTCTACATTTGACGGATTAGATAGTGGTCATTACCCGATCAGGTCAATGGAGGGTACAGGAGGAGTTTATTTTATGATGGATTCTTTGGGGCAGAAGTATGTGTCTGTTTTTAAGCCCATTGATGAGGAGCCAATGGCTGTGAACAACCCCCAGGGGCTACCATATTCCCTGGATGGTGAGGGATTAAAAAAGGGTACGAGAGTTGGAGAAGGAGCATTCAGGGAAGTTGCAGCTTATATTTTGGATCATCCAAAGGGTGGGCGCCACCCATTGTTTGGTGATGAGAAGGGTTTTGCTGGGGTTCCCCCTACTTTTATGGTCAAGTGCTTGCATAGAGAATTCAACCATCCAGGTGATTTGACTGTCAAGATTGGGTCTTTGCAGATGTTCATGGAAAATAACGGAAGTTGTGAGGATATGGGCCCTGGGGCTTTCCCTGTTAAGGAAGTGCATAAAATCTCTGTTTTGGATATAAGACTGGCAAATGCGGATAGGCATGCAGGGAATATTTTGCTGAGCAAAGCTGGAGAAGATGGCCAGCCTATGCTGATTCCGATTGATCATGGGTACTGCTTGCCTGAAACTGTAAGTACTGCTTAACTTCGTTCATGCTTCACTCTCTGCAACTTCATGCGTCCTGTGGCATTTTTATTTGTTTTATTCTCCTATGATATTGTTGTTTGAACGGGTTGTTGTCCCATTTATTTGTTTTTCACTTTCATAAATTATGGATACTAAAATTATTATGAGAAGATAGAATTCCAATATTCTCGATTCCATGCTGTACATTTGACTTGCTAGGCTTGATTGAATTCATGGAGTTGGGAGGGTACTTCTACGATTGTTATGATTTATCCATCTGATCATTTTTATTAAAGGTTTTTAATCTAAATTGATTTGCGAAGCACATTGTTAAGTAAGTATTGTCAAAAAAACCATTTCATTTAGATAATAGCAGTGAAACGTCATTATTCTCATGTATTTTGATAGTATTCCCTTCTCTCTGTTTTTGTCAATTGATAGTTTCAGTCTTTTTCTGAGTTTGTTGAATCCTATTCACTTTACACTTTTGCTGTTCGTGCAGTTCGAAGATTGCACATTTGAATGGCTCTATTGGCCACAAGCTCGCCAACCTTACTCCACAGAGATGATTGACTACATAAGATTGCTGGATGCTGAAGAAGATATTGCCCTTCTAAAGTTCCATGGATGGGACTTGCCACTTGAATGTGCTCGCACGCTCCGCATCTCAACTATGCTCCTGAAAAAGGGGGTGGAGAGAGGGCTCACCCCCTTTGCCATTGGAAGCATAATGTGCAGAGAAACCTTGAAGAGGGAATCTGTGATTGAGGAGATTGTCCAAGAAGCACAGGATTCTGTGCTTCCTGGCACGAGTGAAGCTACATTCCTTGATGCAGTGTACCAAATCATGGATCGCTACCTTGATGAGATTGTTGGATCACCTTTATCATGACTCATAGGATGCTGGTTTTTCTTTTCGGTTTTTGGAATATAGGTATATCTAGGTATGGCAAGGCTACTAGGATTTTCCCCTTTTGTCTATACACAATGTGATAGGAGTTATCATTTCTTTGTGATTATCCATTCTTTCATATCAATCCCATGTGTGTTGTGATTGAACTGAAGTTCTAGTTGCAGATTCATTTTTTTTTCAAGGACAAAAAAAAAGGAGAAAAAAGAAAAATTGTGGTTGATTGATTATATTATTGAATGAATATGGACTTAAGTAGTGTTGTGTGATTTTTTTTTTCTTTGATGACGCCCTAGACAGACACCTGGAGCGGCCACTCACCTCAGGCATCAGATAGTGTTGTGTGTTTCAATAACAAGGATTTGCAGGGGCGACGCTAGATTGTTTGACATGGTAGAAGTGATAAACCTTAAATCCATTTGAGTTTTTGTAGTCCACCAAATCATCAGATTGTTTAACGTGGCAGAAATGATAAACCCTAAATCCATTGAGGTTTTGTAGTCCAAAACACTAGATTGTATGACGTGGCAGAAGTGATAAACCCTAAATCCATCTGGGTTCTGTAGTCCACCCAAATGAGGAATTGTCTTTGAAAATTTTGTTGACAGGAAAAACTGAATTAATTAATTAATTTCGTTATAGATTAAAAAGTACCATCCAACTTGGATGAGATTGAACCTTAGATAATAATTTTCTCTCTAAAACGCTCTCCCTTCTCTCTAGAAATATTTGAAGATAATTATTATCGAAAAAGCTTGGCTGGTTCACCAACCATGGGAGAGAAGCTTCGAGCTTTCCTCCCTACCAAACCAACCAACCAACCAAAACTCAATCGCTTCCTTTGCGGTTCTTCTCCGGCTAGAGGTTTCTCTAGCTTCGGAGATTCTATCCACCCATTACAACACTGGCGGTAGCTTCTCTCTCGTTGGCAGGGACGGAGCCAGAAGTTCTTATGGGCAGGGGCCGGTGGTAAAAAAAAATTATTGGTAGGGGCCAATAGGCTAAATTTTTAGTTTTTTAGCTTATATATATATATATATATTTTTATTTTTTTTTTAACCTAAGAAACTTTTTTTTTTCAAGGAAATTGGAGGGGGCCATGGCCCCTGCCAGCCCCCCCCCCCCCCCCTCCCTCTGTCTCTGCTCGTTGGATCGGTCTTTCCCTCCTCCTCCTGCTCTAAGCCATAGTTCCCTTGGTATTTTGAAGTTTTAGATCTTATTTTTTCAAAATTAGATCTATTAACTTCAGGAGGCATTTCCATCAACACCTCCACTCCACCAAGTTCCATGGCCCTCCAGCTTCGATCCACCGGCAACGGCTTCGTCATCGGATCATCACGCGTCGATGCTGGGCCACCTTGTTGCTGCTTTTGTTGATCTCCACCAGCCTCCTTCTCCTTTACCGATCTCCGACGGTGGTTTTTTGTTGATCTCCACCAGCCTCCTTCTCCTTTACCGATCTCCGACGGTGGTTTGACTGTCATCAATGGTGTATTTTGGATTTTCATTATGCTTTTATGTGTTTATTTTTGGATTTTTTGGTTGCTACTTCTCTTTGTTTACCCTTGTTTTAGTGGCCTAGATTCTTGGCATCCGTGTCGTGAACCTTTAGGCCTGCATCTTCGAAAGCATTACATTCACGTATTTACATTCTTAAGTTTAATTTTGGGTTGTTTAGCCATTGTTTATTGTTATTTCTTGTTGTAATTTCTTTTCATGTTTCTATTTTAAAAAAATAAATAAATAAAAATTGTTCAACATGTAGACCCATTCATATTCTGTACAATCCTCACTCTCTTTTATTAGGCTTAAGCCTAATATTTATGCATTTTTTACGGAAAATGTTTTCAATTGAAAATACTTTCTATGAATAAGTATTTGAAGTAATTGGGCTTACAAGGACAAGGAGTCAAGGACAATCCGTCTGGTAGAACTGAGAAGAGCTAAAAGTTGTTTCTTTTTCACCTACTTTCTACCTAGTCTAACCTACAATAACAGATTTGTCAAGAGAGATAATAGATGTTAGCTAATACTACTTTTATTAGCAGTAACAAGTTTACAGTTTCACAAAATACTATACATCTTAAACAAAAAATAACTTGGACAATCGCATGATCAGGAGCTTGAAAGTTGGCTCCAGCCACAGTCCCATCTTTGGACTGGAATAAACACAAAAATGCATATGAATTACGCAGTTACCGTACGTTCTCGTGCATGAGTTGGGAAATTTTTTGTCTTCCCAAAATTTATGCAGCTTGACGTCCAAAATTTTGCCACCATCAAATGCATGCGAACATGAACTCCTGCTAGCAGAATTGGCAACAGAAATTGAGTACTTGGGAAGAAGAAGGCTTGGCAGTGGCAGGTAAATGTCGGGTCAAAGACTCGCTGCGGCTATGCCATTTGTCTGTCATTTGTGAGATGAAAAGTAAGACTCAGAAAGGTTCCATATTGCTAAGAAAGGCCTAAATCATTGTCAACTTCTTACATAGCCTTTTTTGTAAAAGCCAACGAACTCTTGACTGAAATGGTATCTCTCATAAAAATAGGGCGGAGAATGAGGTTGTTTATTCAAGATCTGCTGGATGCAAAATTGCAAATGTAACTTACCAGTAAAAAAAATAACATTTTTTCTTTTTAACATGCCACCCAAGAGCACGAGGCAGGTATCATCCTCCTTTCTTGCCATTATTTAGCTTCCGCTTCGGGCCTTTTCTGGAAAAAAGAAAAGAAATACAGGCTTTTACTATGAAAATGCAAGCATTGCTGATATACCTCATGCATATTAAGTAGACTTGTACCATCACTCTCCGCTGAATTTCACAACTAACTTTGCCAGAGTTCAAGAGTTTACCTCTTTGTGGGTTTGCCAGTGGCACCAAACACACCCTTCATCAATGAGCTTATATCAACAGAGCGTCCCTTCATGATCTTATCATGGTAAATTTTGCTCCCAATCTCACTTATTTGTTCCTCCACTTCTTCCAGTGTTTGGTCCACATTGAGCTGAAGCTCCCCTTTCCTGATGACAGTTACACTGAAGCCATTTCCTTTGGCTTCCCGAAAAGCATCCTAGGGAGAGTTAGTGACTGTTAACGAGAGCAAAAACAAGGTTTCCCATCTCAATAGGGAAAAAGAATAACTAAGAACCCAAAAGAGGAAAAAACAAATTCTTTATTATACTTTATATGGGACAAGAAGGGAATTCTAGGCCCAGCGGTCAGCAAAACACAAAAGCTAAAGGGCATAACTGAAAGGAATACTTGAAAAAACACACGACTTTGATAAGTTAAGAGAAGGGGAAATCAAGCATCAGATGGCCTCGTGGTCCTCTAAGCATAAATGATATTCTGAGCATGGTCCTCTAAGCTGGTTCTTTAATAAAATGTATGGCCATCACCAACAAAGGTACTCAAATGATTTTAGAAATCATTAATATGGAAACAAATAAACTCCTTACTTTAGGCAGCCGTGGAACAACAAAGGCATGGCCATTTCCAAGCATGTCCAAATGAGCCTGAATGATATAACACAAATTTTTGCAGTCACCAACATCTTCAAAGGCAATCATATGATATGGCTTTGGTTCCAATTCAAGATCAGTAGCCATCTCCAATGAATAGAATCCAACCCTCTGTTCCCCATTATCAACTGTGTACAATTCGATGCACTGGAAAATGGAGAGAAGATAATCTGTAACTATATGGAAAAGGAATGTATACTAAAGCAGAAAATAAGGTCAATTCAGTGAAATATTTTTACATGTTCCTAGTATTGACACTTCTTTTTTTTGGTAATGGGCAGATTCAGGTCAAAGTAGCAGAAAAGGCGAAATATATACATACCAAGACATGTGGGAGATCTAACCACCGCAGGTAATCTTCTTCCTTCTCATCTGCGTATTCACGGTATTTGCTCACTACAGCTTGGGGTCCAAACAATTCCATCTCTCTTTTTAGTTTGTTGAGCTTCTTTTCCATGAATTTCTTATTCCTTTCAGATACTTTTGTCATCAAGTCTGCTGCTTCCTGTATTTCTTTTTCGGTGATCCACCGATCTAAATCCTTCCCCACATCCTTCATAATTGATTTAACTTCGGGGTCAGTCTCTGCATTATAAGACTCCAGAAAACCACGGGACCATTTCTTTGTGTGTTGCCAATATTCCTTCCCTGACTGTTTTCCAGCTTTAACAGAACCATCACTGCCTTCAACTACTGTCTTAGAATTTTTTGGATCCCCATCATGAAATTTTTTGTTTGGATCAAGGGCTGGCAAAGAAGCAGCAACATTTCCAGAGATGGGTGATTCTGTTGTTTTTTGAATTGAAAATTCCTGGTCCTTCTTCATGGGGTATGAATTACCAGTGCTTTCAGCCAAAAATGCCTTCCTTTGTTCAAGGAAGTTATTGAGGAACTCAGGATTCTTTTCTACAGGAGGCACTTTCCAGCGTGGTATGATTTTTTCTGGTGGATCATACAAGCTGATACCATCTAGAGGAAGAGGGAAAAAAAAAACTGTCAGCACCGGTGCTTGAAAAAACTTCAAATTCTATTATATGAACTTAGCCACTACTTGGTGACTATGTAGAACCATTTACCAGTCTACTAAATGGTTCCCGAGATCTTCATTCTTCATGTAGAAGTCTTTACGGGTTTCAGCATTAGGGGAATTTCATTGTATTGTTGGTACTACTCATTTGGATTTAGTTATATTAGAAAACTAAAATATGTTGCTTCTACCTTAAGGAAATAAGGAGTGAATGAAAAATAACTGATTTAAGAACAAGTAACTACCTGCTCCATAATCAAGATTTTCAATGTTTGAATGGAGCCATTCATGCACTTTCGACAGCTTTTCATTCTCTTTCTCAACTTTCTTCTCAAGACCCCTAAAGAATTCTTGTTTATCTTCAGCATCCATCAAATGAAATGGATCCCGCCCCGCCAATTCATTTTCACGGACTTGAAAGACAATTTCTCTAAGACTATCATCTTCCATCCACTCAAGTTCACTATCATCTTCACTAAAACCAAGCTGTGAAATTTTGGTATTTATATTGAGCTGTTCATTATTTTTTTCTCTAGCAACCATGTAATTATCTTTGAATCCAACTCCAATCTTCTTTACTATGGGCTCAACTTCATGAAAATTTGTCTCTATCCAGTTTTCCATCTTTGCAGATGATCCTGCCTCTGTATTGATGTCATTACCTTCATGATTTAAGGGAGTTTGGGGCTTCTGAAGATCTCCCACTCCACATCCCAACTCAAAACCTTCAGAATCATCATTGCTGGCTGGGACAGATTCCTTCAGAGAAGCTTCACAAGCATTTGTGGAAGGTATAGAATTTGATGTTTGTCCTGAAATGGCAGCCACTTTGTCATGAACGTCCATTTTATGGCTTGTACTGCTACTAAGTTTCTCCTCACTTGGAAGCCTCAAAACAGCAGCACTTTCTTGCACAGTTTTGACGCCGGATTCTATGCTAGGCTTTAGGCTGTCACGTTTTTCAGAAAGATAGTCTCTAGCTTCTTTTACTGATAGTATGACTCTTGGCTTTGTTCTGATAGAATTTTCCATTGACATACATGATTCATCATCAGGAGTATCAGAGAATTGGAAGACTTCTCGCGTGTCTGTTAACTGCAAAGCACTCTCACTATCTTTACAATCCTGCATAGTGCTTTGCCTATAATCTGAAACTTCTCCACTTGGAGTACTACAGTCTTGCATATCCCTGTCCTCTATGGAAGTGACCATACTGAGAAATCCAGTATCATCAAATTTGGATTCGTCCAAAGTTCCCATATTTACAGTTCCATAAATACCATGAGTCTGCCCTGAATTTCCATTTGGAAGATTAGTTAAAGACCCCTCATCCTCTTCACTATGCTTATTGACCAGTTCTATCTCAGTAGATAGTTCATTATTCACAACCTGCTTTTCTTTTTCACCTCTATCAGTCTCAATTTCCCTCGCACGCCTGGCCATTTGTCTGATTTCCTGAATTTTATTATCCAAGTCAGTAGATTTGGCAGTCAGAGTACCAGATGAGTGTCCTATTGACAATTTATCAGTGCGTGCCTTGGCTTTCAAAATACTACCCAAAAGTTCTTCCTTATCAAGCTTAGGCTTCTCAACAAACAGAGTGGGCGGTTCTGAAGATTCTTGAACAACCTCCACGCTCACCTTCTCCAACATCTCTTTCTCCTTTCTCGACATTATCTTTCTCCTCATCATTTCTTTCTCAGCTTCCGTATGGTGAACCTCCTTATCCCCAAAAGTAAATAACTTCTTCACTGCCCACAAAACAACAAATACAAACAACACCGTTCTACCAACCCTCGGGAGCTTCGGGAGCAGCTCAGGCGGAAGAGTAAAAATCCGAATCGCCTTAACAAAACCAGACTCCGCGCCTTGAACAACAAACTTCGCCACCGAACTATTCCTCGGAATCACATTCTTCCCACTCTCCATCGCTCTAACCAAACTCTCGGCACGCAGAATTTTCAGGTTCACTTCCGCTGAGTCCTCCAATTCGCGTCGATCAACACGGCTTCTTCTTAAGATTTCATGCTCGTCAACCGAAACCCACTTGACATTCCCTTCCAAATCCTCAAAAACCGTAAAAATAGGACCCGTCCCAATACCCCAACCCTCGATATCTTTCTTATACTGGTCAACCCAATTCTCTAACTTATTCCACAATACAGATTCACCCAAACGTTTTGACTTGAATTCCTCCCTTCCACCATTTTCAGCTCCATCAACACCACCACCATGATCAGAGTCACGCCCTTTTGCGCCACCAAAATTCAAATCATCTTTTAAAATACCGCTATCATCCGAACCAAGATTTGGTTTTTCGAAATCAGAGCTGGGTTTGTGACGCACCTGTTGATAATCAACGAGCTTCTTCCTCAGCGAGTTCCGGCGACTCGTGGGTCGACCAAAATTTGCAAACACCTGGAACTTTCTGCTGTTACGTGATGTTAAATAGATTGGAAATGACGGGTTCTTGCGGAAATTCGAGCTGGGGATGTTGTACCTAAATGGGGTTCTCTTGCTCCAAGCTTTAATAGGGAATTTGGGAGAGAAAGGTGAAGTTCCTGAGAGAAGAAGAGGTATTTTTGGGTGTGGAGGAATGAGAACATCCATGGATTAAGACAGTTGACAGAGAGTGAAATGCAAAGAGCATAGCATCGGAGTGTCTTTGATAGAAGAGGTTTTGCAGACACCTCTAAAACCCATTTACCTACGTAACCTACCGGTGGAAGTTGATGATAAAGTCGATAAACGACGTCGTGCTAGGATCCACATGTAAAAATATGAATACAAGACTTGTTCTGGAGGTTTATCAATTGGTCCAACAACCCAAGCTAATAAAATCTGGGACTAGTGTACCAATTCAATCCTAGTATAACAAGGAGCCCAATTGAAAAGGGTCAATTAATATATAGTACATGGACTTAATGGGCTTCTGAAAAAGAAGAAGTAGAAGAACACTATACAAGCCCAAGAGTTGAGTCTCAAGTATGAGACCGGTATGTATAAAATATTTAATTGAAATACTGACAAATTGTGAAGCTAGAATTCGAACTCATCATCTTCTTTAATACCACGTTAAATTTTTATTTATCCCAAACTTTAAACAAATAGTAAATTGTAAATTTAATTATTTAAGTAATATTCTAATAATAATTTTAATATTTTCTAAAAATGAGGGTATCACATTATTAAATCCTTCTATGTCCAGCTATTTCAGGGTGCAAGCTTTAAATTGAGTAGCTGCAGTAGCTGAGAAGGTCAAGTTACAATCATTCACAATGCCTCAACTTGAATAGAGCATTCCTAGTAGCCTCACCAAAATAGCGTTTTAACTATTTTGATAAGGCAATTTGGTGAAAACGCACAAAAATCACTCCTAGCAGCCTCACCAATTTAACCAAAAAAATTTGGTAAGTGAAAAGTACTCGCCAATTTTGATGAGTACTATTCACTCACCAAATCATTAAAAAACTATAAAAATTGTCATTTCTCTATTTTTTGTTTTTTCTCTTTTCTTTATCACATGAATCAACACATTTCCACTTTTTTCCTTTCTTTCTCCCATTTTCTTCTCCCAACTCTCAGGCACCATTTTCTTCTCCCAAACTCCTACTTCTGAAATAGCAGTCCCCTCCATCCCCCTCCATCCGGAGTTGTGGAATTTTAACAAATTTTCAAAAATATAACCGTCAAGATAAGACAAATATTCATAAATATGACCGTTAAAAAAAGACAAATATTCAAAAATATGATTGCTAAGAAAAGACAAACATTCAAAAAAGATTAAATAGAGAAAGAATAAAGAAATCTAAAAAAAATTATTTAAATAGCATAGTGATAATAAATAGTAACCGGTAAGGCTTCTTAGGTGAGACTATTAGAAATGCTCTAATAAGACAATTTTCTTGTTCCTTTGCTAAACTTTCTTATTTTAGAGGGTAGATTTCATATGTTTTTTTCCGATTCTTTTTGTATGCTAAGCCTCGGTCCTCGTTAAACTGCTGCAAAGCTTTCTGCTGAAATGAGTTGGGTTACAGTCACTGATTATTGGTTGAATTCTTCTTCGGCCAGATTGATTGGTTGGCAAAAAAGTGATATTAAAAAAAAAAAAAAAAAAACGGTGGGGAGGAAGAGGGAGAGCTCACTGACAATTTATGAAGGGTGAAACCTTCAGCACCATGCATAATTAATGACAATCAATGTTATCTGCGTCATCTAATATTATTGTTCCCAACATAATGCATGAAAGTAACAGCACACAGGGAGAGAGAGAGAGAGAGAGAGAGAGATCCAGGCTAACTACAAAGATTGTGTATGCAGGCCCCGCCTTCTTTGTTCTGCTGTTCTTTCCATATCCGGCCAGTAACACGTAACTTGAGCTCTTTCCTATCCCCTCCAGAGAAGAAAAGTGCCATGTTCCGCTGTATAATGAGGCCATCATGGCTGTCTCTAACTTTCCTGTGACGATCAATGTTATCTGCGTCATCTAATATTATTGTTCCCAACATAATGCATGAAAGTAACAGCACACAGGGAAGAGAGAGAGAGAGAGAGAGAGAGAGAGATCCAGGCTAACTACAAAGATTGTGTATGCAGGCCCCGCCTTCTGGGTTCTGCTGTTCTTTCCATATCCGTCCAGTAACACGTAACTTGAGCTCTTTCCTATCCCCTCCAGAGAAGAAAAGTGCCATGTTCCGCTGTATAATGAGGCCATCATGGCTGTCTCTAACTTTCCTGTGGCTATCCCTTATGCTTCTTGGGTTGCCCTCCCAAATCAGTTTCCGACCATTTCCTCCAACCTCCAGGCTATAGGTGTAGTTTCGAGCGTCGCTTTCATCGCCCATGAATCGGAGGAATGCCATATAAACAGGAGCCATGCCGAGCTGGAAGGCTTCAAAATGGAGACAGAAGTACTGACCAAAACAGTGGAAGACCTAACGAGGACAATAAAAGAGACAATTACTCAAGTTTCATGAAAATTCGACAAAGGGGGACTAGCAATTATCAGCAAGATCAGGAACAAGAGTCCTTCGGATGCAGCGCAAAGAATGATAAATAGCACTCTTCTGTAAAGCAAAACATATCTTGCAAGGATTTTTCAGTCAGACTTATTCCACAGAGGAAAAATAAACACTTGATACTTACTGTTAACATCCAAGTAGCATTTTCTACTTCACGGGGATTTGACTTGACATAACGATGGTTAAAAGTGCATCCAGAATGCATATCAACCTTGTGATCATCCCTTAAGTGTGCAACAAGGAATGGAATATCTCCGACGATGGAGCAGTCTGATCCAGCATATGGACAGTTGTATGGTCTGAAGTTACAAACAGCTTCATGTTTGAGTTTACTGTAGTATGGGAATATCTCACGGCACCCAAGAGAGCTATATTTGCAACGCAGTTCAAGTGATTCAGCTACCTTCTCCAATGCTAGGCACCTAATGTCACCAAGCTCCTGTCTACAAGTCGGACACCGGTTGTGTACCCTTGTTTTACAGGTAGAACAGAGGGTATGACCATTGTGGCACTGCCAAAACAATATTTGTTAGAAAAATCAGAAATCTTTTAGGGCATCCTAAGGACAGTGATCAAGTAAGATCACTCTATTCCCAAACAAATCCCAGACACAATGCCAACCCAAAGTTTCCCACTACTTGTAGAGAAACAGTGACAACATCTGGGAGGAAGCCAACAGATATGGTTACATAACCTCAGAATATCTGGCAACAAAGCATGCAGGTGTTTTTAAATAAATGCAACATTTTAAATCAGCAAACATCAAGCAATAAACAAAAGAAAAGATCAATCATACCAAACTACTCGCTAGGAAGAAGTTAAATAATACACACGAAGAAAGCCAAACATGTACTCTACGCCAACAGCTCCAACTCAGCACACAAAATTCAGGTGGTCAGAAACTCTTCAGCAAAATCTTTTCTGACAACCCTTAAAAAGAAGTGTCTAACACCAGAAGCCCAAAATAGAGTTTAACCCACTTCACTTTTCCAAGACTTGCTTTCAGACAACACATTTCAAAGCCACCCAATTCCAGTACTCCGTTTTTAACTCACTTCATAAAGAAAAGCCTCAGTCATGCATTTGCCAATTCCAGATCTCTCATCTCACAGACAAAGCTCTTGGATGACACTTAAGAGCACTATTGAGACTACCCATACGGACATGGTAACAAATATTTCTAACCATGAAATAAAATAGAACTGGACCAAGAAATTTTATCTATAATATGACAACAGGGGAAAACATGATTACAGGAATATCCTCCCTCATGACGAAGAAAGGAACCAAAAAGGCACCTATAAAAGAAAATGAGAAAAAGGAAATACCAAGCCACACTGTATTTGATCTAAATTTTCAGTTGCCACTAATTCTAAAGTTGTTTTGAACCTGATAAAACTTCCAAAGATGAAAAATTCACATCACATACCAATATCTCCTGCAGCAGTCATGTCACGGCCTCCTTACCCTACCAGGGTTAGAGTAGTGGATTTAGAGCTGCGCAAAGGAAGAAAGGTACAGAGCAACAACAAATAAACCGGAGCAAACTTCATTGTAACTACTGAAATGAGTAAAAGTCTAGATTAAACTGTTATGAGAAAGAAACAATAAAAGGACCAAGCAACTTCTAAAGAAAAATTCTTCTAATGTGCCGACCGGCTACTTATTCCTCTATGGACTGTACACTCTATTGATTATCCCGACCGGCTACATCGTCTCTAATCTCATCTATGGAATAGAAAGGAAAGGGTGAGTTGGGAAACCCAGTAAGGTGATACAACAAACAATACGATTGTTAAAGAAACATTTATACAAAACTATTTTCTCCCAAAAGCTTATATGGATATTTTCACATAAGAAACTTTCCAAAAGCTTATATGATTTTCATAATACTTCTCAACATATAAATAGATGAATAATACCAAACAATTTAAGAAAATACAGTCTAGTCATATTTACTTACCTCGAAGCTCTGATAAGAAGCATTTGAATCTCTCACACACAAGTCTAAGAACCTGAATCAAGTCATGACAACTCTTAGAAAACGATCTAACTCTACTCGTCATGTTTCCTCGCTTGAGCCCCGTCTTAAAGCTCTTGATTGATATGGACTTATCTGGATTCTATCTTTAAAAGTCCTGAGCTATTTAGGTTAAACTTGAGGTCTTCTTTCTAAGGTTCTAATTCTTCTAGAATTTTTTTACAGTCCATGACCTTTCCGAAAAATTAAATTTTCTTTGGGCTTTGGTCTCACTTGGACATCACAACATTGGGCCCTTACTGGACTTCTTCAAGTCCAAAAGACCACGTTCCACTAAAGTCATTTTTGGGCCCAATAACCAAGCTTCAAACACAAGGCCCTAACCTAGGGTTGGGCTGACAACGCTCTTTCTAATGGGCCTGCCTTTAGTCTGAAAAATGTCTATGTTGGGCCCTCTAATTGAAGATCCAACGCAACACACACTTTGTTGGGCTTCCTGAAAATCCAGAAAGTGTCACTTGAATTTGGGCTGCCTGTTGGGCCACTTGTGCAGCTCCAATGCGACGTAGCGGAAGACTAAGGTGACTAATAAAAGAACAGCATCTTTGATTCTGCAATGAGAAGCGTCTTTGTCTTCTATCCAAAAAGATAAAACAAGCTCGCATGCTAAAAGAAATATAAAACTCTACAGAGTATTTGAGAGAGAAGTCTCTGATTTAATAATAATTCAATTGATTGAGTTTTACGTAATAAACAAGCCCATTTATAGAAAAGAAATACTTGTAGAGAAAGTAAACTATTCCTAGTAGTAAAAGTAAATTTAATCCTAGTAAGAAAAATAAATAAATAAATAAAGCAAATCTAGTCCTAGCAAGTAAAGGAAATAAAGTCTTAATCGTAAATAAGAGAATAAAATAAAATAAAATACTGGCTTGACGATCAAGTCTTTCCTTTTGTACTTTTATTGTCTGAGAACATGTAAACTTCTAATCAAATGGCACTACTCCAATATTATTTTTGACATTTTTTCTATTTTCATTTTCACCAAAAATATTAGTAAATTCCGTACTACATCACAATGTCAAAGCCCTAACCGACCAGATCAAGCCTATTCTTGGGCTGGCTGAAACCCTAAACTAGGAATTTAGAATTTTGTTTTCTTCTAATAGTTTTTTGATAAGTATTTTCTTCTAATAGTTCTTGATCTAATCTCTCTAAGAATCAAAATTTTCTAATCAAACATACAAAATCCTAAATCCTATGATGAAATTTGAGGCCTATTCTCAACAGAAAAATCAGATTTCATAAAATTGTATTTCACAAACCAACTAGAAATTCTTTGAAATCTTAAAAGAAAATTTGAAAATCCTTGTAGAATTTAAATATAACTCATCCAATATACTTTTTATCTACAAAATAACATGTAGTAGGAAAATAATTGGAAGGTTGATGAAATTTATATCTTGGGTGGGTGGCTAATGATTTTCTTGAAAAAAAACTAGCTTTCTTCTTGGATATTGGAGATGGTTAGTCGGTCACTAGGGTTGAGAAGATTTTCTTTGTTTGTTTGAAAAATAAGAGAGAATTTTTTGGCATAGGGTAGCAGCCATAGAGAGAAAAAAAGAAAAAAGAAAAGAAAAAAAGAGTATATATATACTAGGTTTAGGGTTTTCCTCTTTAATGAAAAGGAGCATTTTAGTCTTTTGACTTTCTTTTTTTAAACATGACGAGTGGGCGACTGCTAGAGTTTTCTTTCAAAAATATTTACATTTTCCTTATAAGAAGGTAAAATCATTTGAATTTTGTCTTTTAAATAGGCTTTAAAATATTTGGGATACAAACCAAACTTTTTGGGCCCAAGTCCATCTAATTCTAATTCTAACCGAGTAGCTTGGGCCTAACTATAAATCCAACTTGTAGGCCCAATCCAAATCCCTAAGACCTTATTCTTAAAATAGTGGGAAAACTGCAATCTACCCCCCTAATGTTTACACCAATTTGCAATTCTTGTACCAATGTTTAAATTGCTTCAATTGCACTTAAGAAAGTTGCAAAAATTTTCAATCCACCCCCTTCCGTCCAATTACTCCGTCTGATGAGACGAAAATGCACCCACGCGCACGGCACGTGAGTTTTTTGGGCCAAACTTGACGAAAATACCCTCATCTCCTTCAACGAATTTTCGCAAAAATTGGGGTTCCGATGGTCACCCAATCTGAGACTTTATTGGAGGAACCAGAGGGAAGAGGGTTTGGGGACTCAGTGACGGAAAGGATGAGAGTGATGAGGGCTCTGAAGCCGTAGGATTGTGGCTCGTCTAGCTCCTGCACGAGCGAACGGTGGAGATCGAAGCTGGCTCGGGCGAGGGCCGAGAGGGGTTGATCGTAGAGGACCCGAGCAGAACCAGGGGTCGCCGGCAAAACCCAGAGCGATTTCCGGCAAGACAAAGCTGGGTTTTCCGATAGGTCAACGGTGGATTGTCGAAGAGCACGGATTTCGGCCGTTTCAGTAGGATTTTTCTGGTGGATTTTGGTAGAATTCCTTAATGTGATTAAACCTTGGAAATTGCTTGATTTTTGACCAATTATATGTTTGATTTTTGAAGATGGATATTTATGGGTTGTCGTTTGTTCTTGGCCGTGTACCTCTGTTTTCCAGCCAGTGATGTGTGTGTGTACTGATGGCCGAACGGTGGTGTTTGTGTGTGTGTGTGTTGATGGCCGAATGGTGGTGGTGTTTGATGGATTGATTATGAGTGTTTTGTGGGTTTGATCAGTAGAGAGTGTTTGGCTTGTGTAGCCGATCCTTTGATTTGGCCCAGTCGAGCTCGAGGAACCCACCGGCGACCAACACCTTCGAGAAAATTCGTTGAAGGAGATGAGCAAAACGCGATGTTTTGATGAGGGCATTTTCGTCAAGTTTGGCCCAAAAAACTCACGTGCCGCGTTCGTGGGTGCATTTCCGTCTCATCAAACGGAACAATTGGACGGAAGGGGGTGGATTGCAAATTTTTGCAACTTTCTTGGGTACAATTGAAGCAAACTAAACATTGGTACCAGAATTGCAAATTGATGTAAACATTAGGGGGGTAGATTGCAGTTTTTCCTAAAATAGTAAGTCCCCTATTTAGAAACTATTTTTTTTTTTTACAAGTAAATCAAGTCTTATTGTAACACTTTGGCCCTATATTGGAAAGATGTGTATCCCGCATAGAGTAGGTTTATAAAGACACTCATGATCATGGGTGCTAAGTAGTAAGTCTCACATTGCTTACTTACTAGGCGAATTTTTTTTTCTTTTTTTGATAAGTTAGGCGAAACTGATGTTTATAAGTGATTATTGGGAAGTTCCAAATTGACTAGTCATTTTGGGGTGATAGCGTAGATGTAACTAACACTTTCCCTGAATCGTTACAAATGGTATCAGAACTACCTAGTAACGCCATGTGGTATTAGAGCACTGAATGACGTGACACTGACGATAACGTCAGGGGTTTAAGAGGAGAAGATTGTAACACTCTGGTCCTATATTGGAAAGATGAGTAGCCCAAATAAAATGGTGATTTCTAAAGACACTCATGAGTGCTTAGTCTCATATTGCTTACTTACTAGGTGAAACTGGGTTTTATAAGTGATTCTAAGGAAGCTCCAAATTGACTGGTCATTTTGGGGTGATAACGCAAATGTAGATAGTGCTTTCCCTGGATCGTTACACTAACCTACCCAAAATAGATTTTTTTCTCCTGACTCCAAGCTACAATTAAACTCGATCCAAAACCACTGAACCAGGTCCTAACTCACACGAACACACTCATAAATTTGAACATAATAAGAGGAGTTTAGGGTTAGGGGTATTACAAGTCATCAGCCACCATTCAACTATGTGATCAACTACAGTGATTCTATTTAGCAATTCCCATTATATGCAACCATTACATGTATTTCATTAATTTAACAAATTTCATGTCTTCTTCCAAATAGTCACCAGTAGTCTTGGCCCATGGAAAACCATCCTAATTAGTTTACTTGATTTTTACAGACCCAATTAGCAATGGCAATTGAACTTGACAAAATCACTCAATTGTAGTGTGCAAACACACCACACCTATTATTTCACTCACACCAGAAACCGTAGCTCTCACATCTTTCAGCAACTACAGTCCCGAATAAGTTGCATGTGCCTAATACAATACAACACGTGGGAGATGGGTTGTTATTTAGAATAATGATTGACTAAACAAACCATGGGAATTTAACCAAACAGTCAGTGCTGCTATCTTAAAATTACAATTTATCAAGGAACATAATTGAGCTCATGCTATCGGACAAGGATTCCTTCAATTTCAAATGAAATAAATATTATCCATTTCATGGTCAAGATTTAAAGTTGGTACATCCAATGATGTACATGAGATCAATTTTGGCACGTCTTTTAAAAAATTTAACTAATACCGATAGACGCACAAACTTTAAATCCTGACTATGAAATGGATACTTTTCATTTGAAATTGAAAGGATCATATTCCCATGCTATCTCACATAAGCTCCTCTAGACTACTCACACACAAGGTCAGCTTGATAAATTTTGAGGTCTAAAACAACAAAATTTAAGTGAGGCATTTTCCTATATTTAAATATTAATTAAATAATATTTATTTTAATTTCTATATTATTTTTTATTTAAAATTTGTTTTTCTCCTTTTTTGGAATACAAAATTACTAATTAAGTTTTTATACTCAAGTTTTTCTAACCTGCACAAGGAAAGACAGATTTCCCTAACATAGGATCAATTAGCAGCAACAAATACATAAAGAAATTCAATAATTCATGATAATCAAAAAAACTAATGCAAGTGGCTAACTATGAGTGCATTTTTGGTAATTAGAGAGCATTGACTAACTTTTTTTTATCAGATATGGAATGACTGATTTCAAAAGTTAAGAACCTAAACCGTGAAACAGAAGATTCAATGTTAAAGAAAATCATGAAATTGGAAAAGAATTCAATGAAGGATTGAGACTTTAAGGGAGAAAGAGAGAGAAATATGTAAAGTCACAAAGAGAGAGGGAATAGCAGTAGTAGATTTACTCCAAATCTCTTCGTATATGATATTGCCAATTACAGATGAATAGATTTTAGTTCACCTCTTTAGATTTCTTTAATTTTATTTATTTATTTTTTATTTTATTTTATGGAAAGTCACATAGAGAGAGGGAATAGCATCAAATCTCTTTGTGCATGGTGTTGTCAATTAAAGATGAGTGGATTTAACTCACATTTTTGGATTTCTTTAAGTCCTTTTTTTATGGAATAACACAGATTTTTCTGTCATTACTACTACTATTTTGATTTCGGGAGCCTTAGGCAACCTAACTCGCCTAAGGCTTGAGCCAGCCCTGCTAACACAACACTCATTGTGAAATCATAAAATCACCCGCCCTTCCTCATCTTTGAGATCAAGCTGGTGTAGTAAAGAGGGATATAGCCATTCACATGGAGTGTGGACAATTTGGGGAACGCAGGAAACAGTAGTACAAATCAAGTAAACTCCCTTAGTACTAGATAAGTAATAAACAAAGCTTTACTTGGATAAGATGTATGCTCAACCAATAGAACCATCAAAGAACCCCAATTCAGAACCAATAAAATTCAAACTCTCGCAAAACGCAATGTTTTAACTCATGCCCTTAGCTGCACCTTCTTTCCAGACTGTGCTGCATAAATTCTAGCAATCAAATCCCCCCAAAATCTAACCCAACCAAATCCCACAAACATAATCATCTATCACAACTTAAATCCTACCGAGGATTTATTCTATTTGGTAGTACATTCTGCTCTTTGTCTAACCTCAGCATTCCCAATGCAATTATAACACAAAAATCCATGATCTTCACCAGCCCAATCAATCAAAAAAGAATCATCATCATCATCATAATAATAATAATAATAATAATAATATTAACCAGTAACGATAAGAAAAATAAAAAATAAAAAGTATATAGAGGCTGGAAGCAAATTGAACAAGACCAAAAAAGGGAAATATTGGAATAGCCACAAAAAAAAAAAAAACGAAGAACCCATCAAGCAAAATGGAGAAAAAAACAAACCTGATGGATTGGGGGGTACATTGAATTGGTGCATACAGGGCATTCAAGAAGCTCATGGACGCTGGTGGTGCCGGGACTGTTGTTATTGTTGTGAGGCTTGGAAATCGAAGGGAACTGATGGTGATGGTGATGGATCTCATCCTCATCCATCACGTCCGGGGATGGCACGACATCAATGCTACCTGACTCCATTCATATAAAACAAAGCCAACCCACGAATGCACAAAACCAAAATATCAAATTTATGGGTTATCCTAAAATGGGTCTAATCTTGCTTTTTCTTTGTATACGATTCTTGCTGTACAGTCCAGAAGAGAAGGAAAAAGAGAAAGATGTCAAAATTGTAGACTTTTGGTGATGGGAATGAATGTTTTGTATGTAATCATGTGAAGAATAAACGAACAAAAAATAAGGAAGAGCAGTAAGGGAAGTACTCAAAAATCTGTATAATAATGCAACTATTCATCAAAAAGGGTGCTTTTCTTCATCAAAACATATACAGGGAGAGAGACAGAGAGAGACAGAGAGAGGCACCGTCGAAATTCTAAGAGCCATTTGATCAACATCAAGCGGGTTTGAACTGAGACCATAATGATTAATGATTGGTTGATATATATTATTTCCACTACATTTTTAATTAATAATACTCATTTTTACTACTAGGTAATTAACATTTTAGTGTACCAAACATAATATTGATTAGGGAAAAAAAATGAAAATAACGTATACCCTAAGTAAATATACTTCTTTTTTTTTATCAGGCATTTTCTATCCTTTCTGATTGGGTATTAGCTGGTGCAAAATTGCAACTTCTAATTCTGTGTGGGAAGGAGAGCAGGGTCCGGACCAAAAGAGGAAAAAACATGGGAATGATGTGGTGAACATTATTGTACTAATGTAAGACATTATTATTTTGGAGGGACAAGTTTACTTCTTTTCTTTTCTTTTTTCTTTTTTTGGTTATATATGTGGGTCCCAGTTGCCTCATGTTGTTACATAATTTGTGGGCACTTCTGAGATGGTCAAATTGATCGATGCAATTAATAAATGAAGGATATATGAAAGAGAAGCATAAAAATTAAGGGAGTACGTACTGCCACTTGGTATCAAATTCCACTTGAAAACCTTCCAAGGCTCAGGTACGTTATATCCACGGAGATTGAATTTTGGTTCACCAGGATTAAGATTAAACAGATATAATTAAAATATTAAATAATATAATTAATTAATGTCTTTTGGTCACATATTAACTATAATTGACCGAAGAGCATTTATTAAAGAACATCTGAAACTATGGAAAAACTGTATTTATTGTTCTTGATGTTCAATGGAGGTCCACCTTCTAAATATAAAATATAGTGCAAATATTTTTTTGGTAAGTGCAAATATTTTAATGCTAGTGCATCCATGGTGCCAACATTATAACCAATATGATAACAATGTGCAATTTTTTTGTAACATTATAACCACTCGTGGCTCAATCCATTGTCATCATATATAGGATTATATTATTATCACCCACGATTAAATCCTGAGCATTTTAGTATTGGTTGCCTGTTACTAGGCAAGGAAAACTAGATAATTTAAGGGGATGAAAATCCCAGAGCTGCGATTCGTGGGAGAAAATGAAGCATTTTATAATAAAGAAAGAGAGGACATGGACGGGAGACCCCCGGGCCCTCTATTTATGGATCATGTATATTTGTAATAATGGTTAAGAGAACAATATGGGATAATGTCGTCGGCATAAAAGGTTACTTAGGTTCAACGTAACTTCAAGATAGAGGGAGAATTAGTGCGCAAAGATTCTAATGCCTTTTGTCTGGATTAGAAGGAAGGTAACTAATCACTATAGTGGCAACTTTAGTTCATCCATTAAGACTTGAGCTATGAGTAACCCATCAAAAAGTGGAATGGAGGTAAACATACATTTTATCAGCATTTGGATAAATAAACTGAAAAGGAGCCCGTCAGTTGAAATGAAATGGCAAACTTGACAAAAAAAAAAAAATTTAAATAACAAGTTTATTCCTCCTCTTAAACTAACCGGCTCCTCTCCGCTTCTTTTGAACCGGAGAGGATCCTTGTCCACATTATCATCAGCAAAACAGTGCCAATAACTACAGCAGGGTTTCAAAATTATATATGGGGATATCATCGAACTTTCAAAAATTTCCCAGCAGCTGAACTTATTTACAAGAATCATTTGATATGAACTACCCAAACCAAAATTAGAATATATATATATATAGAAACTTCGCAACTTTTTTATTGTTAACTTTCAATCCAACTCGTTATTCCACCTCAACTATATACAAATCTTTCACAAAGATTTAAAATAATTGAAAAAGAAAAAGAAAGAAAAATAATTCTACATATGATACAAATTACCACCATGTACATCTGTGAAATTCTGATTCCTTTAAAAAGGGCCCAAAAGCTCGACAAGGAAGTTTCCATTACCATTGATTTGGAAAGGCTTCTCGGTAATTAGCATCCTCACCCAATGTAAGCTCTCTTACTGTTGCATCCTTCACCCGTGTATTCAAAAGCCTCTGAGCTAACCTATCTTTTGGTGTTACTTTCTTGCACAGCATGGATGAGAGTGTTTCCTTCTTGTTTCTGGCTGACAGCTTCTCTCCATTAGTTGCCTCCATTTCTTCTCCAATAGCTGCGGATCTTGAAGTTGATGCCAATGCAGCATCCCTAAGAACCACGTCATTGTGCTCCCGAACTTTCGCAAGCTTTGCACGCTTCAGTGACCGTTTATCAATTTCTCTCTTTTTTACTACCTCTGTATCTCTCTCACGAACATTCTTCACAGCTTGTTTTGCTAACTGCTCAACTAAATCAGTCCCTGGATCAATAGTTATCTCGTCCTTCGAAGAGTTCTGATTAAGTGGCTTTCCTTCGTCATCTCTAGGTATAATAGGTCCATGAAATGGGCAAACTCTCAAATCTCTCCTCTGACAAAGTCCCCCTTTCCTCAAAGGAGCGCGGCATGGTTGAATTTCAGTTTGCTCCTCTTTGTAAAGTGTTGAATGAACATTCAGTTCCGCAATTTTCTCAGCTGGAATAACTGCATCATAGTCCACCCTGCCCCAGTGACTTTCAAGCTCCAATCCCCGCTGGTTAGCTAAAACCTCCCTATTTGAACCCCAGTTATTCAAGAAAGAGCCCCAGCTCATCTCGGGAGCTTCAGCCAGAAGCTTATTCCTTAAAGAGTTTGTACCAGTTTCACCACCTTCAAGACTGGGCAGCTCATTGTCATTACAACCCCTGTTTCTGCTTTCAAGAGTTCTATTTTTCAACTCGATAGATGCTAATGCTATGGAAAGATTTTCATTTTTCTTGTTGGGCACAGTAGACCTCTCATTCTCAAGTGATCCAATTTTACCCTCCTCCCAGAAATCTTCTTCTTCATCATCACGACTTGTAGTGTTTGGAAGAGCACAACCTGATTCTTCACACCTCTTCTTCACCGATTGGAGATGATTTCGGATATCTATTAACTCCTTCAAAGTGGAATCTCTGAACCTGATGTCTGCCACTTCGACCCTTACAAGAACAGAAATGCCTTCTTGGACTGAAACCAAATGCCTTGCCACTAGAAGCTTGTATAGCTCCCTCAATGCATCAAAAACCACTTTATTGTCACTGTTTTCATGTACCTTTTTCCCTTCCTTTAAAGCATCGAGACGGATTTGCAGCAGTTCAGATGACCGAAACTCTTCAAAATCTTCATCATCTACAAGACCCAGTGGCATAAATTCCTCTTTTGTACAGACAATGTCTAAACATTCTCCAATCTCATCTATTGTTGTCTTTATTTCTTCCTTTATTGATGAGAAATTCTCCTTCAACATTTCAAATTTTTTAAGTAAAATCTCTTTTGACCTTCTTTCCCTTTCCCTTCTCTCCTGCTGAATTCGAGCTGCTTGTGCCTGTAGATTAGGAAATTGGAACTTGAGGGTGTTTTTAAGGTAGTCAAATCCTAATCTGAGCTGCCTGTAATGAATCCCAAAGGAAGAGTTCCACTTCTCCAGGAATTCAATTGCCTTCGAGCGCAAAACAGATGCAACAGCTGGTGGAGCAGGGAGAGGCAGATTTCTTCTGAACCCGACACTCAAACTCAGTAACTGATCGATGTTCTCAACAAGGATGGTTCTGAAAAGCTTCGACCGCATGAAGAGTTCATCAATTATGAGAAGTGTGAGATACCTTACCTGCAACAAATTATGTCGAGATCAAATCAATGTTCACCAAAGCATTCTTTCTCTTCAAACAGCAGCAATACTGCACTTAACGAGAATATTTTTAAGGCAGAGAACTCAAAACTGATAAACAAACAAATTACTCCCAGCCCCAAATAACCGTAAAACGAAATTGTTCCAACGCATCTGAAAAGCATATATTTGGGTGAATGCTTGATTTTTCCCCCACCAACAAAAATAACATCTAAAATCCTGTTTATAGCCTGACAAGGATACCACAACTACATCGCAATTCACAAGCAAAGACTTGACTCTTCAACCTACCTAACCCAATAAAAAATTATCTAAACTGCCTGTAAGCTAGATAAATCCATAAGGCCAGTATCTTCTGTGTAAAACGCTCAAAGAGTCCTAAGGGCTCAAGTTCATAAGATAGTTAAACAAACAAATTACTCCCACCCCCAAATAACCGTAAAACGAAATTGTTCCAACACATCTGAAATGCATATGTGAAAATAATATCTAAAATCCTGTTTATAGCCTGACCAAGGATACCACAACTACATCGCAATTCACAAGCAAAGACTTGACTCTTCAACCCACCTAACCCAACAAAAAAGTATCTAAACTGCCTGTAAGCTAGATGAATTCATATGGCCAATATCTTCTGTGTAAAAAGCTCAAAGAATCTTAAGGACTCAAGTTCATAACTGAATGACTTGTGGTCTCACACCACCAATCTACCAAACAGACTCTCAGATTTCAAAAGGATTGCATTTAAACAAAAGCAAAATCATCGCTCCACAACATGTTACTTCAATCCTCATAACGTGTGGCAATAAAACAGGCATTCTCCATTTCCTTAACTTTTACCCTACAAATTTCCTGACTCTTAATCTATCGCATTTTAGCACTTCTTAGTTCTCACAGCATTTATCCCTCCCCTGATATTTTATTTCATGACAAATCATAATGTGCAAACAAGTCATCTCACACCAATTCTATCAGCCGGCAGACAAAACAACTGCCAATCCTGTCAATGCTCTTGAACTTGCATTGCAAAGTCAACCGAGAAAATGTGAAGTTAAAATATATATAATTTCAAACTACAAAATTTATATCCCATCCAAGCAAACTAACATAAGTCATACTACCCATTACCCAATACTTTATTTTCTTCCTTTTAGTGGCATTCATGACAAGTAATCTAATTCAAGTTAAGGGCACTGAAAATTCAAAATCTCTTCCGAGTAGCCAAGGATAGTTGCAAATATGTGTTGAAATCACCAAATACTAAAACAGAATTAAGGCAACCAAACCAAAGAGCAGAAATTAGGGATTTGTTGACTTTAACAAATTAATTTTATTTTAATTTTCCCATGAGTCTTCTCAGCAACCAAACACAGGGTAATAAAACAAACTCAAACACAAATCAATGCAAACTGATTGTCCGGGAATCCAAATTCCAACTAGAATCTAATCCCAATGCAAAGCTTAATTATCGGCAAAAAAAAACATAGAATCAAACCCTGTACCACACAACAATATCCATCGAAACTCATAACGAAAAAAAAACAGATAGGCTGAATTATTATGAAACAATTAAAGAGACAAAACAAATCCGAAAAATGAGGACCTGAGAGTGATCGCGCTTCATAAGGTCCATAAGGGTCTGGGCGGCGAGTCGTAGCTCCGGATCCGAATAGCGGACAACCGATTTGATAGCCTTGAGGAGGCGAGGGTCCACCTCCGGAGCCGTGGAGTTCGTCGCCTTCTCTATCAAAGTCCTTACCTTCCCTCCCTCCTCTCTCTCCTCCATTGCCATCAATTACTCTGATTATTCCAAAACAAAGAGGGATCGATTTTTATTTGAAAATCCCCAATTTATATGGCTCTAAACCTTTGGGGGCAATTAGATGGTACATTTAATTTAATTACAGGAGTAATTCTAATTACATTACTGCCAGTAAACTATGCGGTCATATGAAAAGACACGTAGCATATAAGGGAAAATTATATCATTAGTATATGTTGTTGGCCTAAATTACAAATTGATCCATGTGGTATCAAAATGAAGTCATAGGTCTATATGGTTGACCTAATTTACAAATCTATAGTCAAATTCTGTTAAAAAATTTGACAAATTCTATTAAGTGTCACGTCAGTGCCAATAAAATAACGACATGTGCCACTCTTAATAAGGAATCAAATTCCGTTAAAAAATTTAACATATTTTATTAGGTCCCACGTCAACACCAATAAAATGACGATATCAGTTACTCTTAATAAAAAAATATAAATATATAAAACTTAAATAATTATTTTTAAAAAAATGAAAAGGGTGGCCTACAAGCCACCCCGGCCCATGGGGTGGCGCGATAGTGACGTGTATCGCTATTTTATTGGCACTGACGTAGCACCTAACGGAATCTGTCAAATTTTTAAACAGAATTTTACTCTAGGGAATGATTTGTAAATTAGGTCAACCACATGGATTTTTGAATTCATTTTGATACCACAGTTAACGATTCATAATTTAAGTTAACCACATGGATCAATGATGCAATTTTTCCTAAATGTAAACATGTTTACTTCCGCTTATTAAAGTTCCAGACGGCAGGCCATTTTGGAAATCCTAAAGACGGTCGTATTTTAGGTTCTAAGCGGCAAGGCGTTTGACTTGGCATGGTTACTTTAACTATATCTTATAGAGTTGAAATTGAGTCAAGTCGAATATTGGATGTTTAAGCTCAGTTTGTTTAATTTTTTTTCGAACATGAGTCGAACTCGAGTTTATCACTGAGCTAGATAATTTATTCAAGCTTGTACATTTATTTTTTGAACAAGCTTGAACTTATTCACAAGCTGTTTAATTAACTTATCCATTCCATATATAAAGTAAATGTCATTATTTTTTTTTTAGTAAATTCATACTAATTATTAATTATTATTAAGATTTATTATTTGAGTAATTAGATAAATTAACTTGAATCTTAAACAATTTAATCTCAATATTATATGTTTATCTTATATACATTAATTACACACATTCATAAAATAATAATAATAAAAACACACAAACACACACACATTAATTACACGCATACTTACAAACGTGCACATATATATACATACACATAAACCTATTATAGGGCTGTAAGCAAGTAGAGTTACTCGTTAACATGTTCAGGCTTGGCTCGGATTAGCTTGGTTCGGGATCAGTTTGTTTATTAAATAAACAGAGCTTAAACAAAAAATTCAGCTTCATATAAGCTCGGCTCAACTCGTATAGTCTCATATAAGCTTGTATAACTTCATTTGTATTATTTTTAACTTTGTAATGATAACATGTTAAGTATATTTTTTTTAAAAAAATGCTCTTAGTAATGTAATATATATATATATATATATATATATATATATATATATATATATATATATATATATATAAAAGTTGAGTTACTGTAATTGTGAGTCTGGATATAAACATAAATGTATTTGTGTGTATATGAATATATAAATATACTATAAGATAAACATATAAAAATTTGAGATTAGATTATTTAATATTTGAGTCAATTTCTCTAATTACTCAAACATTAAATCTTAACAATAATTAAGTAACTAATAATTAGTATTAATTTTTTTTTAAAAAAAATTAAACAATCACGACATTTACTTTATATATGGAATGGCTAAATAAATTGAGTAGTTCGTAAACAAGTTCGAGTTCGTTAAAAAAATAAATGAATAAAACTTGAACAAATTATCTGGTTCGGTGATAAGCTCGAGTTTGGCTCGTATTCGAAAAAAAATAAACGAACTGAACTTGAACATTCAATACTCGGCTCGACTCGGTTCAATTACAGCCCTAGGCTATTCATATACATGCAAAGACACATATATTTATATCGAGATTCACAATTACAATAATTCAAATTATAGTTATTACATTATGAAGAGATTTTTATTTTATTTTATTTCTACTTTACTGGAACAATATTATTTATGTTTATTTTTTTTAAATACTCAACATGTTTTCATAGGAGCCGAGCCGAGTTTATATTAGTTTGGCTAATAAATGAACAGAGTTTGAAATAGATCCCTAACCGACTTCGAGCGTGTTCGTGAGTGGCTTTGTTCATTTTCCATATAATCAAGTGATTTTAAAGGGACACTTTTCCTCAGCTTCTTAAGTATATGATATGTCTCAAATACAAACTATCCTCTAGGGTCTCAATAGTAGTAGCAATTTGAATTTATGAGTTTGGTTCGTATTGTGTTGAGCCATAAGTATGGGACTATATAGATTAATCTTAAACTGAACAATTTAATAAAATAAATCAAATCCTTCAACCCTAACACGACTATTCAAAAAAACAAGTGAGACAACACTACCCATATAACTTGTTTAATAAACAAATCATATTGGGTCGACCAAAACACAATTCATTTCAACCTGTTTGACCTATTTAATATAAATGGGTTAAATTGACCCAAATTCTTAGTATTACTTGATTAGCACAATTTCATATATTTTAAACATAAATTATATGGATTATACTTATTCAAGACTAGATTCATGGCAATCATTTTAATAATCAATATCCAATTATCGATAATAATAACTAACAAAAAAACCCTTAGTCTCTAATTAAAATAATAATACAGTCAAATAAACTTCATTCAAATAGCAATAAAAGCCTCATCACTAACCGTAAGGGGTTGCTCAAGTGGTAAGGGTCTTTGTGGTAGTCACATGATGTCTAAGGTTCGAATCTCCTTAGGTGCAAACAATTATTTGGGGCCAGCCCGCCAGCAAAGCCTAAGTATTACTCGATCTGTGTGGAAGGGGCGCTTTACATGGGTTCGAGGTTTAGCTAACAGGAGTGGGTACACGAAGTGGCCCTACCTTGAAAAGGTTCATAATCATTAAAAAAAAAAAAAAAAAAGGGCCTCATCACTAAGCATCAGCATTAATTATTAATAAAATGAGAAGTAGATAAAGTTGAAATGCAATTTAAATTAAGGGTTAAATACACATTTGGTCCTTAAGTTTTGACAACTTTATTTTGTAGTCACTAAGTTTCAATTCGCATCACAGATGGTACCTCAATTTTGAAAAAAGACCTAATTGGTACCTCAGTCAAGTTTTCCGTAAAAAAACTAATGGCTCACCACGTGTCAACCTCAGAGGTTGACAAGTGGCACTATATAAAAAAAATTAAAAATTTATTAAAAAAATAAAAAAAAATATATATTAAAAAATTGAAAAAATTAAAAAAAACAAGCCAACCCCTATTTTGGCCAAGGAGCCACCCCATTGTTTTTTATTTTTTTTTTAATTTTTTTTTTACTTTTTTAATTAATTTTTAAAGATTTTTCATTTTTTTATATAGTGACACGTGTCAACCTCATATAGGTTGACACGTGTCGGACTGTTAGTTTTTTGACAGAAAACTTAACTGAGGTACTAATTTGATCTTTTCTCAAAATTGAGGTATCATCTGTGATGCGAATAGAAACTCAGGGACTAAAAAATAAAGTTGTCAAAATTCAGAGACCAAAAAGGTGTTTAACCCTTAAATTAATAAGGGTTATGTAGATCAATTGTGAGCTCAGCAAGTTGACCCGATAATTGTCCCTAAGATTGACCCATTTATTAGTATCTATTTAGTTTGACCCAAATCTTATTATACTAAACGTCAATTTGCTAATTTTGAGTCAGTTTTATAGATCGTATAAAAATTTGACAGTCTTAGTCTCAAAAATAATAAAAGCAGCATATAAAATTTGCTTCATCCTAAAAGCTACCCTCCACTTTTGTCCATTCTCTTCTCGCTCTGCTTTAAAGATTGATGCGTGTGGTGTTGTGAGAAATAGAATATGTAAATACAAGACTTCACAACCCTTTTATAAATCTTAGAAAATTCTAAGAATTACATGGAATTGGAAAGAAACTTTTTCCAAAAGTGTTTCTTAGTGATAAAATTGAACAATAACAACAATTAAGCGGCCGAACTGTCCTTATTATGCTTAAATAGAAGTTAGGGATGCACTTTTGTTTTGTTTTGTTTTTTTTCATACGAAATTAGCATTTATTGAAATAATCTCGAGCAAGAGTTGGGTGAAGTTTCTATCCCACAATTATCTCAATGTTGCTTGATGTTCTTTTGCTTGAATGAACTTCGAGCGAACTTTCTATTTGCAATCTCGCTAGAGCCAAGGTCAAGCAAAAAATTGGGCAAAAATTATGTTGCAATCTCGCTTAAGTGAGAGTCTTGCACCAGACTTATTAGACTTCTATTGACAATCCATTTTGACATAATAAACGTTGTTGTTGTCCTTTGAATAAGTTTTTCAAAGCCATCAAGTTTGATTTCATCTGATTTAGGCTTTTAGCAATCAAAATATATGACCGTAGTCTGCCTGGTTTCATGAATATCAATTTGATTTGTTGGACTACATGAAGCCATGCGTAATCTAGACTTCATCAAAGATCCACAAAATTCGAGCCATAGCTCTCTCTTTTGAACCTGAATGACTTTCTCTTGAAATTTATGTTTTGTTAGGTATTTTGGAAGATTTTGTAGCACTAGTAAATGGAACTTAAATTTTGGGTTTTGAAATTAAACTATGATAAAATACCAAAATAATGATCTCTCTGTGGATCTGGGCAGCAATCATAGGCGTGTAAAACCAATTGTGACATTTCGAGCCTCATTTCCATCTTAATTAGGCCATTCCTTGAGCTGGGCCCTAAATTGTTCGATTTAATTTAGATATTTATTATTTACACGGGTACATGGTCCAGCAAAAGAATACACAATGGATCATATGAAGAACTTTCAACTAATTTATTGGTTGTTTTTCAATTTATGCTCCGTTTGTTTCGAGGTAAAATGGTTTTTGTCGTAAAATGATTTCAGAAAAGTTATTTTCTGAAAAATATTTTTCCCTGAAAGCATATTCCGGTGTTTGGCGCGTATAGAAAATCACTATTTTTTTTTTAATGTTTTTATTCAATCATATTAACCTATAAAAATCAATTTTTATTCCAAACATATAAATATTAATGTAAAATAATATAAAAATTACCGAAGACGAGATTCCGTTACTGACCGACAGAATTCCAGCCACTTTTACCGGATTCCGCCATTCCGGCTACTATAGCCAGAATCCGAACAGTTTCGTCGAAATCTGGATTGGTAGGATTCTGGCGAAAGTGGCCGGATTCCGGACTGACCGGTTTCTGGCGGAGATGGCCAGATTCCGTCGTTGGATTCCGGCGACATAGATCGGACGCTATCGGATTTCGGTACCGGCAAGATTTCGGTGATGGTCGACTATTTGAAGTGAAGGTCGACTGTGTCATTTAATAGGAGTCGAATGCGTCAGGCGTCATTGGAAAATGATTTACGCTTTTAAAAAACGTAAATCATTTTCCAAAATTTACTAAGGGTTTTCGGTCAAACATAAATTATTTTTCGGTTGACTATTATTTTCGCCTCTACCAAACACCAAAAAATGTCAAAATTATTTTTCATAAATTATTTTAGGCTGAAATAAAAGGAGCATTAGGCTCGTCAAATATTGGATAGAGAAAGAGGATGTAGGTTCTGGCTTCCCAAAAATAATAAAAAAAAAAAATTCAGAATATATTTCTCTTCCATCATATTTATTATTTATAAAGACTGAAACTCTTTTTTGGTCCAACTTGTCACAAGCATATCTGTGTACGTTTGTCTTTAACATCATTAAAAAAATAGAAACGTGTCGTGTGTACACTCGCAACGTTCTATGTAATGCATACAGCTAGAGTCCACCAACATGTAAAGAAGATAATTGCTTTGCCCTTTTCCACAATTCTCACACCGTGTGCATGCGGTCAGTGGGAGGCGGAGCCCAGTTCTTTTGACTTAGCGGTCCTTACATGTGCTCTGTCTCTCGAATTTTTTGTCACAGTCGCAACTGACATCCGGGCTTCCTGCTTGATTGATCCGGGACACAGCCTTGTTAGAGTTACTCGTTTCCAATACTACTGATCAATGACTAAGATTAATCCATAAATAAATGTAATTTGTTCTCAATTACTTAAAAGAGTATTTTTACGATTAATCATTCAATAAAAAAGGATCCTTGTAGAAGAGGAGGTGGGGACTGAATCCAGTTGGTAGAAAAGAGAGGTTCTTGAGATTTTAGTTAGAAAAAGACACAAAGCGTCAGTGCGATTACACATCAAAAGAAAGAGAAGGTGGAAGGACGCCAACATCATAATGTCATCGACAAAACAACCTCATTGTAAGTTAAATGTAAATAATGTAACTTACAAGTAAAGTAAAAAAAAAAAAAAAAAAAAAAACTTAATAGTGAATAAAATTACCCCTGTATTAGAGTAATAATTATGATGAGATACCGACAACAAAGACCCACGTGAACCCTCTAGCAGTCCTACTCCTATCCTCTCTCTTTACTCAGATTAAAAAAATCCAAGAAAGATTTTTCTTTTTCAACTAAACAAAACCCAAAAGAAAGAACAAAATGGGAGGGGAAACCTTTTCTGTTTCCCACTACCATCCATCGCGCACGCTACTCACGCGCACCCACGAGGAGCAAACCCGATCCGAGAGCCAGCCAAATCGTACACGACCCGGAACCCCTGCTGCTGGATATTCCCAATAATCGACAATCCGCTCAACGTACCCGCGAATGCGAAGCAGAAGCTACCATCAGTATCCACCGCGATCAGATAATTCGTCGCCGGCAAAGACACGTCAGCGCCTCGAAAATGCAACACCACCGTCGGTACCTTCACCTCCGTCTTCCCGGACAGGTCAAAACACGTGTCGAACAATGAAAACTCGGGTGCCCGCTTCAGATTCGATGCTCCGGCCCGGAACGCATCTCTCAAGGCTATATAAGCGGGTCGGGTTAGGCGAGTAACCGACGTGCCCGAGTCGATGATTACCCCGCCGTTTCCAGAGGGGTCGAGTTTGAACAACGAAGCGGTGATGCCAGGTACGCGTACCCCGCCGACGCTGATCCCGAGGAGTTCGACGTAGTAAAAGGTGTCGAGCTTGGGGTTGACGAGCAAGGAAGTAAACCGGGCGGTCCGAGAAACCGCCGACTCGCCGAACACGATCGAGGACGGCCTGGACGAGGCGGAGCGGTCCACCAAACAGTACGAGAACTTCCGGTTAAACCGGCTACCGGTCTGCGAGGGGAATGACAACCCCCCCCGTCCGAGTCCCAACAGCCCCGCAGCACCGACGAACAAGCCCTCGTCGTCGTGGCCACAACCGAGCGCCACGCTCGCCACCCGGGTACGACGGAACGTCAGCGTTTCGGTGGAGAAATCACCGACAGTGAAGGACCCATCGCCGTAGGAGACTTGATACATACAAGTCTTGCGAGTATTGCAGCCCGGAGAGTCGAGCTTGCGGCACAGGGGGGACCCACACGAGATCTTGCCGAAGGATGTGGATTTGGTCGGGTCGAAGAGCGGGTCGGCCTGGGAGTAGCATTTCTTACAGGGAGCGCACTGGAGCCAAACGATGTCGCTCCCAGTGTCCAGCACCATGTACATGTACTTCGGGGGAGTGCCCACGCCGATGCGCGTGAAGTACTCGCCGCTGCCCTGGGAGAGCCCGGAGACGACGGAGCTGCTGAACCCGCCGCCAGGGAGAGGTACGCGACTCCCGTTCCTAGCGGCCGCGAGGGAAGTAAGGTCCTTCACTCTGACAGCGTCGCGTTGGAGCCTGAGGTTGAAGAGTTGCACCGGGGTTTTGCCGAAGGACAAGGAGTCTATGTGGTGCAACTGGAGGGTTGTGGTGGAGGAATCTGGGTCGGTTTCGGTGATGTCCGGCACGAGGGAGTCTGAATCGGCCCATGAGAGGGTGTGTTGGGTGTTAGGGAGGGGGTTGAGGACTAGGTTTTGGTACTGAAGTGGGGCTGAGGAAGAAGCGGAAAGAAAGATGAGAATGGTGAGGAGAAAAAGGGCAGCATTTCTTGGTGGGGGTTCCATTGGAGAGAGAGCTCTGAGAAAGGGAAGGGGGTGAGGGAGGCTATAAATAAATAATGGGAAAGAGCGACAGTGGCCAGTGTGGAGAAAGGCGGTTCTGGTCTTTCTGGAGTGAAGGTAACAGTAACAGACTTTAACATTGCACTTGTCGTATTTTCTTTGGTTGTCATTTTGTACGGTTCGTCCGGTTATCGTGCTTCCGTGGGTGGGGATCCACTCTAGTGAATCCTACATTTGCCCAATTCCCAAGTGATAAACTCGGCGGGCAATAAGTGATTGAATCATAACCGTCTAATTTGTATATTTGTTTTATATAGTCTATAAAATATTTTGGGTTCGAAATGTTTTTATCAAGAAGTAATTATATATTTTTATTCTTCCTCAAAGTTGACGTTCCTTTTATAATTATTATTGAATTTGAGATGAATTATTATTAAATTTTGATCAAATTATAATTTTAATAGTTGCATCAACTTTAAGAAAATAAAAGATAGTTTCTAGTATTACTCTTCTAATTAGATACAAGAAAAGTGAAAGAATCTTACAATTTCATGAGAAAACAAAGACTATGCGAATTTTAATTGAAAAATAAAAAATGGTTTCTTGTAATATCTTGTCTTTTTTTTCATTATTTCATTTAAAAATTAACCATTGAATTTGAAGGATTTACACAAAACTCACGCGTAAGTTCGGTGTAAATTCTATAAATTTAATAATTAATTTTTAAAGTATCACTGTAATTAATGATTTGGGAAAAAAGATTAGCTTTCATAATTTTGTTAGTTTTTGACATTTTTGGATCGACATGCTATTTGATAAGGACATTGAATCCTCTTTATTTTCAGGTAAAATTGAAAATTCTATTGTCAATATATTCATGACATTATGTACATTGTCAAATAAAATAAAATATTAATTATTAAATATGTCATTTTCATTCATTTAACTTAAAATGAGTACTGAATACATCCTCGTCCCATCATATTTTTGTACCAAAATTGAGCGGCTCAAATTAATTTGAAGGGGAAAAGTGGAGGATTGGATGACAGAAATGCCCTTCGGGCTCAAGTGGGGGAGTACAACTATATCCTTGTTTGTTTGCTTTTTGTTGGTGAAAGTGAAAGTTGGATTTGTGCTGGTTTGTTAACCGTGCTGTTCCTTTAGCCCTCCTCCGAGACGGCAAAAAATGTTAACTATGTTGACCGACTGACAGTAGCCATAGGCGATATTTTTAGTTATTGTTGATGATGCGAACGTATATAAAATGTGACGTGGACGACAACCGACATGTGTTTGGAGCATATGGGAATTTACATAATTCTAATCTTTTGTTCTATAAAGCAGCTTTGTTCTTTTCCTTCATTCAAAGTTTTGGTGTTGTTTATTTTAAATGCCTTGCAAATAAAGAATGACATACCCATCAGATTTTAGGCCCAAAAAAGCCGATACATACAACCATATTTAAACCGACATTCATTCTCTTCCATTCCAAGCCTAACAATCCATACTTGTATTTTAAAAGAAAAATGCTATATACGGTAAAAAAAATAATATATATATATATATATATATTTTACAAAGTTAATGTGATAAGGTTTAACCTTTGTTACTATAATTTTCATGACCGAATAGTTAGATCGGAAGTAGAAGGCAAAGATATCAAAGAATTGAGAAATTATAAATCTTATTGTATTATTTAAAAAGAAAAGAAAAGAAAAGAAGAAGTTATAATTACTACTCAATAGTTCTCACGATCATTTTTTGATTCAGACAATGTTCAAACTTAGAATCTTTGCTTTGATGCCATGATTTTGTGACCGGAACATGGAGATACACGTTACATCACAATTTTGAACCAAAAGAGAGATTTCGAGAAATGACGGATATATTCACTCTATCAATAGCCGAGCCAAATCTAGCGTATCATAAGGGTCTCGCCCGTCACACTATGGAACAGTGCCAAGATGTTAGTATCTTTTATCTCTAAGTGCCTAGGTATTTATTTTAAGCCTTTTCTCATTTGAACCTCCCCCTAAACTTTAAGGCTATGCCATAAATCATCACTTATTTCATAGAGTAATACTTGAGAGCTAGAGACCATCACTTTTTTCAAAATTCATTCCAAAAAAAAAGGAAAAAGTAATGTAGGATTGCAAAAAGGTAATTCTTAGTATTACCTTTTCTTTTTCTTTTTTCCTCCCACATAATATTTTTTTTTTCTGAAATTACTCTATTTCAAAAGCTTAATTAAGCTGAAACAAAAATTAATTGAATCATATAATTAATATTATAACAAATTCTAATGGGTTGACTCCAAGAAAAAGAATTCGATCTCTAAGTCATTATTTATGTTTCCCTTTTACGATGATTCAATTAACATATTGATAGCCACTAATCACGCACGCGTTTGTTTGACTTGAAACCATGAAAAATTCCATGTTCTCATTGACTACTGTATCTCTGTGTGTGTGTATATATATATATATATATATATATATATATATATGGAGTGTCCAAAAAGTAAAAGCACAGAATATTAGAAATCTATGCGTACGGGTGAGTTCAGTGGAAAAAGCAAGGCTATTTCCTTTGCTTTTGATTCCTATCTTCTAACCGATCGACCCCCCAGTACTCTTGTGTTCTTTTCCCTTTCTATTTCTTGCTTTTCAAAATGGTTGTTCTAATTAACATTTCTTTTAGACTAATTATAACAAACAATACAATCTGATCGCTGTGACATTTCCTACCTTAAACACAGTTTAGCCCAAGGTAATTAAACGAAGCATTAAAATGATTTCCGTCGTAAAATGATTTCGTCGAAATCATTTTCAGAAAAAAATGATTTTCTCGAAAATATTTTTCGGTGTTTGGTTCGTACGAAAAAATTACGAAATGAAAAATCAGAGTTTGGCAAATGTCGCCGGAATCCGGCAACGTCCGGTCGCCGTTGCCGAATTCTGGCGAGAAAGTTTGACCGGATTCGGCCGGAATCTTCCGGATTAATGGCCGGATCCGGTCATATCCGGCCGTTTTGGCCAGATCCTGCCGGCTTGGCCGAAATCCGACAATATTTCGGCCGAAATTTGGTCCGTCGGTGGCTGGATTCCGGCTGCCGGATGTTGTCAGACTCCGGCGCCGACTGGATTCCGACGATCGGATATCAAACATGTGTGTAACGACGAAGAGTTTAATTCCGAAAATTAAAGAAGCTTTTACGGTCAAACCAAAAATGATTTTCGTTGACCATTATTTTCGCCCTTACCAAACACCGAAAAATACCGAAATCATTTTAGGCCGAAACAAACGGAGCATAAGATGGTGCGCGCAGACTCATTGGTTAGGCTTATATTAATTCTTAATCTTATCACTATTTCTAAAATCCTTTTATATTGCATGGTTTTTTTATTTTTTTTAAAATGAATTATTTACATATAAAATAATAAGTTCATAATAAATAATATAAGTTTTAGTTTATCATTTCTGATGAATACTCACACACACACACACACACACACACACACACACACATATATATATATATATATATATATATATATATATATATATATATATATATATATGATTTGTTTTTTATTTTTGCTAGAAATAATCCCTCGCCGTATTTATTTTCGTTCTATTCATTAATAATTCAACTCACCTACTCCCCAAGAGATTGAGAACGGTTTGGTCCCATCCGCCGTAACTTTCTCTTCATCTCTCATAAATAATAATAAATGCATGAAAAAAATAATAATAATAATAACACACCATAATACATTAATCAGGCTTATGATCCATATAGTTATATGATTCTTATTCCATCTCATAATTTTTTATTTTTTTTTAAGGAATCTCATATTCTTTCATATGAGATTCCTTAATTATTATTTTTTTCTTAATTTAAATTCCAAATAAAACAAATACAAATTGTTTAGTAAAATATAGAATTCCATCTCATAATTTTTATTTTTTTTTTAAGGAATCTCATATTCTTTCATATGAGATTCCTTAATTATTATTTTTTTCTTAATTTAAATTCCAAATAAAACAAATACAAATTGTTTAGTAAAATATAGAATTCCATCTCATAATTTTTTTTTTTTTTTTAAGGAATCTCATATTCTTTCATATGAGATTCCTTAATTATTATTTTTTTCTTAATTTAAATTCCAAATAAAACAAATACAAATTGTTTAGTAAAATATAGAATAACTATAATAACTATTAAAATTATATGTTGAACCGCATTCAATTTCGGCATGAGGGGCTGTATGTATCTAGTTGAGTAGGTGGGTAGCACATTTAGTGGATGTGTACAAAAAAAAAGGTGCCACATTAAAGTGAAGCAGGGTAAAATAGTAAATTACACAGCCTCTTTTAGGTTTTCCCATGGTCCTGACTCCTGATTGTGAAAAGTAGATAAGGTGGGTAGCTAATTAGCTATAGCCCATGTGCATTCATAGCATTTAAAAAAAATAAAAAATAAAAAATAAAAATTGGATAGAGAAACCCCAGTAAGCAAATGAGCACACCGTTCACAAATCTCATTCTCAGGTTTATGGTACTATCATACAATTGACGATGTAGTAGTAAAAATTCATTCGTCGATTAGTATTAAAATAAAAATTAAGAATTTAATTTTACAATCACGTTATTTTAATTATAAATAATCGTGTATCAGATTACTAAATAATATTATTTATCATTATAAGGTGCAATGATGATAGAGTGAAAAAGTTAAGTGGGGTGAGCATAGGGGCAAGATTATAATAGAAGCCTGTTTCCTAAACCGTGTGGGGGCAAGCAAGCACATTGCAAAAGCAAAAAGAAGAGAGAAAAAGAGGATTAAAGTTGCATTACAGAAATATGGTTAAGGCAAAAAGAAAAAAGATACCCCCAATTATAAGCTACCTTTAGACAAGAATTACATAATATGTTCACACTGTCATGGTGTCACCAACTCCACGTCACTGATGACCCCCCAATAAAATGAACTGCAAATATTTACACTTATATTCAGTTTGTTTCGCCGTAAAATGGTTTCCGTCGTAAAATATTTTCGACAAAATCAATTTTAGAAAAAATTATTTTCTCGAAAATATTTTCGGCGTTTGATTCGCACGAAAAAAAATTACGGAAAGGGAAAATGTAGCTGTCGCCGGAATCCGGCGAACATGTTTGGCTGGATCTGACCAAAATGGCCGGATTCCGTCAGGACTCCTCTGGGTCCTGTTAGATCCGACCGGATTCAGTCAGATCAGGCCGGATTCCGACCATTTTGGCCAGATCCGGCCGGATCAGTGGCCGGGTCCGGTCATATCCGGCCGGATCCCGGCCATTTTGGCCAGATCAATGGCTGGATCCGATCAGATCAGGCCGGATTTCGACCGATTTCTGGCCATGGCCGGATCCCGGCCAGATTCTGCCAAAATCTGGTCCGCCGGCATCCGGCGACGGTGGCCAGATGTCGCTTGATTCCAGTGCTGCCTGGTTTCGGACGATCGATTATTGCCGGATTCGGGTAGTTAAATGTCAAACGTGGGTGCAATGAAAAAGAATATAATTTTGGAAAATGATTTACGATTTTTAAAACCGTAAATTGTTTTTTAAAAATTAAAGAAGCTTTTACGGTCAAACCGAAAATGGTTTTCGTTGACCATTATTTTTACCCCTACCAAACACCGTAAAATACCAAAATCATTTTACACCGAAACAAACAGAGCATTAATCTGGCCTTATGGCAATCCACCTTTTTTTTATTCTTTTTTTGTTTCCTCTCAAAAAAATTAAACTCATTTTTTTTTTTATATATTACCAAGCAATTTTCTGTACTTTTTTATCACAAAAAATTTAAAATTTCTTTTTCCTTTATATCACATCAATAAATTCTTTCTTATGTTTTTCTTTAAAAAAAAAAAAAAAAAAAAAAAAAAAAAAAAAAAAAAAAAAAAGAGTCAAATTTACTTTTTCTCATTACCAAACAATTTTCTTAACTTTTTGTCTATATATGCGGGAGTCCATCGATGAGAAGGGGTTGGAAAAAGGTTGAACCAAATTCGGACAGTGATGAATATAAGGGAAATTGTAATTCTTAGGAAGAATCTACTTGAACTACCAGATTTTTGTTTTTTTTTTTATGGTAAGTTAATTACCAAACTTAAAAAGTAACTTTGTTAGGTGAATACTAAATATTAGTAAATAAGCTACTTTCTGAAGGAGAAAACAGATGAAAATCTTAGATTTCATCATTAAATACAATAAATGGTAACCAGTAAATTCGGCATTTAGAATTTTCTTTAAAAGACAAATAACAAAAATAAAAGAAATAATTACAGTTTAACCACCCAAATTGCTAGCCGTTTTGTAAGTACTTCCATGAACTGACAATGCTTGGAGTCTGCCACTCCCTCCAACTACCAAAATGTTTCAAAAAGGCACATTTTATTGAAATATTCTTATAATATTTCTTTCATGTGTTATTTTTCAATAAAAAAAAATAAAAAAATAAAAAACTTAAAAAATTAATTAATTAATTTTTTTTTTTTTTTAAAGAAATAAATGGGTGGGGCGGCCACCCTGAAATCCATTTTAAGGTGGCCTTCAGGGGTCGGGGGTGGCGACGCCCCCTAAAACACCAATTTTTTTTTATATAAATTTTTTTAGTTTTTTAAATTTAAATTTTATTATTTTCTACTGCGAGTCATCATAAGGAGGAATAGGCATACGCAGGTTCGATAAGCCAAGGAAAAACAACCACCACTTGGTTTTGAGACTCAAGCGACCCGGCCTGCCAAACATCAATGCAAAGGTTAGATTTCACCGCCTATCTACCCAACTATTCCTTTTTGATTTAAAAAATCCAACCTGAAAACTGTATCTTCCCCAGAAAACCCTCCATCTCGAAGCCCCTAGTAACCCTTGCATTATTGCATATGGCCGGTATCCATTAATTTAGCCATGACATGCCCACACTAACTTAGATCATGGAGCTGATTATAGTTTAAAAAATAGAACCGCCAATAATAATTTATTAATTTTAGATATATTTGTCAATCAAGTCATTGAAATGTTAGGGAAGATCGCCCCCAGATACCAGTATCAGTGCATCACATAAAATCTAGTCCATGAATGACTAGTTGGAATGGCAGCTAATGGAGAGGTATATGAACCCAAACCGGCCTTTAGATTCGTATAGGAACTTAAACCTTGACAAACACAAGATTTTGAAAATATTTTTCTTCTTAGTTTTTCATTATTTATTTTTATAATGAAGCTGAGATTTCACTTAAAAAAAATTAGAAAATATTACAACCACTAGAGGTGGAAATAAAATTAAATACAATAATCAAATCAAAATGATTAAATTACTATCAATTACGATCAATTATCTAAAATGTAATCATCTTACCATATCATATATTCTAACATAAAAAAAAAAAGTAAAAAATACACATAACTATTTCAAACTACTACCTCATTGTCAATGTTCTCCCAAACTATCATAATTGGAGCTTTATTTATTTATTTATTATATATTTTATAAAAAGGAACTTAATTATACTATTATTATTTGAGACCCTTATTTAATTGAAAGTCTTAAAGGATTGCTTAATTCGCCTAATCATTCAGCCGCCCCGAGTAGGAATGTGCACCGATGAGAATGATCTGCACGACATATTGCTAAACCATATGTGGGTTTTTTTTTAGCAATACACGGAAAAAGGGTAAGGGGCGGTTCTTTGTCGGTTTTAATATGAACATGTATATATTTGGAGGAAAATTAATGGGAATGCTTCCGAATTTTGAATATATTGTATGAAAAGCTGCCCGTTTAAGTATTTGATGTGCCTTAGAATGGGCACATCCATTAGATTTTAGTGGCGGTCCAGCTTGAGAAAATTTGAAGTCGCCGAAACATGAGGCAAGAAATCCCCTTCGACCAGCGTAGGCCTTCCCTCAAGGTTTGAAAATGATTGCTTGCGCCTCACTCGCGTTTGCATCCACGCGGGGGATGCCGCTTAGTGCAAACCCTCAGCATGTCACCTTGGTCGTCAGCCGTCACGTATAACAGCAGTTGCAACAACATAATTAGATGTAGTAAATAACCACATCATAATTTGCCTTGAGATCACTAGAGGGTCCATCCATGATCCAACAGTGTTGACAATTGAATAGTGACCACTAAACCAACATGAGTAGCTGGGGACAATAATCTATTAGGGTTGATAATTTTTTACACAACCCACGAACACGTAATAAATTTAATAAGAAATTAAAGAGTTAAAGTTGATGAGTCCAACCCGTTTAATTAAATGAATCAGGTTAGAGTTAACATTTATAGTCTTATATTTATGCTTTGATACGACTCAAACTTGACACGCTATATAATGACAAACAATTTTTTACACGACTCATGAACTTCATACACAATTAAAAAGTTAGGATTGAAGAATTTGACCCGTTTAATTAAATTGATTGGGTTAGAATTAACCTATATAGTCTTATACACATGTATCAACACAACTCAAATCCGATACGCAAACACAAATTGCCATCTCTAAAACTATCCAACTCCAAGCCCAAAAGAATTGAACTTTTGATAGCCATGAGGTCAACTTTTGTTTCTCCTCTTGTTGGCTCCTCAAGATGTGGGTTTTTTTTTTTTTTTTTTTTTTAATAAAAAAATAATAATAATAACCCAAGCATGTAGAATGTTCCCATCCGAATCCCACCATGCTGGAGCGGGTTATGCAGAGTTGACTGAAAACTGTGGTCCACATGAGGAAATTCTTCCTTGAGAATTTTCGAGTATTGATCCAAGAGGCCTTTGTGAGAGAAGAATTGTTGAGGTATCCTCCTTTAAGAGATTGCATCTACAGGCAATTCTCTTGTTTACTCGCTTCAGTGACTTAGGTTGTCTTGGTATTGATCACAGGTTAAACATTAGAAAGCTAGCAAACAATCAAGCAAGACTAGAAAACAATAAAGTTTGCAGAACAGAAAATTATGTTTTATTTGAATTTTGCGGCTACTTTGCTGGTTCTGAAGTGAATTCTAATTTTATGTTAAGCTCCTAGGTAACAAGGTTTACAGAACACCTAAAGGATGTTCTGGCACGGATTGGCAGCACCATGGCAACCTTCACTGCCTTGTCTCTTTAACTTGTCTCAATTTTTTATATCTCCTGACCAAGATTAATGTTTAAGATATCCATTATGTATAATTGCCAAGCACATTGGTATAAGGTACTCAGGAGATGCAAGCAGTTTTAATATGTAACAACTCAATTCGTAAATAAATATTGCCTTCAAATTCTAAAACTACAGATGGGAGTAGCCTTTCATTTGGCTTACATCCTGTGAATTTTTCAATGGAGATCTCCTGTTAAAAAATGAATGGACGAGATTCACAGCCAACATTCATTTTTCATTTCCAATTGGATATGCAAGCATCCACTAAAAACTAAGCTTCAAGACATTTGGCAGAGCATTTTTCACTATAATCTTCTTCAAACACATTATTACTCCTCCCTGGACCAGTCCCCGCTCTTCCCACCAGTTTTGCGCTCAAGTCGTATATCTGTAACATGGATATCCTTAGAAGCAGCCTTGCACATATCATAAACTGTTAGACCAGCAATGGTCACAGCGGTCATTGCTTCCATTTCAACCCCAGTTTTACCTGTAGACGCAGCTTCCCCTTCTATATCCACACTAAAATCCTCAGGGTTCAGTGTCAGATCGACACGAACATGAGTCAAGGTTATGTTGTGGCATAGTGGGATGAGACTGCTAGTTTTCTTTGCTCCAATTATTCCTGCAATTTTCGCCACACTAAGGACATCTCCCTTGGCGATTTGGTTAGCTAAGACCAAATCAAACACCTTCTTGCCAAGAATTACCTTACAACTAGAAATTGCAGTTCTCTTACTACTTTCTTTGGGAGAAACATCTACCATTTGAGCTTCACCCATGCTGCCAATGTGGGTCAGGCCAATTTTGCTTTCAAATCCTTTATGAGAAACGAACTGGGGTTCTTCAGCCTTATATTCATTACTTACAGAACTGGCAGGTCCATCTGAAGGAGGTTCACCAAATACTGATTCCATTTCCTGACACCAGGAAGTATCCTTTGATATTTGTTGAGAGAGAAATTTCCATACGGATACTGAGTTGGCGGAAGGGGAGGAAGTGTTACAGTAATTATGTCATATTTATTGGATGTAAAAGTAGACTCAACCTTTCCGAATTCTAACATTGGTCTAGTAACCATGAGTCTAATGAAAGATGATAACTTCTAGCATCTGAAATATATGTTTGGAACACTACTTTCTAAGCGCCGAGGTCCTCTCCATACTCCAGAGCCTCTTCTTTCATTTAATCAATGCTATTGTTAACTTGTCCAGTTCACATTTTTTTTGCTTACCTTTCTTTAATGAGTAATTATATTTAGTAAACTCCTGTACATTTGTCATACAATTAGGATGAAATAGCAGTAAAAATTAGTCTTTTTTTATTTATTTTATATATATAAAAAAAATCAATGATTGATTTTCACTGCCATCACCTAGTTGTATGGCAGTTGTACAAGAGTCTACTAAATAGCACTACTCTTCTTTAATTTTGCAAATTATCTTGAGTTCTTATCCTGCTTTGTTCTCTCCCCTTTATACCATGAGCATGTTACTGATAAGTTCAACATACTTAACATTCTGAGGTGATTTTCCAGTCGTACAGAACAGTGGAATCAGCATCATTCAGCTTTTCTAAGCAACGGAGTAACAGAATCTTACCTTATTTAGTGCATCAATGGCTCTTGCAAGATCATGGTTGCTGTTACTGCTAAAGAATCTTCTTGAGTGAGGAAGCACCACTGCAAGTCGCCTGAGAAACATGATCCACAGACCCCAAATTGTGTCCTACAGCTACAAAAGAATTGGGAAAATATTCATACTCCACCGGTCTACTCAGGAACTGTAAAAACATTACTTGGTCAGCATTCTGAAACTACTTTTACCACTTTTGGAAGCCCAAAATTTGCTACAGTTCTTGCTGAAACAACAAGAACTTTGCTCTCAGATGCTACTAAATACAAGTATCTTTGGTTGAAGCAAGTTTCTCACTTTTTCCTAAAAGAAACAATAAAAAAATAAGACCTCAAACTTCACTTTCTTTTTCCTTCACTTTCTCCGACACAAAACGGAGAAGCAGACCATCATAATTTGAAATTCAATCCAAATGTGCGAAAAGCCAAAAATAATAAAGAAAAAAAAAGAGCACGAGAAGTTATAAATATTCTCGCAAAAGAAGAAAGTACTATTCTAAAACCAGTTCTCACAGGCATTTCCGCAAACATGTTGAGGTGATGAATCGAAAAAAAAACAAATGAGCAGAAAGCAAAAATCATACATATGAAATGGAAAGCAAAAATCATACATATGAAATGATTTGGCTTCAAATACGGCAAGATAGAGAAGTAGCGAAATGAAGTTCTAGTGCTTTTGCAAACCTTCCAAGTTCCAAGGGCGAAGATTGCAATCTCTGAGTTTGAAGTTTGAACCTCCGAGGCTGACGTGGAGCGAGCGAGCGAGAGAGAGAGAGAGAGAGTTTTGGCTTGCGGCGACAAAAATTAAGAACCCGGTATCCTTCCCAGAAGGGCAAGAAAACTCTGGGCCTTACCATGTCTTATGGGCTTCAAGATTTTTGGGCCTGAATGGGCTTCAAACTCCAAACATGGACTTTCGATTGTAGTCGGAAAAAACCAAAAAAGAAAAGAAAAATAGAAGTTTTGTAAGCAATGCCGTATACTCCACCCCATCTCATTAAGATGATGTAACAGTCCATTAGCCTTTAATTTTTTAATTTTATTTTTTTTAACAAAGACTATTAATGGAATGAGAGTGAGATAGGGGTGTTGTACAAAAAAAATTTAATTTAATTTTTTAATAATTTTTTTTAAGTAATACTATTTTTCACATCCATTTATCATACTGGTTAACGGAACGTCTTTTAAGTGTTTTTTTTTTCCACAGTACCTAACATAATAAATACGCTACATCAGCCAGTTTAACGAGTAGTGTTACTGAATTTTATTTTATTTTTGTTTTTGTTACTACTCTCAAATGTTTGATAGTAAGATCTCAAATATTATTTTAAAAGGGCAAATATTATTTGTTATGTCATCAAATTAGCTGACATTTCATGTCTCATAAGACACCGTATAACGTAAACCGTAAACCTTAACCTAAAACATAAGCATTAAGCACCATAAGAAAGAGGAGGTCAATGAGCGAGGTGAAATTCTAGTGGTTGCAAATAAGTAACAACAAAAGAAATTGAAGTTTTAATAATCATTAACTATAGGAAACTGGAACAATTACTTGCAAAAGTCTTTACACAAAATTATGATATACGGGGAGCCACAGTTTATTTTAACGTTAGCTATTTTATTTTCTTAAGATTATTATTGTACAACAGCATAATAATAATAATAATAATGTGGTTTTGTCTCTTTACAGATAGTAGCAGGAAAACCATTTGGTTTTGGCTTCAACTGGTGCTCCTAGTCTCTCTTGGTTCTACTCACTGCAAGAGGCAATTGGGTAAGTTAGATGATTGATGATGATAAAATCAACGAAAACAAAATGCAATTATATTGATGATGACAAAATCAATGA